>JAHREE010000447.1:2196378-2272041 GCA_033628505.1 Tringa tobata
GAAGAGAAGAGAAGAGAAGAGAAGAGAAGAGAAGAGAAGAGAAGAGAAGAGAAGAGAAGAGAAGAGAAGAGAAGAGAAGAGAAGAGAAGAGAAGAGAAGAGAAGAGAAGAGAAGAGAAGAGAAGAGAAGAGAGAAAAAAAAGGAAAAAAGGAAAGAAATTACAAGCAGGAGGCAAAGAGATCCTGGATTTGCTTACTTTGACCTAAAGACCAGGACTGTAAAGAAACTACTGCCTCTTGTGAATCTTGTGTGTATCCAAAAGGAAAGGGTAATTGGCAGATATAATGAGCAACTGACAGCCATGGTCTCATCCATTAATCTATCCAAGTATCTGTCATAACAGAGTGGAGAGTGGTATTAAATAGCAAGAGTATGAGAAATCTAAATTTAGACCTACTGAAATTTCAGACCGAAGATGTCTACTGCCTAAAGGAAAGACCCAATTACTAAGTGCCAGATGTTGCAACTCAGAAAAAACATCTGTAGCCTGGAAAAATAAGTAGGAAATCCTCTCAGAGATAAAAATGCCAGATGATAAGGCATTTCAAAATTGAATTAATTTTATAACATATGGTTATGCTTTCAGAAACATTGAATGTGTTTTGAACAACCTAAGTAGAGGGTGTTTACCAAAAATAAATTAGTTTTTAGAGGCAACTGCTTTCCACATATATTTAAAGTAAAAAGTGATTGTTTATTTGAAATAAAAAGATGGGAGAGATTGGTGGTTTGTTGTGGTTTTTTTTTTGTTTTTAATCTGCTTACTTGCTATGCATGGACAAAACCTAGGAGCATTTTAAAAAAGCAAAACAGGAGAGATCTATCTAGCATGCAATAGCACTTATCCATCTTAGTCATACTCATGAAGTACACAATTGTTTTATCTTATTATTTCACTGTGAACTACTAAGTTCATTTTTACAGGCAACGTATGGTTTTAGACCACTGATCATTTTTAAAGGCTCTTTTCCTCTAATGGTCTAACTTTAGCATTAGTCAGCTGATTTCATACATAAGGGTCATTTATATTATTTGGCAGGGCCAGGAATGGGATTTGCCTTAATCCATTATAATTAATTTTGGGAGATTCTGTATGTCACATTTGCATTAATGAAGATATAGGGAGAAGGGGGTGAAAGAGAGATGATCTGTAGAAATTAACCTAATTTTTGAAACAGGTGCATTGAATATGACTAATAAACAGAAACTCTAGCATTGTCTAACCCTGGTTTCTGGCATTTTTTGTGATCTCCAGAATACAGGTACATATCAGGAACACATACACACAAATAGCTCTGGTCCTAGTTCCTCTTTAAGAACCAAATATTTCAACATGGCTTCACCACAGGAAAATCTACAACAGAGTGATTGCATCAGTGGACAAGGGAAGAGCTACGGATGTGATCCACCTAGATTTCTGTAAGGCCTTTGAAACAGTCCCCCACAACACTTTTGCTTCTAAATTGGAGGGATACGGGTTTGATTAATAGCTTGTTAGATGGATAAGGAATTGGCTGGATGGCAGCTTCCAAAGAATTGTGGTCTATGGGTCCCAGTCCAAGTGGAGATAACCAAGTGGCATCCCTTAAGGGTCCGTGCTGGGACCAATAATATTTAGTATCTACATCAGTGATGTAGACAGTGGGACTGAGGGCACCCTCAACAAGTTTTCAGATGACACCAAGATTCAGATGACATCTTTTTTGATAAATCTGTGCATATTGGTTAGAAGCTACCATAACACTTTCTCCTTCACGTGGTATGTTTAAGTTTACAATACAGTGGACTGGGCAATTTTAGTATAGTAAAGTTAATGTTGCATACTTTTATCAAACAGACAATAAAACTAATTTAGATCATGAGCATTAAGAAAATTCTATCTTCTGGAAAATTAAGAATATCTTGTTCTGTGGTTCTAAGGAAAAAAACCCACCAAAACATACTTTTCTCTTGCTCTTACTTTCAGTTCATCCATCCTTCAAAGGTCTTCTGGTTAAAAGAAAAAATAGCTCCCTCAGTTTCCAGTCTGCATTTTCTTTCAAGAATGTCTATGTAATGCTGCTTTGAAATTAACTCTCACTTTATGGCAAATGGAAAACAGTGAAGCAATCAGACTCCAGTAACTGCAGTGGAATATCTTTCACCAACTTTTTATTAGAAACAAGAAAACAGTAATTAAAGTGTTGAAAATATACTTTTAGAAACTGTAGAAAACACAGGGGTCTTTGATTGACGTAAGAAAAACTCAGAGTCCTTCTGCTTTTCCTTTGCCTAAATGAAGTAGCTCATAGTATAAATAAAATTGATTGATTTGGGTAGGATTTAGGAGCCAGAGTTCCACTAACAGTCAATGGGATTTATCCTAAGTCTCTTAGTTATTTCTGGGAATCTCAACCTTGAGAAAGATCCCTTGTTAATGTGCTGCTTTTTTTTTTTTTCACTGCATATAGCAGAGACATGCATTTTCATTATTAATCAATGGTTCATTCCCCACATCCTATACTCACATGGGTATTTTCATTGACTTTGAAACAAGCATCTTAAAGAACATGTTCTGTTTACAGATCAAAAGCTACAGTAGAAATGACTTTTCAGACATGAACATATTACTTGCTACCAGCATCTGTTACAATTCTGTAGCATCAGTAAGATAACAAAAATTAAAATGAATGCATTAACATAGCCTATAAAATGATAAATAGATATCAAGCTTGATTATATACTGACAGTTGATGCTAAAGAAATACAGCTTGGGCATTTGGATTTTCTCAAAAATGTGAATTTTATTTATAGCTGTTGCTTTTTGTATTGGAATAATGCTCCCTAAGCCTTATGGCAAGTCTTTAATGGTTAGGGATGCCTTCGAGAAGGAAATATAACTGCCTGCAAATTATCAGGCTGTCACAGAGGGTAGGGAAAAAATCTGGTCATTATGTCCTGGGACTAGAGTCATCATTATGGAAGCCAAATAGATGGTCTGAGAGGAGAGAATAGCTGTCACGTTATGTGCAGCTCTTTGAGTGACAATTTTTGAATGGATAGAGGTGAGTGAAGGCACTGAAATTATTCTGACTTCAGCTGTCTCCTTTATCTAATTTATCATCATTGGTTTTTGTCCTTTCTTTTCTACCTCTCACTCTTTCTAATAATCTCTTTTTTTTTATTTTTATTTTTTTTCCCCCTTTTTGGAAAACCTTACACTGGGTTGGCATCCAGTACAAGAGTTCTTCCGGTAAGCATATGGAAGTACATTGGGAAATCCTTCTAATGGAAAAATGGCTGCCACAAGAAAAAAACCACAACTGGTATAGTTAAGCCATCCATTGGAGCAACAGATGCTCTACTCACAGAAAATTCCTTTTGCTTTTGTAAACTTCACATACATATTGGTGTTGCATAATTTCAGGATAAGGTACGCCTTTCATGTCATAGTTATTGTAGGACAAAGTACACATTTTTAAATTTCCTAATAACAAAGTTTGACTAGAAACAGCTCTGTAATATATGTATAGCGCTTCCAAGCTCCATTCCCAACAAAATTTTTCTAAGTATTTGTCTTTCCCTCTTGTCAAAGTTCTTTCTTTTGAAACACTGCTGCCCAGATTTTAATACTTGCAATTGTCTCAGAAAGCATAACTCAGACCTGCTTTATTCTGCAAATATTCTGAAATTCAACAAATGTTATAGGCAACAAAATGATATAATCTAGATGGTTTGTACAAAAAAAAAAAAAAAAGGATATCTTTTGACAGCTGATAACTAATTCTTTACTCTGTATGACTGTTTCCAGGTTTTGGAGAAAATATGTCCTTTGCCACATTGCTAGGGAGAGTCATTGGGAAGCAAAGTGGCAGGTTTTAGCTTTGCTTTTCTGCCTACACTCTCAGCTCTTTCTCTTTGACTGTTTTTTTTTTAATGATACAAGTTTAGATTTCAGACATAGCAATGTCAAGTGCTCTGGCCCATCTGAACCAGTCTGTCTGTTTTTCCTCAAAGAAGACAAGTGATGCATCCAACTTTATTGAGTTCTTTTTTAAATTTAGTTAAATATTTCTTCACTTCATCCCTGTTTCTTTTGTAATGAATATACACAAAGTCCTGTTCCTCTGAAACCAATAAAAAGAAAAAGAGTAAAACTGCTTTGTAAAGCAACCAACATATCTATTTATTCCCAAATAAGCCCTCCTTCCAGTGTTACACCCTGTACTTCTCTCTTGGCATACAGAGATCTGGTTCCTTACAGACCTTCTTAGAAACCTGCACCCAAATCAACGCCTCCAACTCATGTGTTTTCAGTCAGCATGTTTCTGTCTTCGACAAGCTTTTCTGTGCTCTGGGCTTTGATCTCTGTCATTACAAAAAGAGATTTTGTAATTGTGTACTTGTTTCTTCTGAATGAAAGATGTGATTAACATATATCCTCTGAGCAAGGTCAGACACTACCACCAACAGCCACCAGAACCCACAGCTACTGTCTCTTATGTCCCTAAAATTTTGCTAAATAGAGGTCCTTCTCATCTATTATATATGTTATGTGACTCTCCTGATTCAGAGCATAGTGCCTTTAGGGGAAAGACTCCACCATAATACTGGTATGTATGTGGAGGAGCGTGGTTCTAATCTCAAATGGTATATTTATACCTCCGTGCAAATAAATTATTCATGCAAAAAAAAAGTTTTGAGTAAATACAGAAGCAATCCCAGCTTCTTTTATAAAGCCATGCAGAGTTCTTCATAGTTTGCAAAGCAGGATCTTAAGGTATTTAATGTTTTTGTACAATAATTATTTTTTTCCTTGTGGAGTTTTTTTTTTCCCTTAAGCTGCTATATAAAATATATACTTGTTCTATAAAACATATTTTTCAGCACCAGATTCAGTATCTGATACCCAGAGTTGGCATTAGCCAGAATAAAATAAGGGTTTTGGGAAAAGGGAAAAAAAAAACCCAAAACAAAAAACCCAAAACAAAAAACGAGCATCTCAGAAAAGGATAAAAGAGCAGAATTAAGAAAAACAAGAGAAAAGAAGGACAAAAGTATGGATAAAACATGCAGGCCTAGGAATTTGTAATGTTCCCTGGCTGGAGAATCTGTCATTTCTTGAAGCAGCAGGCTGATATGTGAATTGCACCTTTTCAAGGTGAGAACATTTAAGGCACAAAATGAGGGTGGAGCGAGAGTGAGCAGAATTCACACCAGACAGATGTGTGAACTCACCTAGGGAGCTGTAGACACAAAGGTTCCTCTCAGAAACATTACAGCCAGGGAATAATAAAGCTATTAAGGCCACAGAAAACGAGAGCATAGTTTAAATCCAATGCACATTAAATATTAAGAGCTCAGACAACACTAAGTTTTGAAGAGCCTTTCACAATTTCTGCCATGGTACCAGCAGCCCTACATGTTTTTGACACTTTTTTAATGTGAGTTTGAGGCCGTGGTGTAGAAAGAAAAATGTATGAATAATATTATAAACCATGAAATAGTGGGATCAATGCATTTTAGCATAGGCTTTCTTATTTAATTTCTAGCAAACATCTCTGTTCTCGTTGCTGACAGCTTCATTTACGCTGGCTTGACTGAAAGACGAGCACCCAAAATTGGCACAGCTCTGTACTGTACCTCGCAGCACAGAATGTAAAGCAGAAGTGGCAGCTTGAGCCAGGAGAAATCATGGGGATAGGAGAAGGGGGACATTTCTCAGAAATGTTTATCTTTCACCAACCTATTTTCAGGTAGAAATTATATCTTGAAGCCTTAAAGCTTAGACTCTACTGGAAAGAGAAACGTCTTGCGCGAAAAAAGCAAACGACTGCCTGCCCCACGCACTCTCATCTATTCCAATCCTTCTGCTCCATTCACCTTTTCAGTTTAATAGGTTCTCTGAGACAAATGCAGCAATTTCAAACCCCCTTTCTCCCAGTATGAGACACTGGAAATAAAATTGTCAGTAATGAAAATGGTGGTGCCTCCTATGTATTAAAATATTTGCTGAAATGAAGTGAGCTCTATTTCAGCAAGGTACTGTGTTCCATAAGTAATCTGATTGTTTCTCATCCCTGCGCACAGAAGCACAGCTCCTAAGATTAGGCTGCTGTTGGAATTTGGAGTGCTTTGAGCCTGGAACCTGATAAAAAGGGTCAGTCTAAAATTTTTTACAGGTTTTGCAATGCCAAGTTATCAATATTGCATAAGGCAATGGGGCTACTGACCGTGGTCCAGCCTAG
Source organism: Tringa tobata (assembly GCA_033628505.1). NCBI lineage: Eukaryota > Metazoa > Chordata > Aves > Charadriiformes > Scolopacidae > Tringa > Tringa tobata. Next base: position 2,202,606 of record JAHREE010000447.1, read on the forward strand.
TTTCTGCTGCCACATTTTATTTGTATGCAACACAACTGCCCACTGAAGGGCATTGCTGGTAGCAAGCCAGGTTGCTCCCTTAGTAGCACCTAGTGTTTACCAGCATATTGCTGATGAATAGGTCTTGGGGTTAATAGGTAGGTAAAGACTTCAGGGTTCACTGACAGATCAGAGACACCAGGATCAAGCATAAAGAGTTTTTGAAGTCAGCAATTTTAAAACATGTGAAATCCTGAATGGCAGCTACTACTCTGAGCTCTGAGAGATTACGGCAGGAAAAGGGGAAAAAAAAAGAGGCAGGTTTGGAGTTTCTCCTCTGGACAACAGTGGGGTTGAGTCAAGCTTAAACAGCCCTACGTCTCTCTCTATCCCAGTAAAGCTGCACACATTCCCAATGCTCCTCTGCTTGTGGAGACACTGCAAGGGTAGCACTTGCATTAACTTTATCTGCTCCTGTCATGGGTCGAAAAAGAAAACCTACTCAAGCAGATGCAGCAAAGGCAAAACCAGTCTGTTGGATGCAGGCACATAGAGCCCTTTGCCAGATTAGTCCTACTAAAAAGAATACCATATTTCCGTGGAGAAGAAGATCTGGTCTGCTCAGTTTAGGTGCATAAACTTTGACAGCCAGGATGTCCTCCTTGAGGTTATCAAACACACTCACCTGCCTTGCTGTGCTGGAGAGGGAGCATGGGCATTTATCTCAGGTCCCAAACACAGTTTGATCAGGAGCAAATCATCTCAGGAAAAGAGCAGTCATCCTGTAGCTGAGAGACTGCTTACTCTGTAAACCCTGCCATTAACTGACCAGTAGAGAGTATCTTGGAAGGGTTTTGTATTCACAGGATGCAGAGATAAATCGGATCTTTCCTTTTAAAGGGTTATTGTCCTTCACCCTCTTCCTTGCAGACAGACCTTTGCATTCTGGAGAGCTCAGCTGAAACCAGTATTGTTCAACAGGGGCACAGAGCTTCACAGCTCATACGGAATGAGAGGACAATTAAGGACGAGACACAAGAAGTGCTGTACTGACACTGGGAGGCAATAAGAGAGAAGGGACAAGACTACAAGCAATCCTGCTATTATGTAGGCTAACAGTGTGCACAGCTTGACAGTTCAATATATAGCTTCTAAATTGTATACAATTTTATAGTTCCAAAATGTGATATTGAATCAGTACTTCAACAAATCCCACTAATCCTTGTCCTGGATCTAACAGTACACCCACAAAAGCATCAAACTGCCTTACTCCTTTTGAGATGCCTGGCTTTTTTTCAGTTCCAGGGCAGGTAAATTGTCTCATAGCAATAACTCTTTCGTATCCCAATCCTTATCCTTGTTCCACAAAACCAGATCCACGCAGCTCCACAGTACTGCCATGGAGATTCAACAAGAGACTCGGGATCACATCTGCAAAGCCAGCTTCACGCCCTGTATATTTTAGCTACTGTTAGAAAAAAGCAGAGCTGACTCTGTGTGTGGAGGAGGTGGGGGCAAGTTCTTCCATTGGGAATAGCAGCCACTTGTGTATAAAAAGCTAACAAATTATAAGAATAACCTAGAAAAGGCATAACTTCAAGTCATTGTATTGAAACTACCTATCACTGTCAAATACATCAAGCAAAATTACTTAGCATTTGCATGTAGCGAAAAATGTCACTGTAGAAGTCTGACATGTTGCTATAGATTATCAGTTCTGTCTAGCTTGCTACAGAAAAAAAAGTTAGTTGGAAACTCTGATGGACAGGAATAAGACCAGAAAGGAAAAAAGAAGCCAAAGATGATGTTAGAACCATCAAACCAGAGGGTTTTCAGTTTATTGTCTCAGTTTATATGCTTTTCTGCCCCTTCCACTATCCATCTTTTCTGCCTGTTGCTGTCAGCTTCCTGGAATAACCTTACCCTCTTTCCCAGACTCTGACAATGGTTTATGTAGCATCAAACAGGGCAGATGCACTCCTTTAGCCAAGGACTTCAACAGAGATATGTCCTGTGCCTTGGAGAGGAAAAGGCCTTGGCATGTGTGACACACCTTGGTTTGTAGTTGTACTCTATTTTGCCAGAGTTTATAAGTTAATAAGGAGACAGAAAATGCAAGTTTTTGCATAGCCTACAACAGATTTCTTAAAGAAAGCTGGATGCATATGTTTCGCTTTGGCTTCCTCCAATCTGTGGTCCAGAGAAATGGAGGCCCAAAGAAAAATCCATATATTATGGATTATGTATCAGGTGATGCAGAAGGTACCTACAGGTATCAGGATTGATGAATGACCAAAGAAAATGTCCGTGTTGTTGTGGACCTAACATTTGGATTGAACTGAAGGAGATTATCCTGAAAGCCACTGGAAAGCTACTGGTAATTGTAATTGTGTTTCATTCAAGATTTGTACGGATGTCTTTATATTCCTTGGTTGCTTCAGCAAGCACAATTATCTCAAATATCTTAGTCTCAATTTAATTCAAAATGCAAATAAATTATCCTATGACTTCAGAGAAGAGATCTCATTATTCAAATAAAATCATTACCAGATAATCAGCACAATTTTGTAGAGATGATGTGCTAAATCAAAAATGTGCTTTTTAAAATCTGTGAGTGAAGCCCTGGCCCTAATAAATCAGTAGGCATTTTGTAGCTGATTCAAAGGGGAACGGGAGTCCACAAAATATCATTATTTCAATAAAACCTATGAGTTCAAGTCATGATGACAAACGTAAAATAATTTTAAATCTATCCAAAATCCGTTAATTCTCATTCCAACAATAAAAAAATCCAGGGTTGTTAAATGCTCGCATTGGAATGAACAATATGAAAAAGAGTAAAGATCTAGGGGACTCTCCCTCTAACTCTTTAGAATATAGGTGCTCTCTACCTTAAAATGAAGCCCTAGAAACTCGGTGCACTCACTGCTTGTACAAAAAGCCATCTGTTGCAAAACTTTTCTCTTCCTTTTCTCAATTTCAGATGGCACCTTGGTGTTGGTTGTTGTAAATCAGCTCCTCTGAATGTAAATATTGAAAGAAAATAGATGGATTTTACAAGAGGTCCATCTCTTGTGTATTATTTTTCCCAGAGAATAGTAATATCTTCATTCTCTACAATATTTGTCACAGTAACTTGGCATCCGGTGGTACCCAGATACCAGTAGGGTGAATATGGTGTTACAGATTGCTCATAAATGCTCCTACCCAGACCTGGACACTCACCTGCTCTGCCCCAAGTATAGGATCAAAGACAAATATGCTAATATATTTTCAAGAAGAGATATATTTCCACATTGAGCAGCTGTTACAACTTTTTTAATCTCGCCCCATGATTTATGGCATCACACAAAAAACATCATTCTAACTTGCAAATGCTCTTCCAGAATTTGCATTGTTGCTGAATGCAGTAATACCAAGAAGGCAAATGGGTCAGTCTGGATGACTCCATAATGCTAATTTTCTCACTTTATTGCTGCTGTGCAGGTAGGTTATAGGAGTGTGCATTGGTTACTATGTTAGCTATTTCTGAACTCAACTTCTCACTTAACTGACTCTTCAGACCTTCCTTAATGGAAGAATGGGCTCTTAAGGGGTGTGGAACACTTTTGGTTTTCCAATCCAGTAAGTCTGATAATAGCCCAAAAAAGGACCATAGATTCCTTTCTCTTGAGTTTCTTACTCACATACGAATAATATAAAGCATTATATTACAATATAATATGCGATAAAAATACATAGTCTCATTTTAGTCTAAGGTACAGTCACTCAGAAGGTCTCCTTAATGACCACTAAGAATCACTGTAGCTAGCACACAATGTCCACATTCTTTCACAAATGCCAGCAGGATTGCTAATGTGAATGCCTCTTTGTATTCTGCCTCCCACAAAACAGCATTCTGCACAGAGGAGTCGTTCAAAGTATACTAGTGTAAGCAGAGTGCCTGATGCCAAAGAGAGGATGCACCCCCATCTTTCTCCCAAGGGCTCCAGATGGGACAGAGACAAAAGGGAAGCATTGATCTGTTGGCTTCTCATGGAGAGAAAGAAAAAAAAAAAAAGAGTCAATGGGCACGCCTGAAACATGTTCAATATATATATATTGTTTTATGGTAAGTGAGTTGTCTCTGTTAAGAAGGAGAAATCTTACGATGTTAGGGAAGATTTAATAATTTTATGAAGGCGTAGAAATGTAAGACAGCTAACTATGTCTGACTGTGTATTGACTTTGCCCTCCGTAAAATCAATCACTTGCTACATTGGGCTGCAAATGCCACAGGTTAGAAAAACAACTAGGTGAGAGAGTCTGCATAGGGGTTTTTTAATAGGTGAAAAACCCTGTGTACTCGTTGCGCTCCTGTTCACAGCGCAGAAATGACTGTGGAGTCAAACTTGTTAGCAAAGGTGTGGTGGGCACTGGGAGGACCTGTGAGCACGGAGTGGGACGGGCTGTCAAGGCAGCTGATGCTACAGAGCAGCTCTGCGTGGGGTGAAACCTCTGCCCCGCAGGGTAAACACAAAGCTCATGGGGCTTGACAGTCTCAGATTAGAAAGAAGGTGCTGCTGCAGAAGCTGGGAAACACTCAGGTGCCCTAACAGTTGTCTTACCAGGGAGCTAGAGAGATCTGTATTACCTAAACTATGGAGAAGGGGCAGTCAGGTATTTAATCATGCTCTTTTCTCCTTTCAGTAAAGAAATGCTTCTGAAGCCAATATCTTGGTGACTAAGGGAAGAAAATTAACTCACTGGGCATCAGGCAGCTCGGGTTTATCCTTGCAGACTTGTTGATGAGGGCTTGAGCTGGTCCTTCTTAATGATCCCAAACATTTAAATCCAGGCTTACATAATGACCGTGAAGCACAGGGATTTCACGAGGACAACTAAGCAAAACTTTAGGGATGAAGGTCAGGGTTTGAATTTTGCCTGTTTAACTCAACTAAGTCAACCGAGAAAATAAATTCTCTTATCAGAGCTCTCAAGTCCAGGCACATCCACTGCGAATCTGTAAGGAACTTGCCTAAACTTTCCATCATGGCTGTTTAACACAGGAGGCTTCCAGAGAAATAAATATATCCATTTTCCAGATGTTTTATGGTCCCTTAACAGCAAGGCTTAGAAGGTGGCCGATCATTTTTACGCAAATGAAAAAAATAACAATACTGAAAAAGAGCTTTTCAAGACTCCATATTGTAAGGCTGAATATGTACTGCACAGGCACACCACAATTCAAAGTGTAATTCTAGTTCCAGATGTTGCAGTCTTTTATGAAGACCCACAGACTTTATAAAGTAATCTCTCAAGAGACAAGGGCTCACAGTATAGAGCTGTGCTAAGGTTCTTCCAAAAATAAATAATCAATAGAGAGCTACCCTACTGAGTGAGAATATTGCAAGGAAACAGCATGTTATGGAAAACTACATCATCATTTTATACCTAAGCAACAACAAAAAGAAAGGAAAAATTGTTAAAACTGCAAGATGTGGAGCAAGACTGTCATCAGAGCAGGGACTGGTAAGTGAAACTGAAAAATATTAAATTGCCTTTTTTCAGATACAGAGTTATGGGGTCTGAATCGCTTCCTCTGCGCACCCTCTGAAGGCATTAGGAGTGACACGAAGAATGCAAGATCAGGAGCCTGCAGCAAAACCAGGGCTTAGCTCAGCCGCTCAGGGAATTTATGTTCTCTCTGCTAAGATAAATTAGAATAACAAATATTGGGAGAGACTAGACAGGGAGTTCACCTTGTTAAGTGGTTACCATTTGTGCCCCAAGTAGAAACATAAAGTAACGCGATTATGTCTGATTTACAAACAGGCAATCCTTTACTGTACTGGGAAGAAATAGTGATGCATTCCGGTCTTCATGTGCACCTTTAAGTCTGTACTCATGTAAGAGTTGGAGTTTTTAAGCCAAAGCTTTCATTGTTTAATTCATTATTTATATTAGTGTTAGCATTAATATTTCATACCCACTGGCCATTTGTGAGATAAAAGAGAATCCCAAGTTTTAAAGTTCGAGAAGCAAATATATAAAACTGTATTTTCAAATACAAAATTGCTACATAAAAAAATGAATGCAGGAGAAGTTCGTGTTCTCTGCGTATAAACTTCATTAGTAATTCGAAAGCTAAGATAGCAAATCCCAAAGGTCAAGTCTTCCGAGTGATCTGGCTGACCTTGGAATCATTCTGTGGGCCTTTCTCAGTGCTTTTAAGAAGAGTCTCCCGGGCCTTAGTGATATTAGATCTTTTAAGCCTGGCAGCTCTCATCCTTCTCATTTCTCTCATGAATCATGGAGGAACTCTGCCAAGATACACTGGATGTATCCCTGGCTTCCTTTGCCCATTATGTAAAACCGTAAAACATCTCACACAACTACAACTATGCAGCAGGTGCTTATTCAAATTAATATTCTTTATTTTTTTCGATCAGAACAAGAAGCAGAACACAGCAAATAGGACTGACGTAATCGACATTCTTATCTGAGGATGAAGACATTTTCACAATAAACAGTATAGCCACAGAGCCCCAGCAAAGAGCACACTGAAGCAGCAAGTGTCTGAGACACTTTGGTTGCTGATGCTGCTGCAGCCCCTCAGTCCAGAGTGAGCAGGTCCAGAGGACATGGCTGCAGCAGATGGCAGGAGGCAGAGGGCCAGAGGCAGCATCCCGGATGCCAAAATGTCTCATCACGCTCCTGTACCGACATGTTTAGTTTAGCCCGTATTCAGGATCACAATCTTTTCTTAGAACACTATGTAACACCTGCTAATTAGAAAAATACTAGCTGTTGTCTGTAAATAGGTATGTAATAGACCACTAGCTATGACATAACATTGACAGTTTTAGGCATTGTCTTTAAATATGAAAATCAAAAGAAAAAACCTTTCATAAACATGAATATGTGGATGGAATTTTTTCTCCTAATGTACAAACTCCTCTCGATGAGAAGGAGATTTGCCATGAATGTTGTGCTCTGTATTGAAGATTTGAGTCCAACTCCTCAGAGCAACGTCTCATCTTATTATTACTTGTAAAAACTTCTGTTTTCATTTGGCTTCCATTGGGCTCTGCTTTTACTGTACAGAGGTTTTCCTGAAGAAACTTACTTTGAAGTAGGACTAACAACTCTCCATTTGCTTCACTGACCCAATTTATTTCCTGGGACATCCCTAATTTTACCTGCCACTCCCAATTAACCTCTTTTTCCTTGGAGTTATTTAACTCAAGTTTTGCTACCAAAATGCGTAGGGATCCCCTGACCAGGTGCAGACATCTACCTCTTACTTAACCAGCCTCAAATTGCTCAGAAAAAATAGGCAATTCTAAGACATAATTCATCTCATTCCAATGTAGATGCCCAAAATAATGGTATAAATTACATTCCCCAAAGTACCTTTTTCATTCACAACTGGCAATAAGGGAAGTGCAAGATGGCTGGTTCAGTGGAGATACCTACAATATAGACCACTAGCCCAGCTGTGTAGATTTCTTTCAAAACTAAATTCTTTAAAGTGAAGTACTTTCGATTGCCATCTGAGGCCGGCTTTTGTTAATTGCCTGTGGTCTCTTTTTCATGATGAGCCAACAGTTATTTAGGTGTGATCGTTGATTAGGTATTTGACCAGCTTTGCAGCATCACACTCCCTATGTGTTGGAATGTTCCCAGTGGAAGCTGTGTACCATTAACCTGGCTTTCCAAACTCATCAGCTTACTCAGGTACAGATTTATGGTTACTAGGCAGAAGTGCATGTCGGAAAAGATACATTTTAAGTTATATAATAGAGCATGTTGGAGGCTTAATGTTGTACACATACCAGAAGATAAATCGTGAAGTATATGACCGTACTAAATTAGAAACTATAAGAAGAATTTTAAAGCTTAAAGACTCAGATGATCAATATAGTCTAAAGGCTCAAGGACAAGAATTAATATGTACTAAATTTATCTCAGCAATGATTCAGAATTAGAATATACAATAATGCAATGATACCTCAACAATGAGATTATTCTTTCACTTTCAAAACAATCCTATTATTTATTTTCTTTTTCATCTTTCCTTTTTTAGGCAGTTCTGAAATAAAAAGTAGCCTGACAAAAAAATGATACAATAAAATGAAAACAGGACATAATAAAAACTGCCTCTGCAAAGAAATATTTGATCGAGCACATTGCATAAATACACACAGGTAGATCCAGATGCAAACTTTTTACTAAGAGCATGACAAATAAATCTTGCTCTGAATCTTTTAATTCCCCTTGGTGTCTCATTTAAAGGCTTCTCTATTAAGGGCATATTTATATTTATTTTAGACGCCTTAAGTATAAATCATTATTTTTCTCCCCTCTTAATCCTAAATCATAAAAACATGATTTCCACCTATTTTTAAAACTAAAAAATTAATTAGTTGGTCTGTTTACAAAATCATTGACAGGCTCGAAGTAATTCTGGGTTTAGTGTTTTTTTTTCTAAATCATTCAACATCCTCAGATATGTTTATTTAACACATTTCTGTGACAGAAATAAATGGCAGCAGTACTATTTGTTTGATGCTATGTCAGCTGTCTCTCCCACTGAGCTGGTGAGAGAAGATCTAATTTCTTTATAATGCCTGATAATGCTTGGAAAAGGAGTCCTCCCCATGCTTTAGGTAAGAATATACTTCAGAAGGCAGTGAAGTACCGATTTACCTTGATGGTTAGTTGACTAGCAGCAAAGCTAAATGAATAAGTTTACAGGATGAAACATACCCCTGAGCAGTAGGCTTGCCTAAGCCAAACATTCTCTTTAGATCCTAGGTAAGCTTTACTTTGCAAGCTTCTGTGAGATTTAATTATGTATGGCAGAACTCTCAGATATGAAAGAGTCACCAGATACTTCAAAAGTGAAATTTGCAAAGTTTAAACTGAAAATATGACTCTTAGAAATGAGAGTCATAAACTGCTAGGACAGCTTATCAGTGAAGGTGATAAATTTTCCATCACCCAGACTCCATATGGTCTTGTTTTAGAAAAGCACTTACACTTCCATATCCATAAATTCTACCGTATAGGCATAGTCACAAACATTTGTGTCCAAGAAAATGAGTTTTGTGGACTATCCAGACAAGAATGTAAAACTGTCTTTGTAACATGCTCGAGGGAGAGCTGCAGAATCCAAGCATGTCATTAACCAAAGAGCTTAACGGAGCCCAAGCCCTACTCCTTTGAGCAGTGTCAGATAGAGAAAAAGTGCCTGTGTGTCTCCTGAAATGGATATAACAGTGCCTGGGCATCCCATACATTCAAATTTATTCAAATTGGACTGCACATACAGTAGATGCAGGGAAGCAGTAGGGTTACAAGGTGCAAGCAGACCTAGAATCAGGGAAGAGTGGTGTGGAGCTGAATCTCCTTGATTACTTAATTGGATGGATAGAAAGCAGAGCAGATTTATGCATGACTGCATGATAATCCACTTCTCTCTCAGCACCTTTAGTAAAGCAGAAGCCAGAAACTTATCTTTTTTTGTATCTTTTTTTTTTTTTTGAGATACAAACCACTACAGAGGCACGGATCTTTAATATGATTTCTCAGACTTTATGAGCATGACCATACTTTGTAGTGCAAGTCATTCTGCAGAAAAATAACATTTTAGTATTCTCCAGATAACTCTGCCAGCAAGCAATCACGGGGGCCACAAGTACACTAGCTTTTGTGTTAACAATTAATCAGTGGAAGTAGAAATCCTTTGTCCAAAATGATAGAGATTCAAGGATCAACATTAAACACACCACTTTCCTGGATCTCTGTACAGATCTAATTCTGTAGGTTCCAGTTAAGAAAACGTCAAATCAACGTGCAACCTCTGTTCTCCTTTTAGAAAGGACAGAGATGCAATTTAAAGCAGGTAGCTACCCTATCTGCATGTTCTACTGGTAGATTGTTTCTGGAGATGACAACCGCTCCTTTCTTATTTATCCTGCTGAATTCGGAATGCCTGTCTAAATCCTTCCCTCTGGGTCTTTCAGAAGTGTCATATCATAATAAGCTGCTCTTTTGGATTAATAAGCATTGACAGCACAAAGGCTGATAGAGAGATTCATTTGCCTTTACCACCAGGAAGGTAAAATTTTCCATTACTTACATGTCTTTCAGTCCCTCAAAGCAGCAAACTTGTGTTCATCTAACAATCAATTGTGTATCAGGAGTCATTATTCCCAAACTCTTAATTTCTCATAAACAGAAATGCCATGCAATTGAGTGTAGGACCCAAGTTCTCACAGAGAGTAGCACAGCTCCACGACCAAAGCATCTTCAGCCTTGTCATTCCACAGCCACTCCACTGACATAAAGAAAAGCCATCAGTATATTTGCATTCCTAAATGGGTACACCTGCCAGAAATCTGCACCATACTGATAATCTGAGTTAAGAGGAGATTTGGTCACTGCTTAGGGAGCCCATTAGAGTTTGAAATGCATAGTTGGTTTGCTGATGCGACACAGATCTTCTGCCTGGCTTTAGACAAAACTCCCAAGCTGTCATTCCAGATGAACAGTTCCGTCAGTAGCAGACCGAGTTTAAGCTCCTCTGTCCAGATCCTCTTCCCTTCCACCTCTTCTCTGTCAGACCTTACTTCCCTCTCAGTCATTCCAGTTCAGATGTTTACATTGTGCTTAGCAAATGTTTTGTGAAAATATGTTTTGCGAAAATATGCTTTGCTTTTGCCACATTGGAGTTTTCAGTTACAAAATTTGGACAGTTGCATAAACCTGGTTTAGAGACTGGTCACCTGAACAGGTACAACTGAGGGATGCCAATTTCTGGTGGGAGATTGCAAAAATGTGCAACGCAGAGTGCAAGGAAGAAGGGGGAGCTGAACTACTGCCCACCAAATATTAGAGAGGAACCGCAGTCCTAGTCTTTTCTCCAGCTCCAGATCCACATCTGTAAAATAGAGGTAGCTAAGGAACCTAATACATTAGAGATTGGATAAGGTTAGCATATTAGAGTAATTATTCACCCAGATTGCATTCATGAACATACAGACTCTTAGAATCCACTTACAACTTACCTTTGTACTGGTACTTGTTCAGGAGCTACGTTTGGGGAAAAAAAACCGACAAAAAACCAAAGCCAAAACCAACCCAAAACATTGCTAGAGTTACAGTATGATGTAGCTTTGAATGTGCCAGGCATATTTTACAGGATTTCTAATGTGTTTCTGAGGTCCTTCTTAGATGACAGAGAGAGAAAGGTAGTTGTGAAAGCTTCCAGTTGGAAAATCTGCCCGTGTCAGTTCAGGCACCTAAGGTAGACAGACAAGATCTGCCTACTTGATGCCTTTAGAGGCACATACGTGAAAACTGGCTGCTTAAATTAGATCGATTATACCCCACTCCAGGATATTTGTATCAACCCAGACTATGTGGTGCTCTTTTTGTAATGAGAAAATGAAGTATTTTACTATTTTTATGTTATTATGCACTTCACATCCTTGCCATTTGTCACCATTTTCAACATAACCTCAGATGCATAGGAATGCCTAGTAGCCTGTAAACCTTCATAGCAGGAATATTTATCAGTATTAATAGCTTCTTTTATACTATATTGAAATAGATTGATGTATCTGTACATCAGCAAGGTTGGGGGTTTTTTTCCTGGTATTTGGATTAATATGTATTACTTAACCTTAACAGATATTAAGAATCATTACGTAAAATCTACAAGCTCAGAGCCTGATTTACCAAGGAGTTCAAAAAATGTAGAGAGTGCTTACCAAAATCTAGATCTAGTGAGGGTATAAGTACTTTCTCTTCTTTGATAAAAATCCATCCTAATGAATGGAGTAAGTGGTAGCAGGACTCAGCACCGTATGAGCTAGATCCCCACAATATTAACTGCTAGAATGGATGTTAAGCATCTATCTACTTGTTTAAATCTTATAAGAGTATTCTCAGTAAACAAGTTTTTTTAATCTCAAGACTTCTTCGATACACAGATCAACATTCCAATTTTCTTCAGAACTACCATGTACAATTAACATAAACTTTTAAATCAGAAAATAAAGTTCTGTGGACTAGAGATTGCTTACTTTAGATTAGTCTTATGGAACACAATTTGGGAAGACATGTTGTAAGATGTTTGCTTGCTTTCCCTGTCCAGCAGATCACTGTTAACAAGAAGATTGTCTGGGCAGGGGGTGTCAAGAAATTATCCCATATACAAGAGTCATTACAAATTGTTTTAATACATTTCGTTTTATGAAGTTGCAGTGTAGGTTAAAGGAGCCCACAATGGGAAGGCTCTACTGAGCATAATTATCATAAATGCTATTACTACATTCACCATTAAATTATTTATGATATTTTATTCTGAATTAGAGTAATGAGAGCATCAGAACTGGCTTCAAATCAGAGTTCTGTGAAATTCAGATTTAATGCCCCGTGGAATTCCATGCATTTGCAGTATGATCTTACCTACTTTCACGTATTCCAAATGTTGCTTTAAGGAATATCTTCACAAAATGGCTAATTTTCCATTGAAAGCAACTCAAAAAGCACATAGACCCAGTAAAGACGGTTCCTGCAAACCATCTCTGTTGAAAAGCAGACTTATTTGAACTCAGCTGTACTTCTATCCTGTGATATGTTATAGATGCCACCTTGACAACAAAGCTCTGTCAGGTAACCACTTTGTCTTCAGTCAGGTTTATGTAAACCAGGAGAGGCAATACCACATCTCAATGAAAGGATTCTCTTTCATGTCGGTTTCTTGCTAATAGTCTGCAAGGAGAGCAGCTTTTGGGCGGTGATTTTCATTTCAGCCCCAGCCCTATACTTGGATACAGTTTGTCAGCTCTGCCACATGAAGTTGAAAGATTAATGCTGGAGTTAATTTGGCCACAACTTTACCAACTGTTCTAGAAAAAACACCTTGATAGAAATTGTCTTGAGTGGTTTATCATTCTTTCCATCATCGTTTCCGCATACTCTGACACTGTCTAAAAGGTGGTGGTCATCGTTTTGAGAAAGGGTTTTCTGTTTGGAAGGGACTTGCCTCTTCTGGTTACCTGATGTCTAAAGTGAGAGCTTCCTAGTCTTTCTTTTATCATCCCAAGGGCAGGGTTTAAGGACCCACCATACCTTTTATGGCTACCAACAAGAAAACAGTCCATAACTTCCAGTCTGAGATTGCTGGCAGTATCTTTCATGGTGTGTGCTTCGCACTGCCAGCCTGATCTGGTCTAATACCCTAGATTCGTGAAAAAAGTCAGTCCCCTGCCTGAAATATCCCAGCAGTGTTGAACAACAGCTTAGCAGCCAGGTGTTTATCGCACCGGGAGTCTTTCTGCTGCTTTCAGTGCAAGTGCATACCTCTTTCCTCCTCTCTGCCTCCCCATGGAGGAGTCTCATGCATATGGAAGAGTCAGAGCACATCACACTCGAAAACCCAAGAGGCACCCCTGCAGCTGCAGGTTTCACTGCCTGTCTGAACCAGCCTGCTGGATTGACACTCCTGGAGGCTGAAGACCTCTTTGCAGGCAGAACAGGTACACCCCTGGCAGCAGCCAGGCAAGTCTCTCAATTAGCAGTTCAGATCTGAGCTGGATTTGAACCAATGATCTAAGTCACTGAACCTCTGCGAGGAAGTGCCTTGTCTTTACTGTTCCTGACAATAGATCACGCGTAGGACGCGGTGGTCGTCCCTTCCTTCCAGCTGCTGAACTTTACACTTTGGTGCTCGCTGTCTGTCTGCGAAAAAAAAAGATCTAGTACTTGTTGTTAAAAGCTCCATTATCACCAGGAGCACAAAGAGGATCATCGTGAAAGACACGCTGCCCATTTTGAGAAGAATCTATCACAGGTGTGGTATCCCCACAAGGAGTCTACTTAACTCTTTCGGTCCGGCTGATGTAACCCAGCGCTTCGAGCAGCAGCAGTGAAATGAGAGGGATCTCCCCCTCTGCTTCACACAGTCAAGTGTAACGTGGCATAAGTTTTCTGTGACCTGAATGAAATCCATATATCCCTTACCAGTGTACTGGTCTGTCCCTCCAAGGAGCAGCTGGGAAAGCAATGTTCCTAATGGCTACGTTCTCATTTGCCAAAGGGAAAATGAGCATTGTGCTTCTGCCTTGGGAAGCATTATGTTGTTCATTATTTTACCATTAGAAACAAAGTACAAAAAAAGTTGATTTGCAGCACAGCGATAGAGTACCAGGAAAAAGCGCTGATCGGCTCAAAAAAGTGAGATTTCACTTAAAAGGGTTGACCAACGCATACAAATTTTTATGAAATTTTCCACAAGCTACCAGGCAAAATCATCTCAATTACATAAAAATGCACAATTTTACAATGTCTGGCTCACTGAACAAAATGATACCACTGCAAGGGCTGTTCAAATTATCAAACTTCATAAGCATAAAGAAATAAAATACCGATTAAATGCAAAGATATTATAAACTGTAGCTACAAGAGGAAGAGGGAGGGGGATCAAACAGTGATTCCCCCTCCTTTATATTTTTGTAAACCACTGGAATATATTATCATCTGATCACCCCAGGTTTTTGTAAGCAGTAGATAAATGGCTGAGTTAAGTGCTGTTCCTTGTAGCAGTAAGAATATTTTTTTCCCCTATAAACTTTATTGCTATTATTTATCACATCTTGACATACACAGTTATTTATACAGGGAAGGGACTAACCAGGCAATCACCTGACAGGCAAATTCAGATAATACCCTCTAGCAAATAAAAATGGTGACCACCTGCCAACCTCCAATATCATTTTCTCAGCAGAGAAGCAATTCACGAGTAATTCAATCAGGTATTCAATAGAAAATTATTCCTGTTTTACAGACTGCCGTCACTAACAGTGGGGCCCGTTTTTGCTGCTTTACCACTTTGGCACACAACCAAGGAGCGTGCAGTATTGGATTTTCTCCCACACAGTTGCAGTAACAGCAACGTGGAAAGAATGACAGTATCTAGAAATGCAGGTAGAGGCCTTTGCAGGCTACTGTAATACCATCTTCAATAACAATTTTCAAAAGATTATTAAGTGAGAAAACATTCACAAAAATTAATAGCAGGTCCATAGCGTATGAGGAGCATGGTGGCAATGCAGTTTGGTCCTTATTGGGACCAGTATGGTTTAATATCTTAATCAGTGACATAGACAGTGGGATCGAGTGCACCCTCACCAAGTTTGCAGATGACACCAAGGTGAGTGATGTCCTTGACATGCCCGAAGGAAGGGATGCCATCCAGAGGGACCTGGACAGGCTCAAGAAGTGGACTCATGTGAGCCTCACGAGGTTCAACAAGGCCAAGTACAGGGTCCTGCACCTGGGTCAGGATAACCCCCAGTATCAATACAGGCTGGGGGATGAAGGGATTGACAGCAGCCCTGCTGAGAAGGACTTTGGGGTACTGGTGGATGAAAAGCTGGACATGAGCCGACAATGTGCTCTCACAGCCCAGAAAGCCAGCTGCATCCTGGGCTGCATCAAAAGAAACATGGCCAGCAGGGCAAGGGAGGTGATTCTGCCCTTCTACTCTGCTCTGGTGAGACCCCACCTGGAGTACTGCTTCCAGCTCTGGAGCCCTCAGCACAGCAAAGACGTGGACCTGTTGGAAAGGGTGTAGAGGAGGGCCACAAAAATGATCAGAGCACCTCTCCTGTGAGGGCAGGCTGAGGGACTTGGAGCTGTTCAGCCTCAAGAAAAGGCTCTGGGGAGATCTTATTGCAGCCCTTCAGTGCCTAAAGAGAGCTTATAAGAAAATGGGGACAAACTTTTTAGCAGGGCCTGTTGCAATAGGACAAGGGATAATGGTTTTAAACTAAAAGAAGGAAGGTTTAGACTGGATATAAGGAAGAAATTTTTTACAATGAGAGTGGCACAGGTTGCCCAGAGAGGTTGTAGATGCCCCATCCCTGAAAACATTCAAGGTCAGGTTGGACGGGGCTCTGAGCAACCTGATCTAGTTGAAGGCATCCCTGCTCATTGCAGGGGAGGTTGGGCTAGACGACCTTTAAAGGTCCCTTCCAACCCAAATTATTCTATGATTCTATAATTTTAGCTTTGGCAGGCTAACGGCTACAGTTTTTCTGTGCTTCACAGAGATGTCCAAGAACAAACCTTAGAGCATGGCAGACATACTGCCTTTTATAGGAGCACAGACTGACATCCTTCAAGGAGTGATCCTGATAAAAAATACACCTCGGTTCCCAAGAAAACCAGAGTCCCAGGTCTTCCTTGCTATAAAGGCAGATGGGACAGCGAGGGGCTGATCCCAGTGCAGGGTAGTTCTCTGTCACCCTTCTTCCCAAGAAGCCTGTGGTTAGGCTGGTGCTGACCCTGTGGCGTTGGTGTCCTGCTAGTCCCTCTCATGCCTGTAGCTGCTTCTCCCCACACACTGCTTTGCTAGCAACCTCCACTGTGTCTCACTCTTCTTATCTACAGCATGCATCATACACACTTGTACTGTCAGCCCCTTAAGCAACCTCTTCTGTTTTCCTCTTTAGAGCAAATACTCTAAATACTTGAAATACCATGTAATTTATGATATGTCTCCTTTTTCCATGGAAATGCTTCCACGAAAATGTAAGGAACAGCCACAGATGCCTCCAAGCTTCCCCTGATTCCTCCCATCATCCTTTCTTCTCCAGTGTATAGCCAACACAAGGCTTTTCCCCTTTCGTTCCCCTGTCTGATGAAACTCCCTGACTTACCCGTCAGTAGAAGAACAATGTCCCAGTGCATATCCACTGCAATGTATGTTGCACCACAGAGACCGAATGAGACTTGCTCCTTCAGTCTCACAGAAACAGATGCCTGCAAAGTAGGCCATTTCAGTTACAACTGGAAGCCCAGAAAGGTCCTCTGAACATCTGCTCTGTTTAGCACACGCTATAAAGCAACTCCATATCCTTAGGATAAGAAAATGTGAACTCAAGCTTCACCAGTTTAAATTGTAAAGGACATGCTCACTGATGTATATTTTGAAATATACAAGAACTTTCAAGCCCTATCTCAGGTCAAAGTACAATCCATCTAGCCCAATAGGCTCATCCCAGTTTTGGAAAGGATCTGGAGTATTTAAAGTACTTATACACAGAACCCAAATTCTTTCCTGATTATTGCACCAAGAATTATATCAAGAAGCACTAAACTTGATTCTCTTTCATATCTCTGTTTTAGCTTGTTTGAATTCCAGTTAAACTACCCAATGAAGGGCTAATATTGTATTCTCAGCAGTATCATGCTGTAATATCAACATTTTTGTCCTCTAAGCTACTCTTCACTATGACAAACAATGACAGAACCCCATTTCAAATGATCATACCTGTTTTTAAGTTCTAGAAAATTTTAAGATATTAGAAGTCATTTTGATCTGAAATGTTCTAGCAGGATTTCACTGTCAGGGGAATGCACTGTCAGAAAGAATCACCCACTGGAAACAGTCAGAGAGCAGCCCCTGTCTAATCACGGTCTGTCATTTTTTAAAGTGCAAAGCCTACAGATGAATGATACTGACCTCCAGACATCAGCTGGAAAAGCAGGCATTCAAGAAAGCCACCCCAAAGAGACTAGGCTTTCATGGTAACAGACGACAACAGGAATTTTACTTAACAACTAGTTGTACAATGTAGATATGACACGGCAAATTCATGTGCTACACTAGTACGTAGGAGACATACGTAAATGCTGAATAAAAATAATAAAAGGAGTAAAAAAGTTAGGTTTGGAAAATCAGGACAAAAATTTTGTAAGAAACGTTAGTAGGAAAATTGCCTCCTGGGACAGATATCTCATCTAAATGTTTTAAGTTTCAGGAAAGGTTTAGACTTCTGTAGAGTAAAATATGTGCATAGGTGAGGGGCATATGAATGCAGTTGGGGTGCCAGTAATGTAATATAAAATATCTTAAGATAATCAGGAATTATCTAGCTCCTCTATCTTAATCTAATAATGGTAAAATATCTTTATTAGCTGTTCATTCCTCAAGTTATCTCTTCTAAACAATTTTCTATGGGAAAAAAAACTTATGTGTCTTACATCTCTGATATTTCTGGTCATAAAACTTCTTAGCCTAAAAAAAACCCCTAAGTTTGCATGAGCTACCCCAGTAGTTTCACGTATGTGCTCAATATCTAAACGAATTAGGACTATATAATAGGTCTGAAAAGACAACTCTTGAAAGACTCTCTGAGGTAAGAGCCATTAAAAAATTTTAGGACCACAGTTAATAAAGAACCGTAGTCTATTTCGGATTCTTTTCAGAGATGAAGGATTTTAATTTGCAAATAGCAAATCTATGTCAAGCCACCTTAAGCCAGTTCCATGCTGATCTCTAAGGCCAACAGAGTGAGAGGCTGATATCTCACCTGCAGTTCAGGAAATGTGAGGAAAGATTTCAATTCAAACCTCTGCAGGAGCAGAGAAGCCTTGTTTGGAAGTTTCTTTCTTGGTGGTCTGTACATAAAAGAAAACTCCTTAAAAGAGAATAGATTTTGATTTCTCATTGCAGAAGGAGTCCTTTTAGTCAGTTTTACATTGCAGAATGAAGGCTCTATGCAAGCTAACATCTACAAATAAAAAGTAAAGACTTTTCTTTCCGTAAAACATGCTCCTCATTAAAATTTACAGCTTGCACACTTTTTTTTTTCCAGTGCCAGTGCTATACTGATGCTGTCTGCTTTGCTCCTACAGCAAATACTCCTTTTTCTTTATGTCTGTGATGGAACTTTTACATTGAAAGTCTTCATTTTATCAGGCAGTACAGAGAGGGTTGTTATGGATTCATGGGGGAGGGAGAAGAAAGCGATGGTAAATGTATAAAAGCTAATCATTATACACATATAGAGATAGCATAATTACTCAAAAAATGATGGTTTCCTGCCAGAAACAGAAAGCAGTCGGTAATAGAAGAAGAAAAGTGCAAAATGCACTACAAATCCGAGAGAAGATTTACACAAGTGGGAATAAACTCCTACAGTTTTTTACATTACATTGGGGCAACTTCTAAAGTTTCAGCATTGTAAAGAGAAGCTTGCAGGACAAGAAATAAAAAGCACTCAAATTTCTTTGTATATGTAGACATCTGCTTCTGATGAAAAGAACTCTCTCTAAAAGACTATGGAGGGAGGTGTAGTAACAGGTCCTTGTGTGTTTCTGGAGGAAAAAAAGCTCTCATTTTGTATTTGTAAACTGTTGCTGTGGTAATGTTCTCTCACATGCCTGCTTCTGTGTAATTCTGAGTTCTTCCAAACTTCGCATTGTTTTGACACGTTAAGATGGTTGAAAAATGAAAAACTACTTTGGAAAAAATGAAGTGGAAAAGCCATTCTTCCTTCAAAAGTTGAAATGAATTTTTTTGTGACATTTCAAGATTTTATCAAGACCATTATCAAATAAGTTTTCAAAATGTATAATGAAAGGGATTTTTGTAGTTAATCCAAATTCATTTGAGGAAGGAAAGATAACTGAACAATTTACATTTTCAGTGTTAAATAGTTACTTATAAAAATTTCAGACATATAAAATCAAGACTTCTTAAAAAAAGTTCATTTAAGAAACAACCATCCAGCCTTAAATTTCAGAAAAGTAAAAAAATGCTTTTGATTGAGTCAAGCTTCTAGGAAGATCTCTGCCCATTAATGATTCATATTAAAGAACAATTCATATATTCAAACTTCTAGTGTGCTTAACTTCTGAATAAATTCTACAGTCATAAACCTATAATTTCTTCCATTGTTAATCATTCATCTGATCAAATCCTGTGACACTTTCTGCCGTGCTAGGGTGCTCAGACCTTTATTAAATTACTCACAATCTCAAGAACATTTTTTGGTCCAGAAAATCCAGTCTGTTGCAGCTTCTACACATGATTCACCCAACCTAACCTCGAGCCCATTTCTGGAAAGGGAAAAAAGTGATTCTGTGTTTGCTGCAGTGACAATCCATTAGGTGCCTGATCCCATGCAGTTCAGAGATGCAGGTGCCCTCAGGTTCAAAGCCTCATCTTCCTGGCCCTTCCTAGTCAATAGAGTCAACTCTGGTCATTTAGGATCTGCAACACTTCCAGAGGTATCGCTGTTTTTCTGTTGTTTGTAAATAGAAACATGAGGAGACTGAGGTCTTAACATGCCTCAGTTGAGTATTGGAGGTTAGGAGAGATGAATCTTCACCTGAAGTCACACTGACTAGAATTTCAAACAGGACTAAGGCACTTCAAAACCTGTGAATTTGGTTCAGCTTTAGTAAAGCTGAATCTACATGGCTAGACTGAAAGTGGAATTTTCAAGTCACTGAAAACTAGAGAAAAACTACAGTTGATTTCAGGGTTATCTGACTTTCTGCAAGTCTCTCATAATTCATAGTTTTCTTTCCTATGTATAGCAAAGCTCTTTTTTTCCTGTAAAGTTTGTCAGAGCTAGACAGGTACATCACAGAGCCTATTTATGTCACACAATACAGACTCAATGCAACAAGTCTGGCTTTATACTAAGTACTGCAAAGAATAAAATGGTATAAGGGGAAATCTAAGTTCTTATTTTTTAAATGTACCAACACACCATAGGAGACAGAGAAGCTAGAATTTAATTTGCTATTTGTTTGTGCTGGCTGAGAAAGCCTGGTTCCTATCAGTTCCCTGATGAGTCTGACGAATGTTATCACATACTGTATCTGTAATTTGTCAGAGATCCTGTTTTCCTTTAAGCTACAGATAATCCCTGCAGCTTCTTTTTCATTCCATTGGGCAACATCCTTTCCCTGGACAACCAAGAACCAAGAATACTGAAATTGTGCTTCCCAACCTTGTGCCTCTCTCAAAAGGACCTGGATAACAACCTTTTTTTCCACGCTCTTCTCCATAGGATACTTACCTCGAGAGAAGAAATATTACTAAAGGTTCTAAATCTAAGCCTTTTATAAAACTTAAGATTGTAAAATCTCAGGATTTGTATTAGGAGATGGCCTTTACTCCTTTTTTTGCAGTAACTTTCAATTAAAGAAACATGCCAAGTAGCCCCCAAACCGTTGGAATAGCTGGTGAGTCATTGTAACTGAGGGTCTATAAATAAATCATATAGTTCAGTGTTTGTATTATACTATACTACAGGGTCTATCCAGAGCAATCATTACTCAATGAGAGAATTGCTATTTCAGTTTTTTACTATCCACTGAAGGGTACTTTTGTGAGTATTCATTGACAATACACTGCCAAAACCACTATTTGGCAGCTAGTAACAAAGCAATTGTGATTCTAAAAAAGTACAGTAACTTTCTGAGGGAGTTCATCATACTATATTAGTGAATTCTTCATTGCAGCAAATTTCCACCTGATAATACCACTAATTATTGTCTCTGGTACAGAGTGAATAGCTATCGAACAATGTACTCAATATTTTCCTCTGCATCAAATGAATATTGGTTAGCACTAGTATATTTAAATAATGTATTTCAAAAAGATGATCATTGTTCTGTAAGAAAAAGGCCTCTCATACGATGAGGCTATATTCTTGAAGGAAAATTATATATAGGGAGTCTGTCCAGCAACTAAATTTTGGATTGTAGATGTTAATAACACTTTGCATTTGTATAATATTATATACAGCTAGTCTGAAAGTGACTTACAGATACTACTAAATAATCTTCATTCATATAAGTAGTCTTGTTCCACAGGTAGATAAAATGAGATACAATGCTAATCAGGCCAGCACTGTCAAACCACTATGCCTAATTTTATCAACCTAAGCACTCACATTTATCCTCCTTAATCAGTGGACTTTTCCCAAAGAAGTTGAGGGAATTCGCTCCACACTGAATTCCCTGCTTAATATGTTAGTTATATTTAAACATCCACACTTTAAAATGTTACCCTAATTGGCTTAAGAGTCTGAAAAATTTCATGTCAGAGATAAAACTAGGTATATTCTGGCTCCTGACATTGTTTTCTAAACACTAAGAAAAAATTTCACTTTTTCTCTATTGCAAAATATAGTATTTTTTCTTTTTTCCCCAATTTCCAAAAGCCAATGTTAAAGTTCAAGTTGCCATTGCATAAATCTTTACCATCTCTTTATTAGATTTAATTGCACAGCTTTGCAAATAAATTCAAATTCATATGTGACACTAGCAATGAATAGAGGTTGTGATACTGGTTTTGATGTAACCATGCAAACAGGTTAATCATTCTGCTTTTGCTTGCCTACTAATGGGACAGTGATTTAAGAAAATTGTTATCCTCTTAGAACTCAACATCCTAAATACCAGTTGTCCATTCAAAAGTGTATTAATATACACAGACATATCCACAGGAGTTTTTACCTCCAATTTATTCTGGTGAACTTGACAGAAACTACCTGAGCCCTCGGTACATTGATCTGTTGGTCATGCCTACATTGAGGAATGAATCCTTATGCCAAGATGATGATGGCAGGGGGTTTTCCCGTGTGCACTGGGGTACCATAACGCAGCTGAACATGGTGCTATAGACACGGCCCTGCATGGGGCTCACGTGGCAGTCCTGTGACAAGGCTGGCTGGCGACCAAGCTTGGACTTCTCTGTACCTCACTCCACAGTGCAGTTGTGCCTTTATTCTCCCGGGTTTAGAAAGGCTGAATGGTTCCCAGATCTAGAGCATGGAGAGCTGTTTGGGCAGGGGCCTGTCTTTCCGCAGCTGTGCTGGCAAGCTTCAGTCAATGTTAATTTCTGTCAGTTAACAAACACCTTCCAGAAGGGCACCTAGAAAGCCAAAAAATTCCTTTCTGGCTCGCTCACTTCTTGAAAGCTTCAGGTCCTGAAATCCCATCAATCTTCCCCCAAACTTTTTCTTTTTTAAAAATTTTTATCCCCATTTAGAAAACAAACAAACCTTAACAGTTTAGCTTTTTTCACCAAAATCACCTACTATTTTCCATTCAGCTCTGCTAAAGAATGAATGAATTTTTGACGTCTCCGGTGACTTTGTATGAGTGAAGGGGGAAATTCTAAACCAAAATATTTCAGCTGGCCTGGAAGATTCTGGGAATCCACATAATTTTCTCCTGCCCTGAGCACCAATGGTACAATGAGATGGATGCAAAATTCAATTAGATTTGAAGGGCTCAGCTGGCCATCGTTTTAGAAGAGTATCAAAGGCATTGGGATCAGCATATCCATTCCTTTTGACAGCTTCTGGAAATGCAACCAATGAGAGAGTACAAAATGTCATCCTGGCACTCCTCATATGTCAGTGTGAGACAAGGACCCCAGGAAACCTCTTCTATGGAGTTGTTGAAGAGGAACAAAGGACTTTGCAGAAACACTGCAATCCAAAATTGAAAACTCATGTTCCTTTGTCAGAGGAAAGTTGAGAGCAGCTACCATTAAAATGATATAAGGTTATGTAGGAAGTGTTTAAAATGTTTCACAATGCTAGAAATAAATCAGAATCCTGAGCTGGAAAAATTTTCAGAGGGGCTTTATGTGGTACTGATGCAAACAAAATGTATGGTATGTAGAACACAGCTAGGTGCAAAATTAAGCCAAATTCCTGAAGACTACTGAAGAAAACAGCAGGGAGAGAAGAGATTAGGGATTTAACTGTGACAGCCGAGAATGGAATGGCTGCAGCAGTAAAAAAGTTCTCCAGTTGAACAAAAACAACAGTCTCTGACTAACTCAGATTTCACAGAAACAAAAAATCTCCCAGGGTAAAAGGAGAGAAAGAAAAGCAACCACAAAGGGAAAAAACTCCAAGGAAATTAAGGTGTTCATCAAATCCGTTTTGTTGGAAATGTGAAAATGTCCTGTCAGAAAAAGGTGTTGTTATGAAAGTTTGATTTGTATCATATGTAATCCATAATTTATTTTTTTTTCTTTCTGTTCTAGATGGCCTTTAGTGACAGTCATCGTATTGGACTCTCCTGAAAAGATAGTCCAAGCTAAAATATACATGCTATTATCCTTGGGACTAGTGGCTGCCATTCATTCAGAACATGTTAATGTTCAGTGCTTTAAAAACTGGAGCTATTCCCAAAAATACCTGGTGCATATATGGCTGATCAGAAACCTTGTTGATTGAAAAGGCTTTTCTGTCTATGTTCTTGGTGGAGCTTTCAGAGTTTGTGTGTACACCAACCAGCCCAGGAACCTTCAGAAAAGACAGTGAATTCAGTCTGGAGCCAGAGAAGCACCTGCTTAAATGAAGAAAAAGCTTTGCAGATAAACTTCTAGCTGAGAAAGCACCTTGAAGATATGGGAGAGAAGCCATATCCTGCTGTTTTATTTCTATTATGTATAGGAAAATGAGAGCTTGCATATATTTTCTGAATATAAAATAACTTTTACCCTACTCCATGTAGCCTTTTTTTCTGTCTAGCTGGCGAAACCTTCAGTACATGTGTAATAGCAAGTTACTGAAGACAAAAGGATCATCAATAATTATAACTAGTAACAAAATGTACTGTTATAGGCAACTGATGCATAATGCAAGGGGCGTTTTGGGACAGAAGGCCAAATCAAGAATTCATTTAGTTAATTAGGCTGTTGTGAAAACTCACCTGTGTGTTGGTCTTTGAGAATGCTTAACCTGTCATTCTCCCTAACTAACCTAAAATATGCAAATCCTTCAAATTTAGACTTATTCATAGCCTAATTGAGACAGAAAAACTTGAGTAATGTAGAAGTTTAAGAATGTGTTTACATAATTTTATTTCTAATAATATAACTTTTTTTTTTTTTTGCCTTAAACACCTTAGGTAATTAATCATCCACTCCTAGTAAAGGTCACTATTAGCAATTCACCAGTCTGTTTACTGTGGCTGTCATTACTCTATATTCATATACTCTTTTATTTCCCTTGGTTATTATTAAACCTTGTTTGAATAGATGGCAGAGTACCAGTCCTCTGTCATGCTTAGGAAATGTTTTCTGACATCTTGTCCCTTAGTACAAATAGGATCTCACATCTCACATGCCCTAAACTCTCAGGACCAATGCCAACACCACCCAAAAACATAGGCACTTAAAGGATGTGCACTGCAATGCCTGAATTTCTGAGAGAAACTGATTCTAATTCTTAAATAATGTATCCAGAAGACTATGAATAAAATTGGCACAGTTACTAGCCATGAATCAGCCCTTTTAGTCAACACTCATTTCATTCTCCAGGAAGAAAAAGTGAAACTTGCTAACTTTTACTTCTGTCTGAGTTATGCTTTTCTACAATGACTATAAGTATTTTAGGAATATTTACATTACCTCATTAGTTAAATATTCAATTTATTTTATTAATATTTATTAATTTCAGACTACATGAGATGCATTTTAAGAAAAATAAGTGTTCTTAAAAAAAAAAGAAGTTAAAATGGTAGTGTCAGCAGAGTTAAACATCTTGGTGTGACACTTTGCTGGTTGCACACTGAAATATTTTCAGAAAGTGGTATCAAGTAAGCATTGAAAAGACTGCAGTGGACACAGTGCTCCAAAAGTGTCCAAAAGTGAAATGTCAAATCTACAAGGGCCACTGGGGAAGATCTCTGATACATATTCTCAGCCAGCTATTTTTTCCGGAGTCTTTACTTGGAAGTATGATTGCAACTCTACAGTGTAGTAAATTTTAATCAGGTATATGAAAAAAAAAAATCTGAATATTTCTCACCATGACTATAATGTCACCTCTACTGATCCTATTTGTAATTGAAAATAAATTTCCCTATGCAAATTTATAGGCAGTGCTGAAGAAAAGATTTACTGTTTGACTAATTTGTCAGGGACCCTATGTTTAACTATATAATTACATTACATTAGCACAGGGATTACCCACGTGACAAAGCTCTGACTAGTCACTAAACATTTGAAATGACATAGACCAGCTTTTTCTACTAATTCGTAAGGCAGTAGTTCCAGATGCAGAGCAAGCTGACACAGTTAACTACAGGATGCATATACAATTAGGTTTCACCGAGGTGAACTAATAACTCGGGTCAAGACAATTCTCCAGCAGTTCCCTGTCTCTCTTGAACTGGGGAGCCCGGAACTGGACGCAGTATATTCCAGTTGTGGCCTCCCCAGTGCAGAGCAGAGGGGGAGAATGACCTCCCTCCACCTCCTGGCCACACTCTTCCCTACGCAGCCCAGGATCCCATTGGCCCTCTTGGCCACAAGGGCACATTGCTGGCTCATGGATAATTTACCATCTACCAGGACTCCCAGATCCTTCTCCTCAGAACTGCTTTCCGGCAGGTCCACCACTAACCTATATTGGTGTCTGACATTCTTCCTCCCCAGGTGCAGGATCCCACAAGTAACGAGGTGGGGTTTTTTCATTTTATATGAAGAGGGCTTAATTCTACAGTCCAGTACTTGTATAATGAAGGATCTTTAAGTAAAAGGTAGATTTTCAAACCACAAAGTATGCACACTAGAAGGCATTCTGCTTCAGAACAACCCTGAGGTGCAGTGGGCATACCTCTGCAGCTAGGGTAGATCTGGATGACCTTCTGTGCAGAAACTGAATAGCTTTGAGCGATGCTCTCTTCTGGTGCAAGCAAGACTGCTTTTACCACACTGAAATGTCATTTGCTATACCAGAACTTTACAAGCTTAAAAAATATCTCCCCTCCGCACTACAGTTTACAACAGATGCCATAAGGAAATTCTTCCACATTAGGCCAATCCTAAAATTCGATGGATTTATAGTTTTTAGGGCAGAATATTTCATCTTGCTGCCTGTGTGACAAGACCATATCATTCCACTCTCTGGTTTCTGAACCAAGACAGCAATCTCTGGCAGTGCTGGAGAATACATCTTTTGAAAGAAAGCCAGGTTCAATACAAATTCTTCTAGCAATTAAGAACCTACTATAACTTACCTGCTTTGAAGTCATTCTAGTGGTTAATCGCCTTCATTCCTAGACAAATGGGCCCTTTCCATAATTTGAATTAGTTTACCTTCGGCTTCCAGCCTCTGAGGTTTATGATGATTTTTTTAATTAAGAGGGTCTCTACAGTCTGATACCTTCTGTCCATTTAAGTTCAAAAGAATCAAGTAATTTTATATAACATGAAGGTAAAACACATGTTATCTCTTCTCTGCTCTTCTTCTGCCCCACTGAGCTCTGGCTGCAGTCCTAGTGGAATATATACATTGGCTTCTGCTAAATTTCATGCTTTTCACATGAACTATTAAAAGGTCAAGAGGTTGTAAAAGGTGAGGCAAAAGTTTGGTGGAGCCTTATGTACAATTTAGGAAGTAGGGTCATTCAAAAGAAAGTACATACGCTCCTTCTAGCTACAAGTCTTAGACTTCATTATACTTTTTTCAACTACAATGAAGGTGGGGTACACAGGGTTCTATGCCTTAAAGGTCTCAGTGTTTTGTTTAATGGAAATTGGGGAGTAATAACAGAAGCAGAAATGCTTTGTGGCTTTCAGCAGAATAGGGTTTTTTAGCAGAGTTAGCTCCATTAATCCCCTCTTAAATCTAATCACATAACCAGACAAAGAAAAACATCAGATTTAGTTTGAAGCAAGAGAGCTATAAATAAAGAAAACAATGAAAAAGCCAGCCTATACCTCTTCAAACTATCTAGTGACCTTTTCATTTAGATGTTACCCTTAAAAAGCAAGCATTACATTAGCTTTTATATCATTTGAGAACCACAGCCACAGGAAAATCAGGGTGTTAAGTGAACAGCCTTGTTGCTGCAGATTCAAGAATGATATAGCATGCAATTACTGAAGTCACCAGTAGCAACTGCATAGTTCAATTTGGTATTATAGTCTTAAAGGTATTACTATTTTTCTATTATGCTAAAGGTATTATACTCTTAAATTATATTCTCTTCTCTTTTTTTCTAAAATAAATCCTCCTGTGTTTAAATTTGTCAACTTCAGTGTCAACTAAAATTGAACTTATTTAGGAAAATGTGACTAACCTCCCATATCCAATAATTACAGGTTTTGTTAATTTTTAATGTTATTTAACTGAAATAAAAATTAATTCTTCTGTACCTTTGTTAGCCTACGATGTCACTTCATATATTTCACTAACGAACTTTTAAGTTAAGAGTCATAGCTAAATTGTTCTGTCTAATTAAAAGAAAAGTTAATTCCTTGATGTCCACAGTTAACATTTCTCAGTTCTTCATCTTCCTGCAAATACCAGGCTGTGCCACAACTGCTAGGAAGAAGTACGTTTCTTCTGGTAAAATCACTGGATCAGGGCTCAAGAGATCTGGCCCTGCTTCAGACTGTCTGCATTACCTTTGGCAAGTCACTTGATAGATATATGCTTTATAGCTGTACCTGTAATCTGAAAATAATATCTGTCAGGTGTGTTAGGGGTGCATTCCCTTTATATTTAGGGGTCAAGAAGTAGCTCAGAATGCTGAATTCTACATGAAAAAATGAATTTGAGAGTATGACAGGAATAAGAAATAAATAAAGGAGTTTTAAATTAGAGAAATTCTATTAATCTACTGGAAAGATAATATAGTAAAAGTACTATTGAAAACCAAATCCATTACATGATATTGTGTAATATCAAGAAAAAAACCCCACACCTTATAACTACTAGCAATTTTGGCAAAAAGCCTCTCCAGGACCAATTAGAGACAGGAGTATTCTTTACAACTCTGTTTTTCTCCAGACCCCATGTTTAATTATTGGCAATTCTTTTTAAGTCTCATTTCCTACTGAAAACACTACAGTGCAGTGTCAGGCCTGAAAATGTGCTTCCCTCCATTCTTCCTATAGGGAAAACTATTCCTGGTGCTTGACTGTCACTGCAAAGGGATACCTGGAGGGGAAGGGCAGAAACGGAGGAAACAAGTGATTGGAGTGATATTCCCAAGAGAATTTTGTCTCTTAGCAGTCCTGGAGTACTGATGATCACAGGGAAAGAACAAATACCTCAAATGCCTGCATCTGATTTGACTGCTGTAAATCAGAGGGATCCAGCTAGCACCAAAAACGCTGTGCAGAGTTGTTGTTGCCTTAGACATATTTACAGTCTCGCCTAAAGTGGCAGAGAAGGGATAGAAAAATCACCTTTATCCACTGTGTAATATAACTGCAGCTAAGTTGGCAAGATTCTGCGAACAACGCGTTTGAGAGAGCTCACACAAGTTTAAGATGCCAGCCGAAAAGAGCTTATACTCTGCGAACAGCTCGCACTACACAGCCAACGGGCAAGACCAGGGAGGAACTGCACTAATGAACAAGTTGGCTGAATCATCTGGGGTGGATCACCTGGCAACAAGAGGCTGTTTTAAGTGCAGTGGTGCAGCAGAATTTAATGCATGAGAGAAGGTTCTGTATAGAAGGACAAAAGGAGAGAGAAAATACGGAATGGGGAAGGGCAGCCACAGACCCGACCTATGCCATGTTGCAAGCAATGAAAAAATAATAATCAGTGTACAACCCTAATAGACTAATAAATAAACCCTAATTAACTAACCCTAATAATAATTACAACGACTGCTGTTGCTATTTCACACTGCTGTTCTGTCATTTCAGGATACTTACATCAACCCTATTCAAGTGTTAGAACAAACAGAAAAGACAGCCACTGCCAAAGTCTGAGAAGAATGTAACATCTTGTTTCATAGGGAGAAAGGACGAAAAAAAAGTTTTTGCTTTCATCACCTATTCTTACCCAAGTTCTCTTCTTTTATTCCCTACCCCTGCACATCGCCTGCCTGCCAGTCCTCTCGTCTCCCCTTCTTTTGGTCTCACTTTTACTCAGCTGGTAGAAAAGTAAGACAAAGGAAAAGCAAATACAGTACGAGTGTACTTGGTAGACGGCGGGGAGAAGATCGAACTCCATCACCAAGAGGAGGTAAGATAAAGGGGAAAACAAAGAGAAAAGTCTTCTTCAGAGGCAGTGAATGAGTGGAACAGCCTTTTCTGTCTGATAAATCTAGGCAAGTAACCATGCACTGCTCACTCACAAAACTCATTTGTATATATGTACCTGAAGAGGAAAAAAGGTTAATCAAAGACCTAAAGTTCACAGTTATGCACAGAAATTCATTAAAGCTACAGTAACAAAAGCTGATTGAATGACTGCAGTACCTTTTTGTTGTTGGTTAGGATCAAAATCATCAACTTTGCCAGTCTGGGGCTTTCTCACAATAATAATGTTCAAATCACATCCCTCGGCCCCTTGCCTGCTGACACAAACTGTGGTCAGGTATGGAAGTATTAATGCTATTAATATTGGTGAGACTTACTCTGAAATCCTGCATGTAAGCACCAAAGCTCAATAAAGTTGATTCAAAACAGATGAGAAAAGGTCCATTAAAATGAGCAGTATGATGTAGAAATTACTTTGCGTGAGCAAAAAAAAAAAACTCTTCAGCATAGCAGGGAAAAAGCAGCAAAACCAGGCTGAGTGAGGATATCATTGTCAAGGGAACAAACAGCAGAGAGGCGAGTTCAAACAAAAAAAGCTATTGCCTTAAATGAGCAAAATAACATTTTATGGTAAAGGGCAGTGCTGGCACAAGAACAAATGAGATAAACCTAGCTGTGACTCAGTTTAGCCTACAATTTACAAGATTTTGAAACACTGGAAGAATAAGATTCTATAACAACATTCTAACAGAAATATTGGCAAGAATCCATTTTTTGTTATTAACAGAGCTTATTATGATCAGGAAGACATGACTGATCATAATTGTAATATTTGATTGGGCATTATGATCCAAGAATCCTTATTTCTCTACTGCAGATGTCTAAGACATAGCCAAAGCTGCCTGCTAAAATTGCAGAATAAGGATTTATTTCAGCAACAGGCATAGCAATCTTCTCACATAAACTCAAAATTTAATGGTATTATTATTACTTCTCCAATTTTTCTTGTTTTGTAAAAATATCTCCAGAACACAGCAGTACACAGCCTTATCCTCTTACCCACATAGTCCCATTGCTTCAGCAGCTATATACGTATAAATAGATACAAATTGTTGATGTCTACCTGTACCTATCAGTTTTTCCTGTATGTAGATCCACAGCTATAATACCTTTGTCCTAAGAGATGGCTGTTATTTGTGCCTGCCTGTTTAGCATTCTCTGTACCAGTTACACAGAAAGGGAACTATGTATAACAACTTCACCCAATGGGATGGTAAATATTTCTTTAGCATGAACTCTGAAGCGTAAGGATTGTACATATTATACATTTTTTTAGTCTTATAGTAATGTTTAATGCTTTTTTAACTCTGATACTGTCTTGATAACTGTGTAGCTAGAAAATTCCAGATTAATTTATTTTGCTTGGGAGAAGGCAAGTGAGAATGGTGCTGCAGTTACCTCCTCCCAACACAACACTGAGTAAGGAGCAACTACATGTGTGAAGCTACACAGCATGAATCAATAGCAACTTATATTAAACTACTGGCTTAAATCCATCAAACAACTCCTTTGCCATCAGTCAGCATGTTACCTTTAGTGAGGTGCTTTTGTTCTTCAGCAAAAACACTTCCAGGAACCAGAGGTATGTTAGAAGGTATATCCATAGCTACAATTACAGTAGAGTAATAATATTGTAACAGACTTATAGGTATAAAGGTATAACCTTTTTTTTTTCTGGTATAGGGTCTTCAAAGAAAGCTAAAATAGCAGGTCTATAACAATATATTTTTGCCACTATTGCTATACCAGTGAAATTCTATGATCCTCGCTCAACCCTGTTTTGGAATGGGACATCTGCAACCCCATTCTCAATGGCTTCCTGCCCTGCCTCTCCCCCCAAAACAACAACAACAAAAAAATGCTGTGCCAGTCACTTTGTCTATGTAATCAAGTTGAAAGAGCCCTGAGGGTTCAGGAAAAAAAAAGGCCACTACTCTGTGGCAGTAAACTAGAGGATTTCTGATAGTCAACTGTCAACAAGCAATAGTTCCTTTGAGAGAACATACCAAGCAACTGAGGATATGATGTTTAAATTTCTTTGCATAGCATTTGTGCTGCACAAAAGGTCAGTACTGACAGATGCAGACACACTTGTACTTACACTGTCTTGCCAAACCCAGAAAGGCACACCTAGAAGTGAGCTGGCAAGCTTGTCTGTGCTTGCTGTACCAAATGAACTTTCTCTCCTGGGTCTCAGCCAGGTGAGGAGTTTATGTACATTGCATTTTTTATTAAGCACAGCGTGCACTGCACATCTGAAAGTCATCTTGATCCTCATATCATCAATACAGGGAACAGCCAAGATGTAAAGATTCACAACATATCTATTATCAATTACAGCAGATTAATAGACACTTTAATGCAGAGGTGGCCCTCTGGGTTAAACTCAAAGAGTCTCTGCAAAATATCTTCTCTGATCTCCTGTTGCACAAAAATATCAATTGTAATTCCCCACAAAATCTGTTTGTTTGGCCTGTTTTTAGAAAGTGGCTATTCCATAACCTTCTCTTAGACAGAAAAATACATCTAGTTTGTAACCTGTTTCTCCATTACCTTCCTTTCTTGTGACCCGGGATATCCTTCTCAATATGAGAAAACCACATTTCTTTTTGTGACACTTCAAGTCTCTTTAAGAGATTGTGAATGCCAAGTAACTTGCCTGTACATCTTCACCTTCTGTTTGAACATGGGTCTAGCAGGTATAGAAGGACCCCTGTGTTTTGATTGTCTCTGGCACTTCATCTCCTACATTGCTGCATGCAAAGAGGTGCCCATTCAGTTCTCATGCACTTTTCATCACATGATGAGAAGCTGTGGCACCATGTGAAGAAGACTGCCAGCGTTTGGTTCTCATGGTGGATGTTCATTTGTCTGTTCACTGTATGGTAACGGCACAAATCCTTTAACTACATCCAAAGAAGTGGCCAGGTTTAGATAAACCTTAGATATGGCTCCTCTGATTTGAAGCAGCAGCAGCACACTGTGAGAGGCTGCTAGTCCAGCTGGAGCTTCCCGTGACCCCGTCATT
This sequence comes from Tringa tobata, assembly GCA_033628505.1. Lineage (NCBI taxonomy): Eukaryota > Metazoa > Chordata > Aves > Charadriiformes > Scolopacidae > Tringa > Tringa tobata. Next base: position 2,235,506 of record JAHREE010000447.1, read on the forward strand.
GCAGTCAATTTTTTTTCTGTCACTAAAAATACATCAATAACAGGTAATATTTAGAGCAGAGGGCACAAAGAAGAAAGAGAAGGGCTGTGGATCTGGCTGCTCTTCTCAGTCCTGCAAGTTCTAACTCATGATTACCTTCGCCTGTTGGCCTCCTGTTTACAAGATTGCCATTTTGGAAACAAGTCCATCTAGGACGTACTGAGACTGTATATGTTTTTTCCACAATAAACTTTCCTTGCTGGGCGAGTAAAGTATTATAGATATTTATTGTGTGAAGTGAGATTTTTTTTGGTAAAAATTTGTGTGTATATATAATTGAATCTGTTGTTTTTTAATTTATGGAGTGTTTTCTTCTTTTGCTTTCATAAAGGATAATCAAGAGAGCCTGACTGACCTTCTCCACAGCAGGAACAATTATATATGCCAGTTTCGTTATATCTTCTCTTGTGCTTATTCTTTCCATAATAATTAGACCTCACTTCTTTAATCTCCCTTCATATGGAAACTCCCATCAAAGGCTTCCACAGAGAACTGGATTTGGTTTTAGAAAAGAAAACTTATGTTAAACTAATCGAGAATCTCTTTGAGGAAAATGGAACAAACGTATCAAGATAAAGGGGGACAGCATAAAAAATTAAAAGTAAGCTTTCTTTTCTTTGCATACTGGAAATACCTCAGGCTAAGAGCTTATTGAACAGGGCACATATATTATTATCTCCTTCTCAAGGGACTTGCTACCAAAGGCTTTTTGTCCTCACTATTAGTTATGTTGGCAGGTGTTCCTCGCAGCTCAGAACTTGGCCATTTGGAAATCATGATTTAAGTTATATCAGAATCTCAGTCTCCTGACAGGTGCAATTTGATGTCATTCTGTGCTACACAAAAATATATTTTTTAAATGCAACGCATTGGGCTGCTACTTTTTTCCTGGCATAGAGCAGAACTTTACTGAACACTACCATTTGATCTCAGCACATGGCTTGGAGCTCAACTGATTGATTGTTGCTAATGTTCATCTTATTCTTGTGAACCTGTCTCTGCTATTATGTGACTTTCGTTTAATCTCACTAATAAATCCACACTTTTAATTTTAGCAAGCTCACCACTGATCTTACAAAGTCAGATTTTGCATTCCCTGGATCCTGAGTGTGTGGATGAAAAGAAAGTCCTGTCCTGCACATTGAAGCTCATCAGAACACAGACATTGGGATAGATTGTGTCATACAGAATTTCGGTAAAGGCTAACTAAGGGGGTTTTTTGCACAATATATTTTCCATGAGAATTTCAAATGACATATGTTATGACCTTTCTGCCAGGCATGAAAAAGGACAAGAGTCACCTACCTGTGCTTCTGCTAAAACCTAGTTAAATGCCGCCTCCCAGGAGCCTGGGAAAATACATCATATCACCTGAGCACTCCAAAATGATGAGGACTTCCCCACATGAGGCCAAGTCTTTAGACAAGCGAGCTGAAGAGTTAGAGTTTTGTGGAGTGGGGGAGGACAAGAGAAACATGTTAAGGCAATTTGAAAAACCTAAATAATTGAAAGAAAGGAACATTGTCACTCCTGGGCTTTGTTCATTATCAGCCAGTCCTCTTCCTACAGCTGTCAGTATGTTGGCAGAGTGCCCTTCTCCTTCCTGGGCTATTCACCACTCACTCACCACTCACAGTTTGTTGCCCAGCCTCAGAGAAATCCAACTATTTGGCACAGTCATCTGCTGTTGTTCCTAAGTGATATATAGTTTCCTGGGACTCTATTAGCAGTACAAGCTGAAGCACTAATGAATAAGGAGCACCAGGCTTCCCGTTCAAGGCTGCTGTTTTGGGGACCTCAACCTCAACAGCTGTTGTTTTTGCCCATTGCTCTCGATTGATGTTCTGAGCCATATGGAGGCATGCTCCTTGTCCTCTCTCAACTCTTCTGGCTGTCTTTCACAAGAAGCTCTACAGTGAGTCAGCTGTTGTTTAGGATTCCTGCCTCAGAGACTTGACAGACCTAAGAATACTGTCCATGGCTTTCTTGTCCATCCATTGTGAACCAGGAATACAAATATTGTATTCACCACAACTTTGCAGCGCATTCTCCTCTTACAAGCCATCATGGCCCAAAGTGTTAGCTCATATGCATGCAGATGATGTATGATGCTGCAGGGATCTGTGTGTGTGCCAACACATGCTGGCAGCTGACCTTTTCCCTCAGAGGCTCTGAAGTTGTCAGGACCTATAGATTGCCCCTCTCTCTGTTCCCCAACAGGTGTCAACAATTGGATCTTGCTTTCAGGCTCACACCTGGGGTTGAGACATTTCCAAATTACATGAACAGGCCACAAACATTCGAAAAATATAAGATTGCATTTTAACACAGCCATCGTCTGTGCTCATGTGTATATGTTGTGCTTTCAATATGGATGCTGTGTCTGTCAGTAAAGGAATATCAAATCCACTCTAAGTTTATCTTCTTTTAGAAGAATTTTAGAGTATCATCTTCTCTAAAGACAGTCAAGCTTATTTTGTAAGTGTCACAGTATTTTATGAAAACAAGCATCTCAGTAGCTTTTTGGTGGAAACATTTTGGTGGTTTGAAGTCAGAGGTTTTCTCAGAAGTTAGGACACAACACTACAAAGTGTTGACTGACTGGAAAATGAGATTTGCCAAATCAATTATGTCATTGATTTATCTACATGGGTAGCTGACCTCCTGCAGTAGCCAGGAAAAGCACTTCCTCAAAGGGTAATGCACCAATCCAATCAGCCGTTAGCTATGTATGTTGGCTTTTTTTGGCATGTTATCTATCAGAGAGAAAGATACACATTTCTTACCCAACCTCATCAGATGCTGGTCTTTTTCCTGAGGCAAAAGGACGGATGTTTTATTCTCCTGCAAAAAAGAATTTTTTTAGAGACCTCTATTGAAGAAGTCTGAAAATAGTTTTGAATGGATCTGGGGCAGAAATCTGTCCAAAATTTCAATCGTCCTTTTCCCAAAAATTGTGCTGGTCTGCACATTAAAGCAGACTTGTGCCTACATGTCAACTGGAATAAACCTCTGTCCTTGTATGATCTTAACATGACCTAAGTACGATTTGGATACAGCGTTGACTGCACACTTGCTTCTGCTTGAGAAAAGTACAGGATATAAGAACCATGTAAACCCATGGGCATAACCTCCCTTGCCCAGTAGTCACCAGAGTTGAGTCTTCTGAGAAGCTGGTGATGGTTATTCCTGTTCAGTGGAGAAAAGGAGAATAGCAAAGAAACTGTACCAGAAGAATGTGTGCTGGGGGATGCTTGTTACTACTCTTAAGATGAGGCACTGCTCATGACTCAATTGTGAGTTGAGAGTTTGATATACCCTAAATGTACATCAGGAATTAAGAGATTTAGAAAAGGTATCATAGATCATACAGGTCCTGAAAAAAAAAAAGAAAACCCAAGCAAACAAAAAGCCCACAGTGACAGTAAATAAAGTATTCCCTTGAAAGAACTGAGTAAAAACAGGGGGGATAAAAACTGTAGAAATGGGCAAGGTTGTGAGACAATCTTTTTCTTTGTAAGGTTCCTTGTACTGTTTTATTCTGTCTTTAGTGATATATAGTCCTTTATCACAGCTTGCTAGATTTACTTACTATTGAGCATGATGTTGAAAATGATTCATGCTTTTATTGCCGATTGGATTATTCCTATCTTGCACAGCCTATCTTAAGCAAAAAATTAGCTACTCAGAAATTTGCAGTTCATACTTTTTTTCCAAGAATTATAAATTCAGCATCTACCATAGAAGCCTACCTCCCATCTCTAGTGTTTTGAGTGCATTATAATTGGTCTATTGTGGAGTTTTTAAATTTATTTATCACTTTATTTCTCCCACACTCTCACAAAGTTTTTCTCCATAGACCATTGTACTCTGACCATGGCCCTTTACTATTTTCAATTTACAAGTGACCATGCTTGGACTTCAGGTAGATATGCAAGACAAACAGGATAGAGAACTATAGAATTAAAGAGTATTAGACTCATAAAATAGTTTAGATTGGAAAAGATCTCCAGATGTCATCTAGTCTAACCCCAGCCTCAAAGTAGACCAGGTTTCTCAGGACTGTGTTCCGATCACCTCCAAGGATGAAGGCTCCACAACCCGCCTGGGCAACTTCTTCCAGTATTTTATCAGTCTTATTGTTAAAAAAAAAAATCTGAATATTGAATCACAACTTCACATGTTCCGACTTGTTCCCATTGCCTCTTGCCATGTTGCCGTGCACTATCCAAGAGTAAGGCTCTGTCTCCTCTGTATCCTCCAGTTTTTCAGTTGTAGGCAGCAATAAGGTGTCTCTTCTTTTTCCCATCTCCAAGATGAACAAACCTAGGTCTCAGCCTGTCCTTGTGATGTGTGCTTCCACCTCCTAGGCTTGGGGGTCCTCTACTGAACTCACTCCAATATGTAAATGTTTTTCTTGTATGTATTCGTGGCAGAAGAAACACTTTTCAAATAAGGCGGAATTTCTGCTTTGATCTAGAGGTGTGGGAAAGGGGACATCAGAGAGAAAGACCTTAGTGTTTACAGCCCTGATAGAAGTCTCCTTGCCAGAGCACCAGATAACAGCAGTGTTGGGCCCAAATTTCAAGATATATGTTTTTATTTGTCCTAAGAAGGCAATAGCATTTTTTGGTAGTTTGTTTGGTTGGGTTTTTTTCCTAGTCCACTATATTAGATTTTCTTTGTCAGAATTTAATGAGATTCCTACAAGCCAAAGACATTGGCCTCTAAAAGAACCAAAGAGCATTCACACGCCAATTTTGTTCATAATCTCCTGGGAATCAAATCCTGTGGATGCTTGGAATTGGTAGTTAATTATTATGGACTGTATTGGTAGCTGAAACAGATTCCACACAGATCTTTAAAAGTACTTAAAATTATATCAAATACAATGCATTCCCAAAAAACCTAAACCAAAACCCCAAAGGACCCATTGTTAAATAACAATGTTAGAGATAGAGAGAAACAGATAAAATAATATATGCTCTGTTGTTCATGTTTCTCTAAACATTATCTGGATTTATGGGTGTTTAGGATCTGTGGAATCCACTGGAGCATTTATCATGCTTACACAATGCTTACAATGTCTTAGGATTCACAGCTTCTCTCTTTCTCTGCTGCTCTAATGCTAGTCTCACTGTCAGCCTAAACATTCTATACACACAGTCTAACCTGCACTTGTGAAGTGTTTAAATTTTCCTTAACAACATCCTACTTACTTCGTTCCAGATCGTGAAATTTGTAATCCATGAAGTCTAGTTTTCACAGGTTACTTTCTAAGTCGATTTCCAGAAAGCCAAACAGAATTTTCAAGACATATAATGTTCCTCAACCTAGGCACAGAAGGACCTCCCTATCCCAGGGTAAGACCCTGGCCATTAGTGCTATTAATTAAGTTCTTTTCTCTTTCCTTTCCCTTTTTTCAGAGTTCACAAAAAAAAAAAAATTATAAATTGTATTTTATGGAAAAAACCCAGAGAATTTTTTGCTTCAATTGTTTTTCCAAAATAGAATGTTCATTTTCTGAACAGACTGGAATCCACATGCTCATGCTTCCTCACTTGAGATGCAGGCAAAGCTCTTCTCACAAGAGAGGGTACTGAGCAGGATCATCTAAATGTCACAGGAAGAAAAAGGACAAGGAATAGAATTTACTACTCTTCAAAAGAAGAAGCAATGGAATCGGGTATTTTATAGTATAGGAGAAATTTTGTGGCCTAAGCTCTTTGTAAGAAAATACGCCTACATCCTGCCTATAACAAAGTTTTTTGTAAACTATCACGCAATCTTACTTGAACTTTATCTGAGTCATTCTTCACCAACAATACCTTCACCTTAGACTTAGAGAAACTAGCCCATAGATTTTTCTCAGTACACAACGAATTTCTTGATGCAGAATTTCCATGAAGCTGAATATATATGCACTTACTAGCAGGACACTAACTGGGTACGACATGTCAAGTTGATATAATTGACCATTATCAGCTCTTGCTATTTGGACAATTATGAGACTCTAGGAGCTCTTCAAATTGAATGCCGTCCTGTGACCAGTGGTTGATCCACGTCATAATTGTAACTCCTTGTGCTTAAGCTAATTGTCTCCGGGGTAAGAAGAAAGAAATATTCTTCTCCTACAAGATTACAATACCATTCTGCATTTAATAGCTACTTAAAACCTATTTGTGCTACAGTACTAGTGGAATTGTTGACAAAAATAGAACAGGCTGTATTGCAATGGGTTCTACTTATTGTACTAATCAGAACTGTCTCATTGTCGCTTTAGGCTTTTTCATGTTTGTTGTTGTGTATGCCTGTTATCCCATTTTAGTTTTACTCTAGCTGTTTAAGGGATGTCTTTTTATGACACGCAAACACAGCATCCAGCAGAATGACTCCTGGCTGGGAACTACGAGACACAACTACAAAGCACTTAATAAAGACATTACTAACAATGACAACAACAACAATCACTACAAAATCAACAGCAAAACCCAGGTATTATTTAACAATAGCAATGAACAGTGTTAATGGGCATGTAATTGTTATTAATACCACTACTACCTGTCTGTACTTTAGATGGTTTTTCACAGATTTCTGGAAATGAGTAGGGCCTTGGAGGTTTAGAGCTGTGCTTTGCTTGAATGCACTCTTTTTCTAGCAAAAAATGAGAGGTTGGGATAGACAATACACCAGATCTATTACTGTTGAAAACTGTCAACACTTCCAGGTAAACAAAGTGACTGAAAGTGTAACACAACACTTTTTTAGGTCCCTACTGATGATTTGTTGTTGTGGCTAAGATTAGCTTCATAAGGGAGAGAGTAAAAATATGACTAAGCCTGAGCATTAGCTATCTTGCAAGTGACTAGAAACACACCCACAGATTAGGAAATTGGACTGTCCCGTAAAAGGGATGAACTAAATAAGGAATCCACTTTGCAGAAGGGAGCTGCCTAAGCTCATCTGCAGGAAATGTCAAAGAGAAAGAGAGGATAAGTTATATGCTTAATTTCAGAAGAGAAGGATACATTTCCCTCTGCTTGGGATCTGCAGCTCGAAACTCTCTCCTAGAGGTGAGCATCCAACCTACTCTTTTTTTTTTTTTTTTTTTTCCCCTGAAACAAGTGATGCTGCTTTTGCCTTCAGTACATATTCAATTCTTGGAATACTGTTGAATGTGAGCATACCAGGTTTAGTTGTCTAACCTAAGTCAACAGTTTAAACCTGTGCTTATACAAATGCACAAAGCCCTGACCTCTATGGGAAGGCCTCTTGCTTTTCAGGAGAGGAATTCTTTGTTCATGCCTGTTGAAATCCTTCTAATATGCAAAATAATTAAATTTTGGTGGAAACAGAGCAAGGCTGAGAACAGCCTTATAGTCTGTATTTTGGCACTCCTTTGGAAGACTGAAGTTTAAACCAGCATTGTAAACTCCACTTAAAATTCTGTAGAAAACTGAAAACTCTGAAGTCAGAATGATTTACATCTGTCTTTTCTGCACTGCTGCACTGTTTCTTCTCACTGTTTCAGAAGGACAAAGGTCCTTGTATGTGATTTCCAATTAGATACCCTAACAAATGGGTATTAAGGGGCAATGGCTGCAAACTGGAAGATGGGAGATTTAGATAAGATCTTAGGAACAAATTCTTTACTGTGAGGGTGGTGAGGCAGTGGAACAGGTTGCCTAGAGAAGTTGTGGATGCCCCATCCCTGGAAGCCAGGTTAAAGGCCAGGTTGGATGGGGCTTTGAGCAACCTGGTCAAGTGGAAAATGTCCCTGCCCATGGCAGGGGGTTGGAACTAGACGATCTTTAAGGTCTCTTCCAACCTAAACCATTCTATGATTCTATGAAATGCCCCACTTGTGCATTACACAAGTTTGGCTTACAAACAGAAGTGAGATACACCCTGAGATATTCAACAGTGTCCCAGTTTGTCTAGTGATGTACAGATATAGCACTTGAAATCTAAGCATTTGGACCAAGACTCACAGAGGTTTTTAAGGTCCTGAATCTGAAGCACTCACCATTTCTTTTACTCTCAGTTAATTAAAAACTGGAAGGAAAAATCCCTTTGGGAATCAGCTTTCTAGTAGCTACAGACTTTTAGAGGCTTAGGCACTGGCTGAGTAAGGTCTTATAAATGCTACTGGCACCTGCATTTTAGAAACCCTGAGGTGTTTGAAGTAAAGAGCTTAATTCAGTCTTGTCAATCTAGCTCCTTCTGTCTATCTTTAATCTTATTTCATCCTGTCAGAGCTGAAGTTTCCTCAAGGATAGATTTACCTTTGTGCCTAGTATATATTTGATGGTAATAGTTATTTGGTGTTTGAGGACATACAACTGGTACTGAGAGTTATGCTGTTTATGTTGACTAAGATTCTTTGGGTGATATATTTTGAAAAATATTTTTGTTTTACTAACTATTGTATTATCATTCATCTTTGTTAATGTGGCTTTATTATTAGACAAATATGACTTCATTCTTTGGTTAAATTACAAGTCTAGATACTAAAAGAACTGTTTAGATATAATAGATTTAGACTTGTGTAAGATATTGTTTTAGAACTTCATGAAATTTTGATTAAAAAACATGCACTGTACAGTATCAGCCAGGTACATGTTAAATGAATTAAGAAGTAGTTTGTTCACATATTTCAAAGCGTATTTGTGGATGAGCAATCATTATTAAATAGAGATAGTCCTGCTGGAGGTACACATGAATTGATATGTAGAACTAACACTTTCACCTGTATGCAGTTGTAACACTACGATACACCACATATATGACTGACACACAGACATCAGAGTGACAAACTAATAAGGACAAATCAATTATTCAGAGGAATCAGAGCTTCTCAACAAGCCAGGCCACCTCATGGTAAAGGTGAATGCAAAATAGGTACTGAAGAACTAGGAGCGCTGGCCGTGCCTACAGAGTAAAACATTGTCTCCTGGAAGATAAGACTTCTAAAACACTTTGAGTCACTACAAATTAGTATCTGAACATGAATCTCCATGCAACACAGTGGCATAAAAGGCTCAAGTTTGGACTGGGATTTGAGGAATTATTTTATCACTGTATGATGCATTGCTGGGACTAACTTGGGAAAACAATATATATGGTTGTGTTGTAACTGCTGAGATTAACTTCATAAAATATAGACATGGTTCTGTTGTACTGTTTCTTTTAAAAAAAGATACTGGGAAATCTGAAATACAGAAGAGAGCTATTACAATTATTCAAGAGCTGAAGAAAAGGCCTTACCAATAGACTTAAAGGAATCGGTGTCACTTATAAAAAAAAAGATTGAAAGGTGACTTAATTATAGTTCATAAGTATCTTCCCAGGGAGAAAATATTGTGTTTTAATGGATTCTTTAATCTACTGAAGAAAGATGTAATAAATCCCCTTAATATATTTGGCAATCACTTTCCTATTCACTGAAACACATATACTTCTGAATGAGAATATGGAAGTTAGCAGTGTTCAAGAGCAATAGAGACTAATTAAGGGTAGAAATAAAACAGGATGTTATGGGCAATTAAAACTATAGGAGTAATTTTGCTAGGGAGGCTGTAATTTTTCCAAATGGATTTTCTCAGAAGACAAGGCCACAAATTCCTATTCTTTGTAAAATCACTTTATAAAGTATCACAGCTTCTTTAATGACCGAAGTGGTCAGGACTTCCATTTTCTGCACCACTGTGAGGTGTTTTAAGTGTCACAGCGAGAAAACAGAGCACTATCTTTTTCTCACGTGGGTTTCTCTCAAGCTGTGCTCAGCTCCCAAGGCACCCATATTCTGTTCATACAACTGTGTAGCCACATCAGTAATGACTTCTCATGGCTGTGACAGGTTTTGCACAGAGGAAACTATTCCCAGTGGTACATTGCATCTCATTGTGTATGAACACCATGTCATCACATGCTCTTGGGGTGTGAAAAAAATATGGGTAGCTGCTCATATCTGTCATTTGCTAGAACAAAGACTAAGCTGACAACTGATATAGTGGCTCGTGTTAATTTGACAATGTTCACTTGAGACTGAGACCAGAGCATTTATCTGTTATCTAAGCCAAACTCCTGTCATACAGATGAACAGGTAGGGCATTCATTGTTTTTGTGTCACTTTGTCCCCTAAGCGTTGCAAGGACAAAAGAGCAGGAACTGTTTTATATCTACTCTCTGCCTCAAGCAATCTTGAGTTTGGCTCCAATTGCCTGGGAAGCAGAGACCTGCTTTTCTAATAGAAAATCATTTTGTGATGAAGTTTAGAAAGTGACAAAATATCTTGATGTCTACACACAGTGATTGCTATCACTGAATTAAAGCACAGCCCCTGGGGAGAAGAGAATGTGGAGCAAACAGCTATACAGACAAAATCATGAAAGACAGAGAGCAGAAAAGTGAAGTTTCTAGAGAGACAGAGTAAAAAGGGAGGCTTGGACACTGTTGAAGGCCTTTATGTCTGTCTCTGACTGATGTGGAAGCGATGCCCCCTATTCTGACCTCCCAGTTCTAGGAAAAGAATGGTACTATAAACTAATTAATTCTCCTTATCTTTCCCTACAAATAAAAAAATTTAAGAGAAATGAACAAACTTCTCCTCCCAGTAGTCCCACAGCCAATGTGTACATGACAGCCTTATGCCAAGATATCTCTAAATCACACAAACTTAAAATCTCTCCATCTTTACTCTCAGTAAACAAACCTTTCATATCTTCAACACTGTCTTTTCAAAGTCTTAGTATGAACATAAAATCATGAAAAAAACTACAAGTACTTTGTGAACATGCTATTTACCATGTAGTTTTTTGAATACTGAAATTTTCTATAACATTTTTCAAGGTTTGTAGTTTGTTGTTGTTTTTTTTTCCCTGCAGTTCTGATGACTAGAACTTGTTTGTAAAAATGTGCTTTAAAAAAAGCCATGGGTTTGCAGGCAGCAAGACTCTTGAGGCTGGGGCTTTTGAAAATTCATGACAGTTATGAAACATGGGATAAAATCATGAGGCTTGCCAGCACAGAATGAATAAAATGAGAGAATAATCCTCATGCTTCTGTCCCAGATACCTAGGACACCTACAAGCTTTTGCATGTAGCGTCTGCATTTAGAATCAGAGATTTTAGTGACACACTTGAAATAACAGTTTTCTGATTTGTTCATCTGAAGGTTGATGCAAGGATTTTCTCAATAAAGCAGCCTTGACTTAGGAACTCACTTTGGACAACAAATAAGCATTAAAATTGTATGAAGAAAATGTACCAGAAAAACTTGAGATTCAGTAGAAAGAATCTTTGGTGATGTAGAGAAGTATCTTCCCTCATCTCTCTGGTTTTGTTGGGGTTTTTTTTTATACTCTAAATTCTTTCTGGTTTCAGAAAAAAAATTTTTGATTTCTCATTCAATTCATTTGGTTTATTGCTTGCTTGTTCTTAGGATTCCCAGATTATTTACAGGCTTATTTACAGCTGAGGGTATCTGAAAAGACAGGAACATTTCTTTGGCAGAAGCCTTAGCTTAAGGTGGGCTTTCTCTTCTTCCACTGCCCGCATCACAGTTTGGTGCAATATGTCCTTGGTTGTACAATTTGAGTAGTTTGTGGCAGGGTCTTACAAACCTCTGAAAAAAAATGCTGAATGGAGGCCATACAGATACCGATGTGAAGCCAAATCAGAGTGTCGTTGGATATATCATATCGGAGATAGCAAATGTTTAAAGCATGTTATTGTTTTCTTTCTCTGCACCTTCTATCTTGATCATTGAATTTCAGTAGTAGAAAATAAATTTATTTCCACCTTGAAGATAAAGACTGCTGGAAAACTCCAGGCATTTTTATGGCTCAGAAAAGAACAGTCTCAAGACAGGGTTACTACATCTCTCTAACTGTGCTAGTCAACACAAAATGGAGTCTCTCAAGAGTCAACAGGACTTCTTCGCTCTCTTACAAGGGCCCATTTGGTTTCTGACCACTTCTGATTCTTCCTAGGAAAAGCAGTCTCTAATTACAAGGACCAGAAGGGGATTATGCCAGGAGACGGACGATGCCTCTGAAATGAAATGAAGAAAACCAGCTTTCCTTCTCACTTTCAAAGCCTCGTGTTTTTGAAAGTCTCCGCTCCTAGAAGAAAGTAGGTTGGAATACTAGAACTGGAAGGGAATTGTTCTATGAGTATGTCTGCTAATCAGTTTCTTCACATAAGATGCCTTCTTTCTTCCACCCATGTGCAAGCAAAGGTGCACAGCACCCAGTGCTCACAAGGGAATGTGCCTGTCACAGCTACTACTGCTTACTCACTGTGATGCAGGGGGATTCAGGACACTAAAATTTGCTTTTGCTGCCTTGGAGTATTTATTCAATTCATGTTATAATGCTATAATGTCTGTAAAGTTCAAGAAGATTTGTGAAACTGTTTTCTCAGGCATTATTTTTCAAAATCTTTGTGAATGTTTCTTCAGCTGCCACGTGTTTTTCAGAGATATGAGCATTCAAAGCACACTGGACAGTTCATAAGCACTAGAGATCATAGAAATCATCTGATTTATTTTGAGTAGCTAGGAGAAAGCAATTTCAGTATATGAGGGCTATATTTTGCTTGGTATAGAACCAGTTGTTAAAGCTTATCTCTTTTTTATTTTTAATTCTATTAGTAATAAAATTAAATATGCACATGTTAAATGGGGAAATATAGTCCAAAAGTTCTACAGACAGGAGTTCAGGTGGCTTCATTCCACCCTGTAGGTGAAGAAGGCCGTGCTGGCCGAGGCCTGATAAAATTGTTTATCATTTTGCATTCTGAAAATGCCATACTCCACAGTGGTAAAAAAGTAAAATTAAATTAGGATCATTTTAGAGAGCTTTTAAAAGTGCCATTGGTGCTAGTTTCTCTATCCCTCTGCTTTTAAACCCTTGCTTACTATGTATCTAAATGTACACAGGGCACAGGGTAGAGAGAGCCAAATAAACCTCTAAAATTACCTAAATGCTTTTCTATACTTAAGATGTCATATTTTTAAAGTGATGTTGTGAGCCTTTCTGATTTGGGGGAAAAGCATTAAAAACCATTTTTTTCATAATAGCATATATATCAGTGAAGGTTGATGAGCATGTAGCAGTTGCAGTTGAACAGCTAGCGAAATATTAGTGTTCAGCAATTTCTTCTGGCCCCAGCAGCCAATAAGAAAACATTTCAGAAATGTCAGTCCTTTTATGAACTCTTTGGTAAGGTGTGGCTAGTATTACAGATAATTATGCAGGATCTGTAGGATAGACAAGGCCATATGGAATAACATTACTTACATGTGAGTTTCACAGGTCTCCCCCTTTGCTTCCACTTGAGTAAAGTTAGAGTGAAATTTCACAGGTGTCTACCTCAAAGAGATGGAGTTTTTACCTCTGGCAAAGCTTTTGGTCATTTTGAACTAGTCTGGAGGGAAAGTAGCAGGAGGGAATGAAGCAGGTAGCAAGGAAGAAACGATCAAATGAGAAGGTAGTGGTGGTGGGAAAAGAACCTGGGTGACAGGAGGAGACATTAGGGCACAGTGAGGACACCAGGAGTGGAGAGTGATGAAGCTGGATTGATGTGATGTGCTCCAGTAGAGCATGGGACTTGGCAGGCCAGGATCAAGGAACTAGGGACAGAGAGGGAGTCGATACTAACTGAAGAGCTAAGTTAACACATGCTTACAGAAAATGTCTCTGTGAGTGCTGACACCCAGAGGTAGGACAGTCTTAGGTGTCAGAGCCTATGATGTAGATTTAGATTAGATGTTAGGAAGAAATTCTTTACTCTGAGGGTAGTGAAACACTGGAACAAGTTGCCCAGAGACATGGAAGCCCCATGTCTGAAGGTATTTAAGGCCATGTTGGTTGAGACTTTGAGCAACCTGGTCTACTGAAAGGTCTCCTTGCCCATGCTGGGGGGGTTGGAACAATAGAGTTACAAATATTTATTAAATACCAATGTGGATATTAAAGAAGAATTTACTTAAATTAAATTAAATTAAATTAAAGAAGAATTTCTGCTAGGATTAAACAGAACAGGCTCCTGTGGTATTTTTTCAGTCACTGTTGCCTTCCCTGATACCTGTCTGTGAGGTGTTACTTTTCAGGCCATGCTCATCACACAGCATTACAGTGCCCAGTAATTGAATTTTTAAAAAAACCAAACACACACTCCTTCCAAAAAGACTTGTTTTTAAAAAGCCCAGGAAATTCTACACACAGGCAAACCCTTAAATTGTGATTGGAGGCATAAGCACTCTGAATTTAGTAACTACTCCAGTGAATGTTGCCTGAATAAGAAGCCAGAATAAGGAGGAAAGCTGTTCTCCAAGCTGTATAGTGCTAGGAAGAAATGCATTTTATTTCTTTGTAAGAATTTCTGCACGACAGAAAAATCACTACTGCGACAGTTATCAGAGGAAACCAATAAATATTTGATTCATCTTCCTTAAATTTAGATGTCTAAAGTGTCTGTAGTCAATGGAGAGAAACGGGCATTTCTCGGGGTGATACTTCAAAACTCTTTTAGGGGGACTTTGAATGGCACGAAGTACTTAAGATTCCTGACTATCGTGTACACCTAAATTTTAGATATCTGGCTTTGCCCTCCCAAAGAGTGATATTCATCTTACCTACCCGTGGTCTACAAGCAAGGCAGGTTTTCTCTGCAAGTGAAGAGAGGCACGTCCAGAAGGCAGTTCATCCTGTTCTAAAGCTCTTTTCTAACTGATGAAGGCAAAGGGTCTCTTGAACTGCCTTTCACTCTGTTAACTGGAGAAAGAAGGAGCTAAGACAGCTAGTTCAGATTAGATCTCTTAATATTAAATGCCTAAATTGAAATTAATTTCAGCCCACGTGTTTGTTTTTCCAGCTTGAGGTTTGGATGGTCATTTGCTGAAGTTTTGAGGGTTAATAGCTGCACATTCAATCAGCAGGAGGCACAGCACACTCTGAGCAGAAGTGCCACAGTGTACTCAGAACTCTGAAAAGTGAGCAAAGTGATAACACAAAGTGGATCTGTTAAAGTTAGTGGATAATTATTAGGATCCATATCACCAAGCTTCAGTTCAGAACTTCTAAAATGGGATAATATCACCCTTTCACTATGAAGATATTTTGTGAAAATAAAGCAAGTGATGTCTTCTGAACAATCTAACAATGTGTGTCACAGAATGGCTCCTGAAAAAATTAGTAACTATTGTTAGAGCAAGATTTTAATATTATGTAGTAAACAAGCCCTGAGAGAAATGCAAAATCTGAAACAGCCATTCACTGAGAGCATTGAGCGTACCAGATGAGATAGTTTTCCTTTGGGCAAAAAACTGAGCAATCCAACTCTTAAAGGAAATCACTTTAAGGCAAAACTTCAATTGCAGATCTACCTAAATTTGGATTTCCTTACTCTTTCTTGCTTCATTTAGTAATCTTAATAAAGGTTAAATATAACTTTGGTGTGTATTATATTAGACTTCTGCACATAGATATGCAAAATGCATGCATATATGTATACATATATATTTATACATAAATGCATATATATACACACATTTTTCTATGTGGATGTATATAAATGTGTATACATATACATTCATATTTGAAGCTGTGCTGAGGTTTGGAAGGTTAGCTTAAGTCAGTGGAGATGATTTAGTGTACAGCTGGAAGGTGACATGGTAAAGGTGAGTGATAAATCATGTCTGACATTAGCTATAACTTCCTGTCAGCTAGAATATCTAAATAAAAATATGGTTTAACACAACATTATTCAAACTACAGAAAAAATTCCAAATGTCCATGATTAAAGTATAAGCATAGAACTGATTGTTGTATTAATAGTTGATAAGTTTCATAAAAGCACTGCGATTCAAGGCAATTTTAGACCTGTAGTAGATTTAGAATTTGATATTCCTGTTGTTAATGTTCATACAGTTTATATCTGCATAGATATTTATATTGTTCTCTCTCTCGTCATACTTAAGTATGTAGCCAATGAATAACACGGTAAGATCCATTCACTAAAGAGTCATGGGAAAAAAGAGTCAGAGTCATACAAGAAGCTTCAACATGTAATATTCACCTAAAAGGCAATATTATCTTCAAAAGACAGCAGTCTTTTCCAAAAACAATTGCAGAGGAGCTGGGCATATTCCTATTTAAAGAGCAATTTATAACTTCAGAACAACTTGTTGCCAAATGGCTTGTTAAAATCAACGTGTTTCTGCCATGAGAAAAACATTGTTTCTCCTCTACAACTGTTTGAAAGTCTTATATGGGCCAAATAACCCCCTGCATGGGAAAAGAGTAGTTGATCCATACACAGTGTATGCAGTGACCAGGCATAACCCAATACTTGGATTATCCCTCCCAGCTTTACTGTTCATCATGAAGTTCCTGAAAGAGACAACATTTGAATTAAAGCTCATCAGAGCTATTGCAACTGGCTACTATTCTCTGAATTAGGAAGACAGATGATATAATGTGATTACGCTTAAATGACAAAAAAAGTAAGAAATAAAGAAAAAAACAGTTGAAGAACCAGCCCATACTGTTCACATTGTAAACCAGTTGACTAATAAGCAGTGCAGCCAATAAATCCCTTGTCCATGTTTATTAACAAAAATAAAGTTTTCCCCATTATGGTTTCAGTGGTCTAGCTGCTTGTGCACACTCCTCTTTAAATCGTGAGAAACTTAATTGGAGGGCAAAGAAAAGTTACACTGGTCCAAATGAAGTGGAACGCAGAGACCCATAAAGTCCCAGTAATTTGACCCTACTCTAATTGAAATCAGTTAAAAATAGTCCCAGTGACTTCAGTGCTGCAGAATCATCCCCTAACCACTGAGAAGCCGACAGATTTTACTATCTCTGAATCCTGAATGCCTCATTTGGGAGTTAAAGAAATATGTGATTAAAATCTAATTTTGTCACAAGATGTACTCGGACTGAAGCTGAGCAAATAATTGATCATGAATAATTTATCTGAGGAAGTTTGTCTCTTTTCTTTGTCCCTGAACATCCATGAATAGATCATCATTTCTTCAAATTCACTTCTGCAGACTCTTGATTCTGAATCAATTGGGTGCAGTTTGCTTCACACATGAATTACTCGATCTTTACTCTTTCAGCTGTGTTAATTATTTATGATTAGTCAGAAATCTCATGATGTACTCCTCTAATAGTATTTCTGGCACAGATACTCCTCTAAAACTAAATTTCATTAAAAAAAAGAAAATCACTTGCACAAAAGTTTAACAGAATCTCTTTCTGTTTCTTACTTCAAAATATAAATTTAAAGGGCATAAACATGAGCAAAGCAAAGTTGTTTAACTTTGTTTAACTGAGTAATTAGTTGCAGATTTCCCTGTCTTACTTTCCAATAGATGTCTATTTTAGAGATTGTATTATAGTAGAGGATTATAAGGAAATGAATTGCCAGTCCCTTTATATGTGATATGGCTGCAATCTTGCAACAAAAAATGCTATCTTTTCTCTCTCTAAAGCCTTGTGAGGTGATGTTATCATCGCTTCAATTTATACAGACATGTTGGTGTTCATTTTTTAAAATGCAGAGATCAACTATCTATTCCCTACCTATTTCCCTATTGTTAATAAAACTGAATTCAAGTTTGAGTCATATTTATTAATTTCCTATCCTCTTTCAAATTTCCCTGTCAGTTTCATCTGTGCATACTATGTAAAAGTAAAGTATTATAAGTTGGAAAGAAAAATCATATTAAAAAGCTGAAAAATCTGGGTTTAATTGTAAAAAAAAATTAAACCACCATGTTAAAAAATAAACCCTGTAACATTTCTTTCTTAACCTTTTGAAAATCACACAGGGGAAACTCTGTATGGTGTATGTGAAGTGAAGAAATTTTTGATGAATATTTACTTAACAAAAAAAAAAACCTAGTACTGTCAAAGTACAAAACTTGTAAACAAGGAAAAGTTCCTACAAGATTATAATTTGTACTGTCAAGAAATACATGGAAGTTAGCCAAAGATGAGAGTGAGTCATCATGTATTTACAAACTGTTCTTGTGAAAACACCCAGAATTGATCAAGAAAAATCTGACACAGTAAGTGACTTTTCAGAAACTATGAATCTGTAAAAAATTTGATATGTTACAAATAGTTATTAAATTAAAAACAATAGGGGTTGTGTGGCAAAATTGTCATATTAGACATTTCATTTTAAAGAATTTTTTCCTCCTGAAATTTAGTGTGAAAAATGTGACAGTGAAGGTAAGAATATATTCTCACATGAAATTAGATCACATGAATCCAAAGTACTCAGAGTAACTGCAAACACCAGCTTAACGATGATCAGAAGGACAAGCTGAAGGATTATCCTACCACTTTTAGTAAAACAAATAGAGTATCCAAAGGTAAACAGGGGCAGCTGATACAGGTTTGCAGACAACGTGCTACTTCTGTTGTTATGATATGATCCTACTACTGCCTTACAAAGTGACCCTCCCATGGGAGTCAAGGAAGAGTTAAAGGCAGTATAATTTGAAAAGACATGCATTTGCACAATTGAAAAACATACAGAAAGAAAAAATAAAACAGCGGAATTTTAAAATCTTTCAGTTAAGATGGGGGGAGAAAGTAACTTCTCACAAAAATTTCTCATTTGTCCTGAAAAAACACTGCTATTACAAACATGGAATGCATATTTTGTCCTGATTTGCAATTGAATTAATTAGGTATATATTTTGCGGGGAATTGTTCAGTGCTAGTGTTTTGAATACAAAATGTTAATTTATCCAATTTGACTCTTTCTGGAGGAAACTATCAAGAAATATTTAATTAGGGAGTATGTCTCAAAATGTAACTGTATGAAAAGAAGTGTTGTAAAGACACAGATATCCCCCCAATTAGTAATATCACTTAGGTATTAGGCCCACGTCCTTATTGTTTTGTTTTCTCTGATTTGAACCTGTATTTCAGCATCCCATGGGAATGTCCAACAACCATGCTAAGAATCCACTTTCTCTAGGCCAGAGAACACAGATTCATTTACACTTAGTTTAAGGATCAAGAAAAAAAAAAAAGAAAGATGGGGGAAACTCTGGATGAGCTTATGTATTTTGTGTGTAACCTACAGTGGAAGTTCATATTTATTTCAGAAACAGAAAATTGTTTATGCAAAGAACAAGGAGGGTACCAGAAAGATTTAAGGATGCTTATTTCACAGTAGCTAGTAACCTGCTGATGGTGCAAAAAAAAAAATAAAAAAAAAAAAAATCAGCAAATAAGTGGAAAATTGTGGATCCTCCCTAATTCTTTGTAATGACTTCCCTGGATTTGTCCTGGGAAGACTGGGAAAATATTCTGGCATGATGTTATCCTCACATGTTTTGCCAGGTGTGATTCCTCTAGTGCAGTTGGTAAAAAAAAATGGAGGTCTAATAATTTGATAGTAGAGCCTGCAGTATTCACTAATATCAGATGCTGAACTGGTGATGCCAGCAACATCTATTCCAAGATCCTGCTCACCTAAATGCAGAGCGATTAATAAGACAATTCTTTGGTTCTGATCAGAGAAGAGACCCGGATTTAGATCTTTACCTTACTAGCCTCCACACATACCTGTAGAAATGTCAGTGTCCTGAAGGGTAACGTATCTATTTTGGTTTTGTCTCAGTCTTTTATGAAAATAACCTTCAAAAGTTGCTAAAAGCATTAGTGTTTTCCTTTAAATACATGCTGGGTTATCCCCAGACATACACATGCCACATACTGTGTTATACTCATTTGATGACCTACAATGAGATGGTTTCTAATGCACACCCATTAAATGCAATAGAATGATTTTGTATTGTCTAAAGATTCCTTGATGCTTTATCTTTCTCAGTGCGTGAAACAAAGTGCAATTGAGAAACAGACATTTTCCATTATAGATGTCTATTAGGGAAGCACACAGCTCTGGTATAATTTAAAACAAGACAACAACAACAACAAAAAAAAAAAACCTAAAGCAGAACAAGCTGTTTAGCTAACCCTGCTTTTTTTGCTAGAGTCATATTAGGAAGCCTTCACGTTAACCACTCTGCTGCAAAATTGTGGGGGCAGCAACTTCCAGGAAAACGACAGTAGCAAACAGCATGGGGAGCAGCAATTACTTCATCCCGCACCGACATCTGAGGAGTGAGCAGCTGCCTGAAAGGTTGGACTTTGTGCCCTCCCGAGTTCTGACAAGTCTCAGAAGGTATGCTAGCTGAAAGAGATTGCAACTGAATGAGGTTCTGCTCCTATTTCACACAACTCCAATATAAGAAAGGAAAACCATCTTCACTCTGCTATTAGTCTCCACTGGTCTGGAATCTATTTTTTAACCATTTCAGTCTGTGGAGCTCCACTGACTGAAGTAATTCAAACCTATAAGATCAAAGGGCCTTTTGGCAGTTTCCAATCTCTAAAACTTTCAGACACCCTGGAGACGAATGTATTTTTAGAATATATTAAGGAGATATAAAGCCTGAGACATTGCATAAAGTAAATCCATAAAATTTATTTTCCAGAATTCATCCCTTGTCGCCCAATGGTAATAACAAGGATGTAAATATAACATAGTATGCTTAAAAATATTTTAAAAACATACAGTAATGATGCAGAAATAATAAAAAGACTTCTTCTTATATATCCTAAGGTCTGTCATAAGGTCAGGAAATAAAAAATCTAGGAAGAATAAAGGCAATTTAATTATTTCTGTAGGTCAGTGAGCAGTTAACATTGGTATCCTGATATAAAACTAGATTTAACACAGATGGGATAGGTTAAACGTTTGAGTATATGTATGCCCAAGATCATAAATAACTGTCAGAGGCTTACAATAGATAAAATTCTCAAAAGGACTTTTGTAAAACAGGAATATGACTCCCATTGAAAATCTCATTTAATTTCAAGGTGTGCTCTCAAGATTTATATTCCATTAAGTATTTACCATATGTGCTTCTCTGAATCAGATGGCTAGAATCCCTGTTGAATTGCCAAAGGGGGAAATGAACACATTTGCTAACCTGTAAATGTCTCTTGTTGACTTGGAAGTCACGCGCTACGTGATCTATGGTTTGGAGGCTGCTAGCAGAATGGACATCGATCCATAACATCAAAATGAAGAGGAAAAAAATAACTTTTCTGTCAGTACTTTTGTCATTTCTGCTGTCAGCTGTTTCAGGACTGTCAAGAGAAAAAGAAAAATAAGGTCATTTCCCTAGATTGTAATGCAGAAAAAGAGGTAAGTTTCAGTGATTAGAGCTCACTAAAAACTTTCAACAGGGCCATTTCCATAGGAGAGTACCATGTACTCCAGTGCTGACTGGAAAGCTCATGGGATTTAATCAGCTTCACTCAAATTTAATAGACATAATTAAATCAAAGCCAAGTTAAAATTAATTACCCACTTTAAAGTTTCATGTTTTGTCTTTCATATGATAATATTAATCCTGTATTGTATTCATCATACAGTATATTTCATAATATTCTTTTTTAAAATACCATGAAATAGATTTGCAACATTGAAGGAAAATGCTTCAGAATATCAGATTTGATTCAAAAATCAAAGTGGTTGGAATTTCCATTCCCCCCTGCCCCCCCCCGAAAAAAAAAAATGGACTTTTTGTCCTGTTTGGGAACAGTTCTGAATTCTGAAATGCCAGAGTATCCCACCAAATTGAAAATTGTACTTTCTGAACATTCCCAAATTTTAATTTCTCTATGGGATGGCAAAGCTCCAGCAAGCTCTATCATTTCTCCTGCCCTCTGCTGAGGAAACACCTTTCAGGCACAGTTCCTCAGTGGAACTTTGGATGGGGAGCCGCACTGGAGTATTCATCAGGTGTTCAATGGTGAGGGCAGCTA
The DNA here is from genome assembly GCA_033628505.1 of Tringa tobata. Lineage (NCBI taxonomy): Eukaryota > Metazoa > Chordata > Aves > Charadriiformes > Scolopacidae > Tringa > Tringa tobata. The sequence goes on from JAHREE010000447.1 coordinate 2,257,417, forward strand.
GTTTACCATTCTTTCTGCTGGAGCTTCTGTTACTCCTTGCATGCCTCTGGACCAATTGACTTCCTCAGGAGACAGTTCTCCATCTCAGGGGTTCTGTGCTGCCTCTTCAGGTCTTCCAGGGCACCCTGCAGGCGGGTGTTCTGCTCCAGCAGCCAACTGCATGTGCTACCAGGAAGCATCATGTCTTCACNGGGTGTTCTGCTCCAGCAGCCAACTGCATGTGCTACCAGGAAGCATCATGTCTTCACCTGCCGACTCCAGCATCTGGAGCAGAGCATCTGCCACAGCCTCACATGTTGTCTGCGGCCCAACACTGTGGCTTTTGCGGGGCCTCCTCTGTAGTGCCAGCTGGAAAGACCGAGGCTCGATCTGTCTGCTGGCCACTGCCAGGCCCCAAGGCCTATTTCCATCAAGGGAGCAGGAGCTCTGTATCTCTTGATGGCCCTGGTGCCCAGGAGGGCCTTTGGACCAGCAGGCCCTTAGGGGGAAGGCGGGCAGTTCACTCACCAGCTGCTCCAGGTTATACTTTATGAAGAGTCTCCTCTCCAGCTGCAGCCCATTCTGGAGGTGGCAGATGTGGGTGGGCTGGTAGCCATCTGTCTCCCAGCCGAGCTCGGTGAGGACATCCTGGAGCTGGCTGCGGGCTGCCCTGCAGCTCCGGCTGGGCCTCACCATCTCCTCAGCCAGCTGTGGCTGCAGCAGCTGCTGCACCTCACGGAGCTCAGCCTCCCTCCGTCGCAGCGGCTGGTGGGTCTCTGCTGCCGCTGGTCCAGCTCCTGCAACCCCTGCCAGCAGCAGCTGGGCGCCACAGGCCCTCAGCCCACGCCATCCCACGTCGTGGCTGATGGGATGGGGAGTAGGATGTCGGCCACTGAACCCTGCTGCCAGCAGTCACCAACGGATCAGCAGCCTCCTGACTCCATTGAGGCAGCAGCCTCCCTTCACCACGCAGGAGCAAAGTCAGAGTCTGCCATGGGCCAGGGGTGGGCGAGGGTGGCCTTATATGTGTGTCCCGGCCTTGAGCAGTCAATGGAGGGCAGTATGGCCTCACATGGAATGTCCTGGCCCCCCTCCACTGTGGTCTTTGTGGCTGGTTGACCTTGCCTGGCCACCAGGTGCCCACCAAGCTGCTCTATCACTCCCTTCCTCAGGAAGACAGGGATGTGGGGGCAAAAAAATAAAATGGGAAAGAACTTATGGGTTGAGATAAAGACAGTTTCATATAGAAAAGCAAAGGCTATGCATGGAAGCAAAGGCAAACAAAAAGATTCATTCTCAACTTCCCGTCAACAAGTGACATTCAGCCACTTCCCGGGAAGCAGGGCCTCAGTACATGTAGCGATTGGTCCAGAAGACAAATGCCTTAATAAGAAATGTCCTCTCCCCTCCTCCTTTGCCTTGGCTTTATTGCTGAGACTGACATCATACAGTATGGAATTTCCCTTTGGTCAGCTTGGGTCAGCTGTGTTCCTTCCCAATCTCTTGCCAACCCCCAGCCTACTGGCCTTTGGATGTGGGGTGGATATGGAGAGAGAGCCTTGATGCTGTGTAAGCACTGCTCAGGGGTAGCCAAAACACTAGTGTGGTAATGACACCTTTCTAGATACTAATACAAAGTGCAGCACTATAAGGGCTGCTATGGGGAAAGTTAGCTCCATCCCAGCCAGATCCAATACATTAGAGAATAAATATCTGCATGTGCAGATATTTAGTTAGTCACTTTGCCTATTCAAATATCACCTGGCTGTTTTCTTAAAGACTGTGCATCCTGTACCTGTACTAGCAGAAACAATTGCAGGCAAGATCTTTGTTAAGAGTGTGTGCAGAGCTATAAGAGGTCTTTGTTTTCCTCTGGGGCATAATTACTCACTTTTGTCACCACAGCTAATGTAAAACCTGTTACTGACCTTACCAGGTCATTAGCAGCACCTCTCAGGTTTTTCTGCTTCAGTTCATGATGGGTACAGTAGGAAAAGGTGAGCCAAGAGCATCTTGAGTAGTGTGATAAGAAGAAACCTTATTCCAGGCTATAAGGTCCTACAAGGTAACAGAGCATCTGACTAAAGCATGGTCCCCCAACGTTTGCCCTGCTCCCTGCCCCTCATACAACTTGTGGAAGGGTGAGAAGGTCCAGGCCACCTTGCTGTGACATCAGGTCATGGAGTACAGAGAGGACATTACTTTGCACTGCATAAAGGTATGAAATTCTCCCTTGTAAGTGCGTTTAAGATAAAAGACAACTTTGCCCAATGGGAAACAAAGATTGCATGAGTACACAGCTAACTTACCTGTTCACTGATGGAGCTGTCATCCCTGGATACAGCTAAAGCTGTGACATGGGCCCAGCAGTTGGTTGTGCAACACCTGTGCTTCATTCCTTTTCTAAGACAGCAACTTTCACCACCATTAAACTCACTTTAAAATATCATACAAAATGAGCTCTCTGAGCTGCAGAATAGGACTTTATGCACCAATACTGAGCTTCTTCCATTATTCACCATAATCTGATTTCCTCTTCTTGTAAGAAGTCAGACTGTGACAAATTATTTGAACCAACAGACTTACCACGAGATACAGTGTGCATTGTTAGTAGTATTCACAGAAGAGGGAAATAGAGATAAAATATATTTTTCTGAGACTTCTCTTTTGCATGACATTTTGAACACAGTGCATCTGCTGTGTAGTAAGGGAAAAGAAGCACATTTTCAATAATTATCTGTGAATACTATAAAAGATCATATGTTTCTACTTCCCTTCACTAGAATAGGCTACAGTTTTTCTGTACAACTCCTGTATGAGGTAGTTGTAATTCTATCTGCCAGCTAATCTATGCTTGAGCTCATTATAGACAACCCGATCTCCTCCCAAACCTCACCCAGAGACAGATTATTATTTCATAGGAATTGATGTTTTATTTAATATAGTAATTACATATTTAATCTGGTTTATAATATTGTATGTACAATTCTGTAGATAGGGGTTTTACTCACTGTGGCCATAAAATATAAGGGGATCTGTGATTAAATATTAATCATTTACATAATCTACCGTATGTTCTTTACGGAACAAAAGGAGGGTTAGACTGCATTTGGCCATTATCTGAATAAGGATCATTTTCACCCTTACAATCCCAAACTATCAGGGAGAAGGGGCCTGGAACAGATATGATCTCATAGAAAATAAAGAAAAGGTAGTTAATCATAGTGAATAACGTAAAAATATAGGAACTGACTTCCTGGAACATACGAAAGGTCTCTCTAGTCCATATTGTGTCTTGGACAGTGAATAAATCAGTGGAAATGTTATTTGTTTGGAAAGCAAAAGGTGCAGAGTGATGGGATCAAGAGAATGATTAAACAAGGTGAAGAGACAGCTCCCTCAGGTGTATGTACACAAACGCATACAGCCTGGTGAAACGAGAAGGGGCAACTGAAGCACTGCATATGGTTATAAAACTACGACATTGCAGGACTAACTGAGATGTGATGGGAGAGCTCTCAGGGGGAAAAAGGGTGTATGCCTCTGTGTGAGGAAGCAGCTCAGATGTGGGGAGATCTTATACAGGGTGGGCAACAGGCTGGGAAAGAGTTTGTAGGTCAAAATCAGAGAAGAGGTGGGTGAAGGTGACCTCGTGGTAGAACTGTGATACAAATCACACAATCCAGGTGAGAAAGTGGACAACACCTCATTAAAAAAAAAATAAAAAATCTTTAAACAACTCAAGGAAGTCTCTGGATCATAGAGTCTCTTCCTTAACAAGGAACTTTAACCTCCCTGACACTTGCTGAAGGACAAAATGGAAGGACACAAGCAATCCAGGGAATTTCTAGAGGGTGTCAAGGATATCTTCTTGACACAGGTATTGGACAGGCCAACCAGGATTGTGCACAGCCGGATTTGTTATTCAGAAATGAGGAAAAAGTGGCTGGGGATGTGAATCTCAATGGCAGCCTTGGCTGTAGCGACCGTGAAATAATGAAACTGAAAACCCTGCGGGGAGTGAGGAAGGCAAGTATCAGAGCACAGACCCTGGGTTTTAGGAGAGCTGACTTCAGCTCATCCAAGAGGGAGAGAGAGAAAGAGACATGAGTTTAGAAGGAAACTAAGCTACTTTAATGAAATATTAATAGTAAAATAAAAAGAAAGTAATGGAATATATACAAAACCAATATCAAGCTCCTGTGATGACAATCATGTCACCGGTAGGCATAGGGAAAATCCCAGAATGGACTCAGCAACAGATGGGAACTGGATTCTGGATCTGGATTCAGGAATCCAAGGATCAGGATCAAAGGCAGATGAACAGAGAGTCTTCATCTGACGCTGGCCATTGAAGGAAGAGAAGCTGACCCTTTGATCCCTCAGCTTTTACACTGAGCGTGATGCAGATGGCATGGGATACTCTGTAGGTCAGTTCTGGGTCACCTCTCCTGTCTGCTCCTCCCTGCAGATGCAACCCCTCTATGCTTTTCTCTTCCAACCCTCCAACGGGGCAAATAACAAAGTTAGCTCACCTTGGTTGTTATAGCAATAAGTATAAGCAAGAGCCTCTCTGAGTAGCATTCCTTGGCATAAATTATAATCAGGTTTTATCACTCTCAGAATGAACAGTTTCTGCACAATAAATTGTTAATTTCAGAGAGTTTCTGAGAGTTAAAAGAGGCCTAGCTAAGAAGTAAAATTACTGAACAAAAAAATTTGTTCTGCTTTACCTCAAACCAGGACAACCTTTTTAGAAAAGGTGGTGATGAGGACAACCGGATCTGCACACAATATTCAGGATTTGGATGCACCATAAATGTACACAGCAACAAAATGATGTTTCCTGATTTGTTCTCCATTAATAATTCCTAGCTTGGTATTTGTCTGGTACAGAACACTATGTTGTTGTGAGATGTTTTCATAGAATTATCCATAACAACAATTTCTCCTCTGAGTGGTAATAGCTAATTTAGAAGCTATCACTGTGTATACATACTTAGGCTTGTTTTTCTCCAGGTGCATTTCTTTGCATTTATCAACATTGGATTTCATCCACCACTTTATCACCCAGCCACTCAGTATCATGAGACTCTTCCCTAACTCTCTTCAGCTGGCTTTGAATTTTAATACCCAGAAAAATGTAAAGGTATCAGGAAACTTGTCACCTCACTGTGTATCTTCTTTCCAGACAAATGAGTACACTAAATGGCCCAGCTCCCAGAGTAGTACACCATTGTATTTCACTGGTAACTCCCCACTCCAGCTGCTCCTTTAATTTCCTTTTAACAGGCTCCCTCATAATTACAGTTCCTCTTTATGAAGCTTGAATTCTTGCAGAAGTTCTGGGAGGATTTTTGCTCTTAGAAAAAAAGTTACACTTGAAGTCACAGTTGTCACCATCACAGTGGCTCTTAGAAAGGATCTCACAAAGCCAATTTGCTTAACAACACTTGTTTAACTGAACTTACTTTCACCTTTGCATCAATCTTTCCTCCTCTGCCATTTATAAATCAATTTTGCCCTGCTGCTAGGGTCTTCTCTTGAGTGCATTTCTCCCATCAAATTTTTGATTCTCTTTATGCCCGTATGATTTTAGCCCCACCTCATTTTGAGACTTCTGGCATTTATCTAGACATCCTGTCTTATTCTGGTTCCCTATTTTTATGTGTCCTGTTTACAAAGGCCTTTGTTCATTGAGAATGCACTTTGACTATATCTTACCTGAATTTTATTCACACCGGCCACATCTGAGACATATAGAGTTACCATGAGCTATAGGATACTGGGAGCATTTCTGTGTGCAGCAAGGGATATTGCACTTCTTGAAGCATCTTCCCAGCTCTCTCCTTCCCCTGCCCCCTGAAAGTCTGTCTCTGCGTTGCCAGTTCCTTGGAGCTGTCTTGCCAGTGCAACTGATTTCATAACACCCAAAGTAGAATATAAATAACACAAACATGTAGGAAGATTGATCAAAGAGGTTTTTAAATTCTAGGGCAGATATCTAAGGGATATCTGCAGGTAATGGGGCACACTGGGCCTTTTAGACAATCTCTGTGAACTGACTGGAGTTGCACCAGTTGGAAATTGCCTTATCTGTTAAAATATAGCATTATACTGTAGTATGCCTGATTTTCTTTCTCGGGATTACACTAAAATCTTTCTATACATAAAATCACTTTACATTGTTATTCTCATACTCAGTATAGGGTCAAACATTGCAAGGACACCAGAACTTTTCTGTTTTGCTCCGGGGAAAAGTAAGTATAAAAGGGGAAATGACCCTTAGAGTATGACAGGAATTATCTTTATCTTCACCAGTCTTATCGACCTTTGGGAAGAGCAAAATTAGATTATTCTCTACTAAGAGAAATATGTATTTATTCTATCACAATCCAAACACACAGCTTTCATCTGCAGATTTAGAATTTTTGCCCCATTGTGGAATTAAATTGAATTAATAAAACAAATGTTTAGAGTGGAAGCCATCATTTTGTAATCATATTTGGGAATACTCACTGCATTCAAGCCCAGTCCTTTGGGAGCAAAAATGACAATTAAACAGGCAGTTCAGTGCCTAATAAAAGATCCTTTCCCCAAACTGATACTTTCTTCAGCTGCTATTAAAGACAAAGCATCTAAAAGAAAGAGATACTGTCTCACAGCACAAAATGTTTTACATATTGTAAAATAAGACTAAAATGAAGTACCATAAGCATCATTATAACGTGGCAAAATCTCATGTAATCAAATGAAACACGGAAAATAATCTCCACAGAATCTTGTTATATTGGCTCTCCTGGGAGCTCAGGCTTTCCATGAAAATACATAAAAAATCTTTGGGAAAATTAAGGCAGATAATCTGTAATTTATAACTGTTTAGACAGAGCAACATTTGTTTGCAGGTCTGTAACTGAGTTCCCCCCTGAGTAGTCCATAAAATGTACCTGAAGTTAGAAGCCCAACTCTGGAATCAAAGGATTTTGGGTTTTTTGTGGAGAGGAAGAGTAGACATTGTCATTATGACAGTGTAGTATGTCAAATTAGATTTACTTCACTGATGTTTCTAATTTCAATCAGCAATTGTTCCTTTTAAAAACAAGTACAAGCAACAGAAATATGAGTATAAATAGCATGTTAAAGAATATATATATTTGATGCGAGGATTTTAAATATACATGACAGAAGATAATCTCTATTAGCTAATTAGCATTGTAAAAGACCAAAGTTGCTTTTTTCTAATATTACCTGTTGAGAAGAGTAAAACTTTTATGTAGGAATTGATTATGAAAATCTTGCCTGATGCAGCCTCTAAAAGCAGTGTGGAAAGAATGGGTTTCCTGGTCTTCAGCTATACAGGACACAAGTTGCCTTCCTGTTATATGACTGGCAGAAAGCACTCGTACTTTAACAAGTCCAGAGACAAATTCTTTGTAAGAACTGTTCACATCATTTTAGACAGTCAGAAATAATTACATTACAGTCATATTATATACTGTATTTTAATCCTATAATTTGTAATATAATCTGATCTGTAGAATGATTTTTTTCCCATCAAGATCTTCGTATTGGATATTCTTGTGCCTATACTTGAACGTGGATAAAGTCACTATATACAGCAATTATCAACATTAGTGATATTAATATAAATTACATTTTAACAGTCAGAAATAATTTGGGAAAATAAGTTGCTATACAGAGAGATTTGCTGGATGCTTATTTTTCAGATTATGTGCCAAGCTTGAGAAGAGGGAAGGGAAGGGGAGGGAAGGGGAGAGGAGGGGAGGTGAAGGGAATATTTCAGTTTGAAGGGACCTACAACAATCATCTAGTCCAACTGCCTGACCAATTCAGGGCTGATCAAAAGTTAAATTATTAAGGACATTGTCCAAATGCTTCATAAACACTGACAGGCTTGAGGCATCAACCACCTCTCTAGGCAGCCTGTCTCAATGTTTGACCACCCTCTAGATAGAGAAATGCTTCCTAATGTCCAGTCTAAACCTCCCTTGGTGCAACTTTGAACCATTTGCACACATTCTGTCACTGGAAGCCAGTGGGAAGAGATTAGCACCTCCCTCTCCACTTCCTCTCCTCAGGAAGCCGTATAGAGCAATGAGGTCACCCCTCAGCCTCTTTTTCTCCAAATTAGACAAACTCGAAGTCTTGAGCTGCTCCTCATGGGACATACCTTCCAGCCCTTTCACCAGCTTTTTCTGCCCTCCTCTGGATGCATGCAAGAACCTTCTCATCCTTCTTAAATTGTGGGGGCCAGAACTGTGCACAGTGTCCAAGATGAGGCTGCACCAACCCTGAATATAGGGGGATAATCACCTCTTTTGATGGGCTGGTTTGATACTGCTTTTGATGCATCCTGGGCTGCGGTCTGCCCTTTTGGCTGCCAGGGCACACGGCTCAGACTGGCTGCTCATACCTCCACTGAAAAGCCTTTTCTCCTTTCAGTGGTCTTTTCAGCACTTGGATGTGTTCCTTTTACAGCTGCTCTGCGCTAGCGCTCTCCTAGGAAGGGCTGACCCCTTACCACTAGTAACGCCGTATAAAGCACCTTTATATAAAGTACCTTTATAGCAACACAACAGTAGAAAAGGCAGCATTTGTACCATTAGCAGAAACCTGTTAATTAAGAGATGATGTTACTCACTGACAAAATGTCTGTTTAAGATTCTTTTTTAAAAAACATAGATCCTTGTGTGTCACCCGTGCGCTTCTTCAGCCTCTGTGCTAAAAGTCTGCCTGATAACATTAAATTATGCAAAATTATAGAAATGTTGTCTTAATTTCACCGTAAGTAAAACGGAGGCATAACTTAGCTGGCTGTCTCTGCCAACATAAGCGTTTTTTTAACATCTCACTTGAAGTAAAGTGCCACCAATAAGCAAGGAGCTAAGATATTTTTAAGTCTGCATTGTGATCCAACCAAAATACCTCTAGGCTGTTTTCCCTGATATTTTGAAACTTCTAGCAAATGATCAAAGAAACAGCCTATTGGCATAAGAGGGAGTGCTGTGACTGATAAACACCTAAAACTGTGGACTCTGCCAGCCTTACAAATCAGGAAATGGCTTGCTTCAAAGAATCAGTAAGCAAAATGAACATTTTTAAATGTGCTTAGTGTGGATAATAACGTTGCTGGTTTTCTTCTCATATTTAGTCCTATTAGACATATTGAATGATACGTTATAAACAAAATTGTGTTGGACAGGAGAAAACAAGCATGTGAAAATAAACATAAAATAGCATTTTTGAAAAATCAAGATTTAAAATGATCTTGAGGAAACAACACTGTGACCTGGTTAAAAAGGAAACATTGATGTTCATCCCATGAGGGTTGTAGAATATTTATTTTATTTTGTTTTCCAGAGAAACAATCTCTTAGAACAATGTAAGAAGAAAACACAAGAAATCTCACATCCTGTCATCTAAAGACCACCTCCAAGCCATTAGCACATTTGACAACCTCATGTACGACAACATGTTACCATAATAACCTCTGTCTCAGAGCTACATTCTCTGAGTTCCCCTAACCTATGCTGTTGTTCTGTGACAACCCCATTTCATGCTAAGCAATAGCCATCCTGAATTTATTAATTTTTTCTCTTTTTTTTTTGTATTCTTATGCTTCATCGTATCAAAAGCAATCTACAACATTCAGAGCAGACAACTCATTTGCTGTGTAGCAATCCCTGAGAGTCAAGAGTCAGAGATCCACTTCATTTGGTACCTCTGCTGAAATGACCAACACTGCAGCGACACAAACTTCTGCACAACTATCTAAACAATCTCGCTCCACTTCAAGCCTGTTTCAGATTAAGGTTCCTCTCTACATACCAGTTACAGGCAACATAAAACCAGACAAAAAATAGTATTTAACTACTACAATTTATCTTCTTCAGATTCTCCTTCAGATCTCTTGGTTATTTTCCAAGATGGGTATTCCATGGATGTCTTTCAATATGAAGACAATAAAGCCAATAGATTGGGTAAACAGCTGGCTGCATACTTATGTATGTAGTTCACTATTACTATATATTTCTGTAGTCTTTTTCTGTCTGTCAAAGTATGCATTTGAGTGGTGACATCTTTGCTACGACAACCTCTCTCTTTCATATAAAGTTTCCTTTCACAGAATTATCATTTTTACTTATTTATTTCCATCCTCCCTCTTGTCCCCCTGATACCATTGCCAGTGTCCAGAACCTATCTATAGGAGGAAGGAAGCAGATTATGTCTTATCTCCACAACTCAGAGGTTGTCTATAAACTCCCAAATTTATCTGTTTGATCACCAACTCTGCAGTAATGCTATCAAGCCTTGCTTCAGGTACTGTCACCAATGGATTGTCCACATCCTGCATGGGTCCAAAAATGTGGCTTGACAACAGGTAAACACTGACGTCGGGAAGGTGAATAGGGTTGGAGCTTTTGTTCACTTCTATACAAGCTGTTTCTTAAATCTATTTCAAGCTATGGAGATATTTGTACTTTTGTAATTTGATTGTCAAATACACTCAGTTATATGACCTGAAGGTACAGTCATATAACTGCACGATTACATCTTATTTGGACTTCCAAGGGGATGAGATTTCTGCACTGAAAATTTTTATATTCCCCTCCACCTGTATGAGAGAAAGCAGTGAATTTTGCTCTTAAAATAGTTTTCAAACATCAAGAAGTACCGAGTATTCCTAAAGATTTACAGGGAAGAACTGTAATCTATATTAAATGAATCCAAATGTGATTTGTTGAAGTTATGAAGTTCTGGCCTGGCTCTGAATGATCAAAACAAAAATAACTTACTTAAAAATAAATTTAAAAGCATATTCATATCAACAACTTCTGTAAACAGCTCATCTAATGGAAAGAAAGTGAATGTGTAATGCTAAATCATTTACAAAGAATGCAAGGGATTAAGGGGATTCACAACTACCAAGAAAATTGAGAGTTTATGCCAAGAGCCAACTGAATCCCTCCAGCAGAGGCTTTATTTCTGTAAACAAAAGAAACTTAAAATGCATCAAATTTAGGTTCTGGGTATCATGTTTATGCACTGCAAATTAGCCATTTTACTGTAATTTTAACTCATCATCTGACATCACAAATCCAAATGAGACAGTAATAGTCTTTCTAGTACGGGCTTCGTTTCTAATTACCAAGATCATCTGATAAGCCCCAGCCTTAGTTTTCAGGGGACAAAATATTTGGAAGTAAAATAAGCTAGCTAGACTGATTTAATATAAGACTGAGGGCAGAGGATTATAAGAATATAATTTATCATGATATGCACAAACCCGAGAAAGGCAGAGCACTGTCAGGAACATTTGTGAAGGTGTATGGGTTTTGATAGCATTTGAAGTAGAAGGCAATGAGCAGGAAGCAGCTCAAGGGTGAAGTATATTTTAGCAACTTGAGAAAACTATTGAGCAATTGCAGAGAACTTGTAATGATTTTCAATATATCTCTCAAATACAACAGGGAATGCCAATTTTCAAACTCTGCAGGAAAATTTTTGAAGCTAATCATTCTCATTTAGAATTGCACAGAAAAGCTCCAAGTTTTTATCAGCTCCGTGTTTAGCACGGACTGAAAAACAGGATTGAGTATGATGTTTTTATTCTTCTCCCCTAGAAATAGGGATTAACATAATTCTTACGTAGTTCTGAAAAACAGACAAAATATCAGAATATATTAAGTTTTATATGAGTCATATTTTTTCCAATCCAGATCACATACACTGGCTCCAAATTCAACGGTTAATCAAGAAGTTGTATTATAAATTATTTGTTAAGGGATGTTAGGAGCAGCCACCGTCTCCAGAAGCCCTGGCCCAGGACTGACTCTTGTTCGGCCACTAGAGTCCAGGTGGGTGCCCTGGGGACCTGGTGTCTCTGGTCCAGCTGAGGGACATGCCTGCCACTTTCCCGCTTGCAGGTTCATCCAAGTAGGGAAGATGAACACGTATCCCAGAGACCCACACACACAGATACACACATGGACACAGCCAGTGACACAGAGAAGACATTGCCTTCAACTGCACCGACATACAGGACTGACAAAAGAGGTAAGCACAAAGCCCTGTCCCCTCCTCCTCTTGGGCTGGCAGATACAGGAGGTCACTGCCAAGGTTGCACACGTGACACTCTACTGCCCATGTGTCCCTGACTCACCGGCTGGTCCAGCTTGGTGCTTGCTGCCAACAGACATACAGTCACACGCTTCTCCCATAGGCACCCTGCACCCACAGGTCTCCCCAGATACCCATGCAGACCCTCCACCCACCTGATCACCGATCCGGACCAAGGGCCTCCTACTCGCCAGCAAGTCCAGCTTGGAGTTTACTTGTGAATGACACATGTACACCCCTAACACACCAGGGCTGGGGGCAGATAAAGACAGTCACCACCCCCAGCAGATGACACATCAGCTGTGACCCGCAGTCACGCTCCAGCCACCGGCACTGAGCTCCTCAGTCATCTCATCTATGCCAGTCCCTCCCAGTAGCTGGTTTTTGGGTTTCCCCTTTTTCTTATTATCTGATTTGACAAGATCCTTGAACAAATGACTATAAAGGAGCAGACACTCTCTCCTTCCACACACCCTTCCATTTTTAGGCTAAGTATCACAGAATCACAGAATGACTGAGGTTGGAAGGGACCTCTGGGGGTCATCTGGTCCAACCGTCCTACTTAAGCAGGGCCACCTTGACCCAATTGCCCAGGTCCATGGCCATATGGCTTTTGAAGCTTGGAGATATTCAAGTAACCTGTAGATATTCAAGTAATCTGTAGCTTGTCCATACAAAAATGTGGGTGGGATGTAGACAGGAAAAAACTCTCACAAAGCCTAATTTTACACACAGGAGTGCCTTAAACTGGGTAATTTCTTTAGACTTCCTGTTTAGTAAAGTGAAAGACATGGTATGTAACCCAGATGCTCAGAATACCCCAGATTTCCAGGGTGCTTGCAGAGCATCCTAGGGAACCTGGACCCTTATGCACTGAGTTCAGTTCCTCTTCTATGCCATGTGAATCCTCCCTGTTGTCCTGAAGGTGAGTGGCATGGCACAGCTCATGTTTACTGTTACAGTTTGAGAAAACCCATAACAGTTTATTGTCATTTAGACAATTATTCTATCACCCAATGACCCCTCCCCACCCTGAAAGGGGAATTGAGGAACACAAAGAAACACAAGGGTTGAAATATAAATAGATGTAATAGGATAACACTAAATAATCAACAATAATATTAAAGGATCAGTATTAATCCCGATACTAATATAAGATATACAAGGATTATACTCAGCCAATTATACCAGCTGGAAGCTGTGCACTCCCAGCAGTGGACAGCAAATGTCAGGCACTGTGGGTGCAACAGCTTTGGGAGGTAAGGAAGGGCTCAGGGGTCCAGCACTGGGGCAAGGAGTTCTCTGGACCGCCACCATCAAGGGAGAGAACTATGCAGCAAACTTTTCTAATTTATGTTGAATGTGACGTTCATGGTATGAAATAATCCTGTTGTCCAGCCTGGGTCAAATGCCCAGGCCTTGCTCCTCCTCATCCCGGCACCTGGCAAGGCTCGAAAACACTGAGACCTTGAATCCCACAGAGCCTGGCTGGATATAAAGTAAATATTTTCACAAATTTAGACACCAGAGTCTCCTAAAAGTGCAGTTTTCCCCAGCATTAGAAGAAAAGTTAGTCCTGTGTCACTCAACCCAGGACACTTACAAAGCTAAACCCTTCTCTCCATCCTCCTGCAAAGCCGGTCTTGTCCATACTGCTAATTGACCTATGCCCTCACCAAGCTGTGCTCTTCTGGATGGTGGGCCCAGGCCAGAACTGCCAGGGAGCATGTTAACAAGCAAACAGCACGGATGATCACATTCCCAGTCCTCAGACTGTGTCTCACACTGTTTATTTACTATTATTAATCATAGTCATGGAGGCCGTTTCTCATACCGTGCTTCTAGGCATAGTCATTATTTTTGTACGTCATGCAACTTAGGTCAAGAGTGCCTATACTTAGGTCCTGAATTCACTCATTTCGCCAACTGCCATAGTCCATGAGGAGTTTGCAGCTCTCAGTCATTCTGCCAGAGGTCACTCTTCTTCCCACCGGTCTTCCAGGGGAAGGATCACGCAAGCCCTCCCTCATCCTCTTCAGGCAAAGTCAGTCAGGTTAACTTAACCTGTCAGTGGAAGTGGTTTAAGCTAAACTGACTAACTTTGCCAAAAGCAGATTACGGAGAATTCACATTATCCCTCCTGCTGGTAGGGCTTGGGTGGTCAGAGTCATCAGCTGGAAGCCAGCAAAAGGCCATTAGTACAGAGGAAACAGGAGGGGTAGTAAAATCCTCATGCGGTCTTGGGAGGTGGCTTTTGGGGATCAGGCACCAAAATGCAAATAAATTAAACCTCGTGCGCAGCTGCTTGCTTAATGAATGCCTGCATGCAATAATCAGGCTGTTTTCTCAGAAAGCAGCGATAAACTAATATAAGCCAGAGGTAATTATCTTATCAAGTGAGTGAAAAGTTCACACTGATGGGTGAACCAATTACGGACTAATGTGCATTTAAAGACCTTGTGACACAAGGCCATCAGTGATTTGTTTTAAACAGAGGTTGATGCC
>JAHREE010000447.1:2296225-2333281 GCA_033628505.1 Tringa tobata
TTTTGTGTTGGTTTGCTTTGATCTTGAAAACGCAACCTCCAAGCTAAGTCTGCCCAGAGATACCTACCCAAGTGCTATAAATGGCCTGTCCACTCCCTTTCTTCAGCACATATACAGGCACAAGGTGGCAAAGAGTTAAAATCAGCTTCTTAAAGATCAATCCCAGCTCAACAGGGAAGCATTCCAAGATCAAAGAAGGGATTTTATTATTTTTTTAAGAAAGAAAGCAAATAGAGAGGGAGATGATTCTCTTTATCAGCAGGGGTGCAGGTATCCAACTTAGTAGTGGCAGCAAGTGTGTCTGTTCGTGTCTTTGGATGCTAACATGTTTGGTAAAACAAATATTATTCTTCATTAGTTTGTTTATTTTGTAAGTATTTCTTTATTGGGTTTACTTTAACAAAGATTGCATTAGAAGGAAGAAAATTATTTCCGTAATTATACTTTAATAAAAATTAATTGCTCTTAAATTACAGATAATTACTTCAGCTAACAGATAATGAAAGAGAAAGCAACAACAACAGAAACAACAGATAATCTAGGAACACAGGTTATATTTCAAAAAGGAAAGAGCAAGAGTGTGCAGATTTTAATTATGATAAATGTTTTAGCATCTGACCTTCAGCTATTTGTTTTATAGATTGTTGGAGCTTATATTAGCCACACAGAAGAAAGCATTTGGGTGAACTAACAGAGAAACGTCGTGAAACCTAAAGAAATCAGGAGTTTCACATTCTGAATGGTAAGATATCACATTTCACAGGAGCAGTAGGCAAAATTTTCTTAGGGCTTTTTTTAAATAAATGTTTACTGTTTGCCTCCACAATAGAAAAAACTTCAAAACACCAAAATTTATAAAAATCCTGGACTTTTTTTTTTTTTCTTGGGGGGGGAGGGGCAGATACAGGTGATAGGGTTGTATATAGGAATGGGTGATTCCTTCTTCATTTCATTAACGCTGAATTCTGTTTCAGAAACCACACCTTTCACAGGAC
The DNA here is from genome assembly GCA_033628505.1 of Tringa tobata. Lineage (NCBI taxonomy): Eukaryota > Metazoa > Chordata > Aves > Charadriiformes > Scolopacidae > Tringa > Tringa tobata. Next base: position 2,297,221 of record JAHREE010000447.1, read on the forward strand.
TTACATTTTTCTTCTCTGAGCTAACCACGCACCTAGAATAAGAGCTTGTTTTGAGATATACAAATCCGTTATCAAGTTTTTCAGTTTATCTTAAAATTTCTTTCTTAATTTCAGGTTATATCTGTCCTAATAATTTGAACAATGCCAGGGAACATGACCACTCAATGGAATATTACTATTTATATATTACTGCTGAACTGTCCAAATGGATCCTAGCGTGCTCTAGCCCAGGCTGACCAGCACTGTTCCAAGAGACTTGAGAACTGTTCAGTAGTTGAAGGGACCGACACTATTTCCAAAAGGTGAGTATTATATTGACTATATTCTGGAGGTTAAAATAATTTCATGGGCTAAACCAATTTATTAGTGTGGGCAATGGCTATGGTCATAAATATTAGTTGGCACCAGTTCCAGAGATGCTATTTAGTTTACTAATATACTTGTAACCTCCATGTCAGGTATCTATGACTCTCAGTATTTGTATTTGACTCCCTTTCTGGACAGAGAAAAGACCTGAGATCCAAAGTGGGTTGCCTACTAGAGCATCTGACTGGACCAGAAGGTGTTTTTGTTCTTTCTAGAAAACCTGTCCACGCAGGAGGACACATACATCCAGTGGAAAGCAAACGGACTGTTGTGCTCTCCATCTGCTGCTTTTATGAAAGCTGTGTTGCCAATGCTGCCTTCATTTTCCTTGGGAAAGACAATTCGCTTCTCCCCAAGAAAATTGTAAAAGAGCAGCAAAGTAAAAGAAAAAGTGAAAAAGCTTCAAAGGAAACACTTGCAGTTTGGAGACACTTTTCTTTGTAGGAGGGAAAAACATCATCTAAAAGTCTCAGGGATTGCTTTGCCTCTCTGCTCTCCAGAGAACTTGCAAGGAAGTATTGGGACTAGTTTTTTGATGCCAAATGTTACCCAGCAGAGGCACATTCTTCAAGCTGAGCCAAAGTTATCCCTAGAACAGTCTTGAGATGTTTTGAATATACAGTAAACCAGCAGAGTTAAGTCTTTCTTTCTTACAGCCAGTTTTGTGATCTTTTGTACAAGCTCGAGCTGGTTTCATACCTCAGTCTCACAATGCAGATTTAGACACAAAGGTCAATCTGAGGGATGAGCCTGCTGTAACCACTTTTCATTTCATCAATTATCTTATTTTCTTGTCTGTTGGGAAGACTCCTTCAGCTGGAGGCATGTTTGACGTGAGGGAGAATGACAAAAACCTGCTAATGCTTTGGTTCGGGTGGATCACAAAGTACTGTCTTAAAGTCCAGGCCTCCCAAGTACATCATCTCTTTGACCTGCAGTTTTGCTGGTGATTTGCGTGTGCACAGCGTGTCCAACTGCTTTAAATGACATGCAGTGGGATCACACCTCCACGGCGCCGAGAGCCTGGAAAGCCAGTCCCTCTGCTGGCAGTGGGAATACACCACATCATGGTGTCCTTACAGTGCTCCTCCCTGGTGGGAGATTCCCTGTGCACTTCAAATTCTTGTATCCAGAGGAAAAGGAAGTAAGCGCTTTCCTTCAGCTCTGCAGAGTTTTATGCAAACATATGTGACCCTGTTTCTACTTTTTTAAAAATATGCAGTCACAGAAAACTGCACTTCAGTGAATTGCATGCAATTTTGATAGAATTTTACCTTAAAGCTACAATAGCTAGCCATGAAATATTGAAACACCTTATTAAAATTTGTGCTCTTGCTTATTTTTTTCTAAATGTTACTTTGTAATCCTAAAAAAAAAAACACCACTAAACAAAAAACCACCTTGTATTTTTGTGTTTCTCAAAGATTGGATCTTCAGTAGAACAGCAGCATGATTGCTATTTTTAAACCATTTTTATCCGTTTTTAAATAAAATTGGAGAAAAAATCCACAGTAAATAATGTTCATTTCAAATCCTTTGAACCAAAGCTCTGAAATGTCAACATTTTAATGTTGACTTTTTCTTTTTTTTCAACTAAAATTAATTCCATGTCATTTTGCAAAAGAAAGTAGCAAGATCTCTATATTCTATATATGTCAAAATAGAAAAAATATTGCTAGCACAGCAAAAGTATTGTTTTCTGTTATTCTGTATTGAAGGAATTGGTGGTAGAGTTATGTTTCATGCTTTCATCTGGAAAGACCCTTTCAGCATCACTGAACAGATGAAAGACCGAGGTTTTTATTTACTGTTTCTGCAAAATAGTGTCAATTGTTTTGAGGAAGGCATGTAACAGGGTTTATTGGGAGAAATAGGGCCTGTTGGTAAATAAGATCTGCATTTTCTGCCAGGATCGCCTATGAATTCTGACAAAACAATCAGATTTGCATATTTTACATTTCCTTAGCTTTACATTTTTTTATGTGCCAACTGCATGGTATCAAAGTAGTTATGCAGCTAGTCCAAGGGCTCTACAATTTATAGGACCCACTCCTGAAACAGAGAAATTTAGGGAATTTCCATTGCTGGCGCTCCTGTGCTCTGGGAAGTTACAGAGATAATTCACTATCTTTCTTTTGAAGTAATACTTAAAGCCACTGTCAATGTTTTGTTTTTTTTTTATCCAATGCAAAACCAGAAAGTCCCCAATGTGCTAAACACGGGTAAATTAATACTGTTTTCCAGCATTTATGGTGTTAGTGCTTACTTACTCAAGAATAGTAAAGAATGCTATGTTTGCGTCATTTTAACTTCATACCGCTTTCTTTTTTTGCCTTTGAGAATGTTGCTTTATCCAAAGCAGAGATTTTCACTGAGCTGTTATGCCCTAGACACACACAAGACAACTATACTGTCTTTACTGATACTGCTTTTCATCATGACAAATTCCATGGAGTAGATGGAGGTTGGGGGTAAGTGGGGTCTTCAGTGTTTATTTTGAACTGCAGTGAATCATGTTATCTCTCTGAACTTAACTGTGATACCATGGATGGAGGAAAGTCTCTTCACTTTTCTGCTTCATGCTTAAAGATGCAGTATCAGTGTATAGAGCTTGAATGAGTGTTTTTAAATGCATACTTAAATTTAAACAGGCATGAGAGCTTACACAGGATGGCTACAAAGATGAACAGAGGACTGGAGCACCTCTCTCATGAGGAAAGGCTGAGAGACCTGGCTCTGTTTAGCCCAGAGAAGAGAAGACTGAGAGGGGATCGCATCAATGCTTATAAATATCTAAAGGGCAGGTGTAAAGAGGATGGGGCCGAAATCTTTTCAGTGGTGCGCTGTGACAGGACATGGGGCAACGGGCACAAACCGGAAAACAGGAAATTCCATCTCAACATGAGGAAAAACTTCTTAACTTTGAGGGTATAGAGCACTGTAACAGGCTGCCCAGAGAGGCTGTGGAGTCTCCTTTTCTGGAGATATTCAAAGCCCTCCTCGAGACAATCCTGTGCAATCTGCTTTGTAGAAAGGTAAACCTGCTTTGGCAGGGGAGTTGGACTAGATGATTTCCAAAGGTCCCCTCCAGCCCCTACCATTTTGTGATTCTGTTATGAGTTTGAGGTTTAAGCTGAAGCTTTAGTTCTTAAGCCATCAAGTTCTTGAGAGCTGGGCCCATGCAAAGTTCATGAAGCCCAACCAAGCCAAGTGCAAGGTCCTGCAGCTGAGGCACAGAAATCCTAGGCACAAAAACAGGCTGGCCAGAGAATGGATTGAGAGCAGCCCTGAGGAGAAGGACTTGGGGGTGTTGGTGGATGAGAAGCTCAGCATGAGAGACCAACGTGCACTTGCAGCACAGAAAGCAAGTACATCATGGGCTGCATCAAATGAAGCATGGCCAGCAAGTCAAGAGAGGTGATTTTGCACCTCTACTCCTCTCTCGTGAGACCCCATCTGAAGTACTGCATCCAGCTTTGGAGTCCTCAGTACAGGAAGGACATGGACCTGCTGGAATGAGTTCAGAGGAGGGCCATAAAGAAGGGCTGGAGCTCCTCTCCTGTGAGGACAGGCTGAGAGAGCTGAGATTGTTGAGCCTGGAGAAGAGAAGGCTCCGGGGAGACATTACAGCAGCCTCCAGTACCTAAAGGGAGCCTACAGGAAAAATGAGGAGGGGCTCTTTATGCGAGAGTGTAGCCATAGGACGAGGGATAACAGTTTTAAACTGAAAGAGGGGAGACTTAGATTAGATGTTAGGGAGAAGTTCTTTCCTGTGAGGGTGGTGAGGCACTGGAACAGGTTGCCCAGAGAAGTTGTGGATGCCTTTTCCCTAGAAGTGTTCAAGGCCAGGCTGGATGGGTCTTTGAGCAACCTCATCTGGTGGGAGATGTCACTGCCAATGGCAGGGGGGGTTGGAACTCGATGATCTTTAAGGTCACTTCCAACCCAAACCATTCTGTGATTCTATTAAATGAAAAAGGGAAAACCTGATAAAGGAATATGATTTTCTCAAAAATATCTAGAGATTTTGAGAATGTTCTGATTCAGCCGCTCGAACTTTAGGAAGTCAAAGTACCTTGATTTCGTGAGAAATCATATACTTGTTCTTGAAACTGTTTTTAAGTTACCTCTGGTTAAATAAACCAGAAGTCAGGCAAAACCACTTCTCACTTTTGAGCTACTGAGCCCTAAAGTCTTCTCTAAAACAAGGAGAGGCTGCATAAAACAAATAATAAGGAAACAGAAAATTATTAGGTATTAAAATATAGATGGAGAGAGAAACCTATACAAACAGCTTTTTGTTGTAAAAGAAGATGAGTAACCCATATTTGATGATGGATAAATTATGTTTTCATTTTAACATAGTTTGCCCTTAGAATCTACAGGGCAGCCATTGAGCTGTACCGTTCTTAAACTACCAGCAAACCACGTGCTAATCTACCATTTCCAGTCAGGGATCACAGACTACAGGTGGGCCTTTTCTTTTGAGCATATATGGAGTATTAGTTACTTGTAAACAGCAATTGAATATATATATTGATCATCCTTCTTATTTCTTTGGCCTTGCTTATTTGTTTTCTTAGAGGGCCAACACACATAAGGTCAGGCCAGATATATTTTCTCTGTGAAGCAGATTTTCAGCCCCATCTTACTAGTAAATGTACTAATCCTGTCCTTTGGAAGCCAATAAGAGCACTTGTTCCTGTATCTAAATACTCCTATTAGCAGCCAAAGTCAATATTTAGGACACAGATTGCTGATTGGCTTATTCACAGTCCTTTCTCAGGCATTCCAATCAGCTTTAGAGACACAGGAGCAGCGCAACTCAAAAAAATCAAATGAATGGAGAAAAAGGGGTCTTGTTCTTAAAACAACATTTGCTAGCTGCCTCTTCAGATAAGGAAATGCACAGCACAATGTGTGTGCTGGCCAGCCTCCAAATCGCACCAGGAATCCCTGGACTAGATCCCAGAATTTGAATTTGAGCAGGGGATGCCTGGAAAGGATGTGTTGCTGGCCTTCCAAGAGGAGAAACTATTCCGTTTCGGGCAAGGGGAGATAATGCTCAACGTGAGGAAATGTGCAGGTGGTGCCTCGGGAAGGCATTTAGGGCTTACAGTGGTGAAATATCAATAGGTCATCTTCCTCATCTGTTAGATCCACAGTATCGCAAAATACCTGTACAAGGCAACTTGCTTTCTTTGCACAAATCGAGCAAGCCTCCACACGCTGAGGAATGAATGTTGGCATGTCTTCGCTGCTTTTAGGCATCATCTCCAAACAAAGCTTCAACATGCCAATGCTTGACAATCCGAGAAAGCCACCAACACCTTTAAACCACGTTAAGGTTCCTTCTATTTCTTAAGAAGCTGAATGAACTGAAATGAGATGAAAAGCAAGTATGCAGAGATAACAAAATTTAACTGCATTTGGTGCTATGTAGAAGTAATAGAGCAGTTAAGGGAAGAGCAAAGCTTCTTAGCAGCTGTTACAGGAGCAGAGCAGCCAATTAAAATTCCAGCTGCAGAGGGAGAGAAACATTCAGTCTTGGGTAATAATAATAATCAGGCACAGAGAATTTTAAAGGAAACATATTGCTTTTTGGTCCCAAATTAGCTGATGTGCTTAAAGGTCAACTGCAGTGGGAATGAGCAAGCAATCAGCACTCATACTTGAAACTATAGCTCCCATCTTCTCTTATGCCACTACCCAGCCTAGAGGACGGGCCTGTGTTGATCACTGCTGAATGCCACAGAGTTCTTACCTTAGGAGCACTGTCAATATTTTTGAATCATTCTGTCCAAAAACCAGAGAATCTCCATGCCAATGAATCACAGAATTACGGAATGGCAAGGGTTGGAAGGGATGTTCAGAGACCAGCTAGTCCAAACCCCCTGCCAGAGCAGGTTCACCCAGAAGAGATTGCACAGGAATGCATCCAGGTGGGTTATGACTATCTCCAGAGAAGGAGACTCCACAACTTCTCTGGGCCGCCTGTTCCAGTGCTCTGTCACCCTCAAAGGAAAGAAGTTTTTTCTCATGTTCAGATGGAACTTTCTGTGTTCCAGTTTGTGCCCATTGCCTGTTGTCTTGTTGCTCTACAACACTGAAAAGAGTTTGGCCTCGTCCTCTTGACACCTGCCCTTTAGATATTTACAAGCATTCATAAGAGTATCTTCTAATTTCAGCACAGAAATAAAATGCTTGAATTTGGGTTGATATGTAAAGATCCTCAGTACCTGCCATCGAGGTGATCTTTCAGCTGTAGGAGTTAATCTCCTGCTTCTCACTGTTAGCCAACTTCTCCTCCATACCTCCTTCATCCTCTTTTGCAACAGCTGGCATAACTCTTAGGCTCATCTAAGCTGCTGGACAAAGGAGCAACTTCAGCCCTTCCCTGACTTCATGAAACAGGACAGGGAAGGTAACTTCCCCTTTCACCACCTCCCAGACAAACTATATTTTCCTTATAAAGAAACTGATGTGATGACTTAGCCAGGGGTTTGTCACCATGGCCCATATCAGCTAGGTCACGGGCCTGGATTTTCAGGAAAGACAGACTACTGAGCGGATTAGCATCCACCACTTCATCTTGATATTATTTCAGTCACCAACACTCTATGAAACAGTTTGTAATCGACCTTACAATTCCCATCTCAAACCATCACGCCATCAATGCCTGCTTCAGTGGTGATCTATGTAAAGGAATGCACATAAATACTGTCTCAGAAGATGGCATAGGGCAGTTTATTGCCTTTTCAGGATTAAACATTAGTATCTGTATATGTTAGATTGCCTCCTCCCTTTCACATCAGCACTCAACAGTATTTAAATTATCTCTCTCCACTATGCTGTGCTATCTAGTCTACAAATTGTGAACAGACATTGACCTACTTTGTTTAATGTCTTTAAAATCTCAGACTGATCATGGTTGAAGAGACCTATTCTAGAATTATAAAATGCTGAAAAACCTCACCAAAATCGTTTTAAACAGAAGGGGAGAAAAATTGGTGGTTTTGTTTGTTTATTTGAAGCAGACAGAGAGTCGTGCAAAGAGTATTGCAGAATATTATCAGAGCCAGTTAAATGACTCAAGGAATGTTAATTTTTAATTAACAGCAGTGGAACAAAGAAAAGTTCATTGTTGCTAGCAAGTATTCCTCACCTGTAGGAATGTATGAAATATTTCAGGCTCTGTGAATACTGTCACACTAGTCATGTACTGAACTGCTGTAGATGTTGTGGTGAATTTACACTACTGATGTTTCTGGACTCAGGAGAGGATTTTGCTTTCAGGGGTCTGTACTTTTGCCTACAGTATATAAAGTATCCTGTCAGCCTTTGCTCAAGAGACCACACTATCAACATTTTGTTTTCCTCTCTTTCCACATCACTTTCCATTCCACCTTGTAAGAGTAGTTTGAAGCAGCATTCAGTCCAGAATTCCCAAGCACCACTAAACATGATGGTTTTATTACTGGATTTATTTTTCTGGTGGTGTAGACTGTGATTTCTGTATTTACAGTCCCATAAGAACCCACCTTTGTAAAACCCTAAATGATGATCTTGTCTGACAAGCTTTCAACTGTTTAAAGAGCCTTCTTTCCAACATTTTCATTTTTTCTCTTCCACCATTCCAGTAATAATATTGCTTTCTGCTTCTTTAACTCAGTGAAAGCGTTGTCAACCATCGGAACAGGCTGCCCAGGGAAGTGGTGGGGTCACCATCCCTGGAAATATTTAAAAGATGGGTAGCTGTGGTGCTGAGGGACATAGTTTAGTGGTGGTTTTGGCAGTGTTAGATTAATAGTTCGACTCGATAATCTTAAAGGTTCCTTCCAAGCTAGACAATTCTATGATTATATAATGCTATAGTAAATCTACATGCAAAAACATGCACAGAACACTTAACCATGGACTTAACAAGGATATTTGGCTTAAGCGACTTGAACTTAGATGGAGAGAAGCTCATTGTCAAAGTTCATAACAAAACAGCAGGTCTCTTTCTACTAACTTTATCGTTAGGAAGTGTACCAAAACCAGCACAAACATCATCCTCTTGTTCAGAATTGACAAGCAGACATTATTCTTGCCCTTTCCAGTTCAAGCTAATAAAATGGTGTCACAACGGAAAAAAATAGTCCATACTAATGAGCTTCTGAAATGTGGAGATCATGACTGGATTTTAGGTCAAAACTAAAGTACAGTTACTGCTTTTATTTCTATTTATAGATGTTTGTCAGCCTACAATTCAGCATGAGACCTTAGAAAGAAGTATAAAAAAAAATAATATATGATGCCACTGTAGAAACAGGTTGAAATTAAACCAAAGCCAGGTAACGCCACAGGAAGCTCCACATATGGAGCTATATCCAGTTTGATGCCTCCTGTAGGGCAGCTCAGGTAATGTTAGGTTTGTGTACACACAACCTTGTGTGTACATGACCTCCACAACATACAAAATACCTACTATTCTTGAATTACAGAAAACTTCTACCAGGACAAGAAGGTTTCACCTTCATACAGGTTAAAGACTAGATCCCACCGCAGGCTCAGGCAAATTCAAGTCAGACAGGGGTGAACTGACTCAAGCCATGTACCTTCCTAGTGGGAAGTTTTGGCTGACAAATGGGTGTCTCAGTTGCTAGGTGGAAAAATCCTGTATTCTTGAGAAACAACTCACACATATACCCTTGTATGTGTCTAGTTCCTAAAGGGGAATCCAAAAGTTGTTTGCAATAAAGTGGTAAGCCACTGTCACTCAGCTAAGTGGAAATCATAAGTGCATCTCAACTACCATGTACCTTCCCAAGTTTAAGTATATAAACCTAGTATATTCATTCACTTATAAACCAGATTCAGAATCCTTTCTCCAAAGCAAACACCCCCAGCTACCCCTCCAAAGACAAGGTAAAGTCTTCTTTTGCCTTTGTTTCTAGTCAAGTGGTGAGGATGAATCTGTCCACCCTATATTTAACAGTTTAGATTTTAGATCATTTATGCAAGAACTGAGAAAAATTAGTTGCAGATCCTTGTCTTTGGATGTATTGAAAGCCAGCTTTTCCACACACACTTTAGGAGAATACAACAGCAAATAGCTTGTTGAGTAGCATGGGTAAAAGAACATTCAGAACATTTTCAGCAAGTACTTGTGGACTTTCAGGTGCTTCTCCGTTACATTGCAACTAAAAATGGAGGCAAGAGAGAGGGCTGGAGAACGGCTAAACCCTGTTACAGTTTTGGTGTTATTTACTCTAAGACACCTAAAGTCATCTTTTGAATGAGAAGAAAACATTTCAAGAGAACGCAAAGGCACTTTACCTAAGCCTCAGAGACAAAACTAAAAGATGTAAGCTGAGCTGAATATGTAAGCTGAGTTATAAATTAACCAGTGTGTGAACATATATATATGTTTGATGGCAGTTAAATCATGTAACTCCTATTAATTTGATAGAAATTTTGTCATCTGAAAATCAACTACATTCCTAGATGTCAAGGAGCTGAAGACCGTAAATACAATTCCTACAGGGACCAGGAACAGGCTTTATAACTCTACAAGAGTTATGTAACTGTACGAGATTTTGATGTCTTATTCAAACCACATAAAGTCAGATGGATATTCTGCAACTGGTGAATCTGTTACGGGTCCTGCCACTTGTTAGGCAATGCATGCTGTTCCCAAGTTGTCTTTCCTAGAAATCAATGGGGAGTTGCACAGCATGGCCAACAACCGCGAAGGCCATGAAGACACAGATTCAGTGTAGAGATTTCCTAAGAAAATCATGGAAAGGGTAGCCTAATTAAATAAAATGAGTTTAATTGTTTTGTTTCTGCATAGATGGGCAGTACTCCAGAGACACTGCAGATTCTTTCTCGCAATTGTTTTATACCATTGTAAAGTGGTATTAACCACTTGTTCTTAAGCATGTTAGAACAAATGTAGATCTCCAGGCATAGATCAAGACATAGAGAATATGCCCAAAAGATTAATGTGTTGAAGATGTTAGAGATATGATATCAAGGTTTAACTGATTAACCCTATTGTATTTGAATTACTTCTAGAATTTCAGATAATGAAAAGCGTTAACAAAAAGCGATACCAGACATTTTTCTTTCTTTATGTGTAATCATTGTAGAACTGTTTGAGATTACATATATCACTAACAATATAAAGACAATAAAAGCAGACATGTCTCTTAATCAGTGTTATTAGGGGAATTACAGCTTCTTCAAAGAAAGTAATTATAGAGATAGACATAATCTGTCATCATGCTGTCTGATTTGTCTTTCAAAACCATTATCAGTCATTTCTGTGCAATCCACCTATGTAACTCTGGAAAAGTGAAGGCTGGAGTCCCATTTGGGACACAGAGTTTGGTGGAGACACATTCTCTCCTCCACATACACTTTCTGCTTTGCCTCTAGCATTTGGCTATTTGCCAAATCAAGAACTTTTATACCAAAGAATCCATTTACTTTGCCTATGTGAAGTACCATAACAGAAAATATGACCAAAAAATAGGCCTGGAGGATTAAGCAAAGTAGACATGTAAAAAATGACTGAGGTCTTTCATCTTTTAGAAAATTGCTTTGAATGGCTAGAAATTATACACCAGAGAAAAGGAAAATGTGAGGTAGATATTCAACAGTCACTTTACTTTGTTCATTCATTATCAATTTAGCAGGCTTGACAACACTTTTTCATGTGATCAAATTTTGATTTGTATTGAAACTGAAAATCAATTTGCTTTGTGATGGACATTAGTTTCAGAAGAGCAAATGTAAAAGCTTCACACCTTTCATTGATGCCTGAATTAGACCAAATTAAAGGACTTGATATGCTTGATTGAGTGGTAATATGCCACTTGTCAATATTACTATAACAAGCCACACTGAAAATCACAAATTAGTAACGCTGAGAGAGCATAGGGAAAATTGCTGGAAGATATTTGGGATAATGGTATTTTGTAATGGTATAGCAAATGTGTGGCAAATCACATGCAATTATGCTTAATCTATGTTTAGAGCTTTGACCCAAGTTTCCATTAATACCAAGAGGAATTCTAGAGGAAAAGTCAAGGTAAAAACAACCCACTTTCCATATCAGAGTCACCATATTTGACTAATCAAGACTTCTGCAAATAAATAGCAGCTTCAAATAACTCATCTCCTGACCAAAACTGAAATGCTGACACAGCATCAGCTGGCCCTTAAACTGTACAACATTACAGTGAGTGAGATGGTAACAGCTCTTTTTATTCATGTTGTTTAATAATTTCCCTTACAAGGAAGTTTTCAGTCATTTACACTTTCAGAACTTCAAGTGTTTGAGATTAAATTCTCTCTAGTGGGTTTTTTATTTTATTTGTTATTTCTACTAGATCAATGTGATTTTCTAAGTAGGAAGCCTACTACAAATTTGATTTCTAATGGCTGCTGTCCTGGGAATTTTCTAGTATTTTATGACTGACTATTCAGTCTTAATGCCATTCTCTTATTGTTACTTGGATGTAAACACAGATAATTGCAGATACTTAATATAGAAAATGGGGGAGATCGTCCTTTGGCTGCTGCTTTGGAGTATTTCTCCAAAATTATACCTGCTACTTTCCTGATGTGGGGGTTTTTTGGCTGTTGTGGCTTTGTAGGGTTTTGGGGTTTTTTTGCTAGGCTCCAGTATTTTAATTCCACAATATTAAATTAATTTCTCTGCATCTTATTTTTTTAGGATTTTGTAACTTTTCAGCAGACCATGAAAGAGTCTTTGGTAAGAAAATTATAGTTTCTCTTTTTTTGATAAACTGTTTCTGTAAAATCTGAAAAGAAACTCAGAATAAAATTATTGCCATGGCTTTAAGATCCATAAATAGAACTATCAGAAAAAAAAAATTGACTTAAATGATTCATAATCACATAGATATACTATATTTATGCATTATTTGTGTTTGTGGACTGACACAAATCTACATGTCCTGTGTGAATTCTCTTTAGTTCACATAATGCAGAGCATGGCAAAATATTGTTTCATATAGAAACATTTTCGGACACAATAAAAAAATGTTCATGTACCAATCCTCAATTTCTTCTTTCTTCCTTGGTCCAAACAGTGTTGCAAATGAAACTCTAAAGGTTGGTTTTTGATGCTTGTCACCTGAAATATTTTGATAGAGAAATTGCTAGTGTCAAAATAGATATTTTTTTTTTAATTTTACATTACAATTTCATCCAAGGCGTTTGAATCAAGAAAGGCCAAGAATGTCTCCTGCTATGATTAGATAGTGATTTTTCTACTCAGTCCCCCAAATTAAGCACCTTGAAAAGCCTCTCTGTGCTGGTCTGCTTTGATCTTGCAATCATTACCGTTGTTTAAGGCATTAGTGAGCCTTCATATACACTGTACAGAATTTCTTTCATCCATTTCAAGACAAATTAATTCAGATTGGAATGTATGCAGAGAAATCCTACTAGAAATGGTCAACTGAATGGAGAGCTTTTGTTTGGAAAGGACAGGCAAAAAAACCCCACACTTGGCTCTTTAATTCAGGAAAAAACCCACCAGAAATCAGTCTGTAAAATCATCAGGGTGATAAACGAGAGGGAGAAAGAAGAGTTAATTTAAACTAAAAAAAAAATGGCAACAGAACAAATTAGTATGAACTAGTCATGAATAAACTTTGGCTGGATTTTATCCATCTGATGAATTAAATCTGGGAATTGTCTTCTACCTGGACAGTAGAACAAGAATCTTGGCCGATTTCAGCTGTCTACCCTGTAATACAGAGAATTCAGTTCTATAGCTTGTAATTTCTTTTCCTTTCCTTTAAATCTTTCTTTGAGGGTTACTATTCCTTTTGTAGTAATGCTGTCTAGCAAAAAAACTTAATAAAACCCACAGGCTCTATATAGCTAATGTTCTGCACCCTACATCCCACTTTCATTAAGAATCAATCTGTATTCAGGAAGGCAGAGTTCCCTCTTCATCAGATATTGGCTCAGGTGTCCTCAGGTAAGCTAGAGAAAATGGCCCTCAAAAATATTGCTTTGGGGGCTTTTTTCCTACTTTCTGCCTCCATTCCTCAGGACACATAGTGGAGAGGTCCAGCATATAATCAGAGACCCCTGCTGTGTGATTTGCTTGCCAGATAACCCATTTAAACCAGTTCCCTTGATCAGGTGCCAGCTCTTTTTTCCTGTTTGAACAAATCCTCTGTTCCCAGCTGCATAGGCACACCTCTGTGAATACTAAACTGTCAGGGAGGCAGAAGAACAGCAGAGAGGGTTAGGGCCATGCACCTCAAAGCTGAGAAAACTGACTTTGATTAAGATAAACAACGCCCGTAATTTTACAGAGAATTCAGAAGTTGTTGGTAGGCAGATCTTCTGAATTGTCACAAAATGCATTCAGCAGCACATTTCAGGATTAGGCATTAAAGCTGGGAAGCAGGCCGTGAAGCAGAAAAATAAAGCAACCAAGCTTTGGCCACCAAAGCGCGTTTGCTTACTAAAAGAAGTACCATATTCCACTAATTGGATTTGCTGTCCTGCAATTTTCACCGCTCAAGCAGTCCAATCAATACTAAATTGCGAAGAAAATCAGTTAATTCTGGGTCTTTTTCCCAGGTAATTTATCCTCTGCATAGCCTAGTTCGTTCTCTTAAATTTTAGTTGTTGCTTAGCACTTTGGGAGCACAGTATTTAATTGTTTTCTTATGCATGTAGATCCTAGGTCGGCCTAATACTGTGCACTAATGTCAAATCAATTTTATTGAAATAGAAATAAGTAGAATTATCTGAAAAGCATTACTGTCACAGTTCAGGACAAGCTGTATTTTTTTGATCCGTCCCTGTGGACATCGCGTTCAAGCAACAAGCCCACAGTATGCCCAGTTACATTCCATGAGGTACTGTCTCTGGATGAGATGGAGTTAACTTTCCTCACAGTAGCCCACACAGTGCTGTGTTTTGTGTTTGTGGCTAAAACAGCGTTGATAGCACACCAGAGTTTTGGCTTTTGCTGAGCAGTGCGCGCACAGCATCAAGGTTTTCTCTCCGAATCCCCCTCCCAAAGTGCCCTCCAAAGGGCAGTAGGTGGGGCACGGGCAAGAGGTTGGGATGGGACACAGTCAGGAGAGCTGACCCCAGGTAACCAAAGGGATATTCCATACCACAGGACACTGTCCTCAGCAGTAAAAGCTGAGGGCAAGGAGGCGGTTGCGGGTACGTTCATGGTTATGGTGTTTGTCTTCCCAAGCAACCACTACACATACTGAGGCCAGGGAATGGCTGGACATCTGCCTACCAATGGGAAACAGTGAATACTAAACTGCCTTTAGCTTGGCCCACAAGCTTTTCCATCTTATTTTCTGCTTCTGTCCTGTTGAGGAGAGGGAGGGAGAGAGCAACAGGCTGAAGGTCTGGCACTGGCCAAGATAAACTCACCACACAATTGACCCCATTTTTATACAATCACAGAATTACAATGGTTAGAAAGATCTTCAACTAGTCCAACCTCCTTTCTCAAATCTGGTTTCCTTATGGCAGGCTGCTTATGAACTTCTCCAATTGAGTTCTGACTATCTAGAAGGTCAAAGATCCCTCAACCTCTCTGGAAACTGGTTCCAGTGTTTAACCACACTCATGGTGAATTTCTTTCCCTAATACTGAGACAAGATTTCCCATCTCCCAGCTCGTGTCCATTACGTCTCATTTTCCCCCTAAGAGTTTGGCCTCTTTTTCTCTATTTCCCTCCATTAGATAGTTGAGAACAGCATTAACATCCCCCCAGAGCTAGATCTCCACAGGCTCCACCAGCCCAGCTCCCTCAGCCTCTCCTCACAGGACCAGTGTTCCAGCCCCTGACCAAACCTGCTCCAGTTTATTGATGTCTTTCCTGTACTCGACTAAGGCCCGGGTTACAATACCTCAGGGGAGACTGCACTTTCTCAGTAAGTCTGACTATGTTCAGGTACCTGCAGTTTTTCTTTTTATGACTCAGACACAAATCATACATAGATACATAACAGCCTTCTTAAAATGGAAGTACTAAGCTATTGTAACAAAAGGACAGCTTTTCCTGAAAGAGCAGCTGGAATGCTCATCTATCTTAAAATCTTTTGATCTGCTGATGATAATGAAGCTAGCTGTAACTTCTTCTGGTCCCACAAGGTCCTGTGTCTCAGCTGGTTGTTCCAAGATAATTATTCTCCACGGAGCAAGTGTTCATTTTTAGACCTGCAGGAGAGTTCTTTTGATCTCCTGCACACCAGGAACTTTTCCTGTCCTGCTTCAGAACAGTTTCTCAGCTCAGCGTTTTCACAGGCAATGATACCCAAGTCTCTCTTGTTTCCTGTGCTCTGACTTAGCTTGAATCATTCTTTTTGTGTCTTAAAAAAGGAAAGAATCTCCTGATCTACTAAACATATACAATCATTGAGAAAATGTATCAACAATTTGTTCAGTATACTGAGTTGATTATTAGAGTAGCACTTTAAATACATCACTTGAGTCTTCCAAGAACAAGAATGGAACAAATGCTTTAAGGAATTTCTCGGATCTTCTTCTGGGTTATAAACTGGGATGAAATATTAGTATTAACTTTTACGTGAATTCCCACAATATCATGCTCCCGGAGCAGAAGACACCAAATCAGCAGTTTGCTATTAGGTCTTTCGCACACGGGAAATGTTTTCTAAGCAGCTGATCACAGATGTAAAGGTCCTCTCTGTGCCAGGCTGTCATCTCCTCTCCCAGTCCCAAAGATGCCAGAAGGTGGCCGGGAGCCCTCTTGAGGCCAGAAGGTAAAGAAAGCAAATCACAAAAACTCTCAGCTCTCCTTTTGAAGGTGAAGGCTCAGAGCCTTCCAATAACCTGACCTGAACACTCAGAAATTATTACAGAGTAGCTCCAAACATATCAGCAATCAAAATGTTAGAAGAAAAAAAACCCCAAATTATAAAGAAAATCAAAACCTTGACCAAACATGAGCTTTCTCCTGATGTTGCTCAAAAGGCATAAATAACTGCATTTTTTTATTTAAAATCCAGTGCTTTTTCTTAAGAGTTTTGTGGTCTGCTGACATATCTCTGCAAACACTAAAGATATCAATAACTAAATACTAAATGCTAAATATTAAATATCAAATAACAAATAATGAATGTACTTTTAAAAAACCAAAAAATTCCTTGATAATTATTTAAAGAAAAGCTGTCATTCACAGGGTGCAATTATTCAAAGGTTTTGGTGGTGGTGGAACTGTGTTTAGCAAAAAGAGTGCCCTCGCAGACAAGCTTGGATCTTCCAGGTCTCACATGAAATGCTATGCTATCCCAAAAGAGGTGTTAAATGTATGAAAACGGTCCTCTGAATTGAATGCAAGTTATTGTCCTTATCAGATCAATAAAACGGATCAATTTATCAAGACAAAGGCACAAGACATTGTGACAGAGTGTTTTGAGCACCAGCACTGCTCCTCCTTGCTGAGGTAAGATGTCTATCACACAGAAATATTTTGAGCTGAATATAAAAATTCAGATATTAAGTCTTTTTTATTTCAGGAAGGCAACACAGTGCAGGCACTGTGGTCTGACCAGTAATGACTGTGTATTCAGACAGATCTGGGCGA
The DNA here is from genome assembly GCA_033628505.1 of Tringa tobata. Classification (NCBI taxonomy): domain Eukaryota; kingdom Metazoa; phylum Chordata; class Aves; order Charadriiformes; family Scolopacidae; genus Tringa; species Tringa tobata. Next base: position 2,314,208 of record JAHREE010000447.1, read on the forward strand.
TATCTTTGGTAAATTGAATATGCTCAATTTGTCTCTGGAGAGATGAGATTGAAACGGTCTGAAATGGTCAGACAAGTTATCTGCATTTCAGGAAGCTTAGCCTGTGGGAGGACAGGAAAGAATAGAAACAATGATATAACCTTGCTTGATCTTTTTGTGGACTGCTATAAAAATGAAAATGTATGCGGATGCCATGAAAACACATGCAACTGAACCCTGCCGACTTAGAAAACAAGCTCATTAAACATTCTGAGATGACAATTGACTGTACAGCTGAGTAAGAAGTCTTTTCAATGAAACAGCTTCTAATTGTGTTTCTCTGTTCACCAAAGATGCTGATTAAGTTTTCGATTGACTGTACAATGAAGATAAAATCAAAAGCACTGTATTAGTTGTAACACTAAAAGAATATTCTGACTGATAAGGTTTTGCTGCCATTTGGTTCTATTGTGAACTACAGCTTCCTGCATGTCTGTAATATGAAGCAAATTTCAAAGGAGATTGCATCTTGTAAATTATTTAATGTATGTTATATAAATACTTATCTAAGGACAGGTCGCTTGCAAAATCACATGGAATAACAGAGATACTACATCATTAATTTTAGAGTTAACTGTTATAAAACAGTTACATTAGCTGGCTTTGCTTGGCAAAGCAGCCACCAGTGAGAACAATGTTAAATAATTTTACATAGGACAACACTAACACTAATTCCTCACCTGAATTGTACATTCATCCACTGGAAATAAGCGAGGAGTAAATAGATCTAAGCATGTTATTAAGTCAGGATGATTATGAGTGAACAACATGACATAGCTGTTAAAAAGTAAACGTAGAAATGTAGTCTTAGGATGCATTAGGTATTCATATACAAAGTACAAGTAAAACCTTATCTGCAAGATTATCTGAGAATCTTTTCACTCACATTCAAGAAAAAAGAAATCACATGGAAACAAGCATGGACAAGAGTATTCAGTGGAGGAAAAAAAACTTAAAAGAATATGCTTTGCATAAGGAAGGAGACATCATATAATTTGCTGTGATTAACTGAGAAGGAACAGAGCTATTAAAGCCAAATGCTACTGTAAGACCAATAGGACATACGTATGTCTGTATGACTGACGTCCAAGCACATCCTTCCCGTCCTGTTTTCCTCCAAAAGAGGCAATTCCCTGATTGTGGTCTTTCTGAGTATCTAAACAAATATGTTCATTAACTTAAGCATGCTTGTATTACTAACTTTGTTGACTTATCTGGAGGACAAGCAGTTTGGAACAGAATGGGACATTTTGGAGAAAGATTTAAGAGAAAAAAAATAAAGTAATGAGTTACTGTTTTAAAATAAAAATTGTAAATGCCAAGGCCATGAAATAGATCCTTTTATGTATATTGTTATTCTTCTGTCTCTGATCCAGAATATCTTCATTTTATATCTCATTTACAAATAATGTGAAAATAATATAATTCTTTATATGTAGTTTTAGTTGGCATTTTTTTGAATCCAGCAATATATCAAGATTTACGTGGAACTAATCTAATTCTAAATCTAAAATTGATTCTCACTGCAATTGGTATTCTGATACTTCTTGAAGACAAATTCTTGTTCTCCTATTGGCAAAGTTTTATACTTTTGAAATTCCATAGATTTTGGTAATATTTTCCCAGCTCACACATGCTGGAGAAGCAAAGTGCACCCTTCAAGCCTTAAGAACCCTGATACATACATACCATAAGCCTGATAATGAGTTTTTTACCCAACAGGCACTGGGGCTGCCATGACATTCCCCCAAAGCCACCTCTTCTCAAAGCTAAATAAGCTTAGTTCCCTCAGCCTTGGGAAATCCACATTGACTGTTCCCATCACTTTCTTCTCTTTCTGGTGCTGAGAAGTGTGTCCCAAAATGACTTGCTCCATGATTTTCCCAGGGACTGGGGTGAGACTGACCTCTTAGCAGTAGCACCACAGACCGTTCTTTTGACAATTTTAAATCATGGGACATGGGAAAATTGCCACATATCAGTGTTTCTTACACTTCTGCATTCGCAAAATAAGCTTATTATTTGTAGATATGCAACAATTATATTTAAAATCAGTGTCAATCAGATCTTAAATATGTCTATATCTTGAGTCACTGTTATGTCCTACTTTTTGTTACACAGTTCCTTAGTTTGATATAAGTCGGTAAGATGGAAAAAGCCAAAACCAAAACTTTCTAAAATAGTATTATAACCTGTATAGGATAGAGCAATTTACACCTTTTGGCTTGCTGTTAAAAAAAATATATTTATATGTCTTCTTCTCCTCCCATGTTCCAGGCAGATATTTATAGTTGCCTAGAAATGGACCCAGAGACCCTTTAAAGTCAAAGGTGAAGTCAGTAGTTGTTTTTCTAATGCTTTTGATGGATTTTGAGTTACGTGTCAAATCAGATATGAGTTTCATTGAAAAAAGTACACAGTTTGACCTAAGAAATAAATGGCAGAGTGGTTGTTAAAGATAAGAAATGTGTTCAAGAGTTGCATTCTCTTATCACTCTCTTCCTGTCCATGTTTATGTCTAAGAAATGATGGTGTGCTCAACCTGTTAAAGAAATAGGAAGGCTAGCAACCTGTGTTAAAATGATGTTGCACTCTTCTCTAGTGTGTTCAAATTTTCTTAGAAGGAAAATATTATTCTGGTTAAACATTGCCTCTGTTCACAGTTAAATTTTCAGTTACCTCATCTGGATTGCATTCATCAGCCTATTTTGTTTTCAACAACTGCCTTCTCTCTACTTACTCACAGAGTAAAAAGAAACCCGAATACCCTAATGTATCTCAAACAAAATCAAATTTCAAGAGCATCACATTGCAGGTTCTCTTCAAAGAAGCAGCTATGAGAGGCAGTGACTTTTGATAGGCAAGTATTTGATCAACTGTCAAAAAGAGAAATCACATCAATACCAACCTGTCTTAATTATCTGACATGCACTGACATTTTTCACAGAACTCCAGTGAGGGATGCTGCTTTTTTTCCTAGATTTGTCCCATGCAGGCTAGCAACAATGAATCAGGAAATCTTTGTAGACAAATCTCTGCTGATCAGGTGAGCAAGCAACATGGATGAGGAAAGCATGGAAAAAACCCTACAGTGTAGACCAGGCTGTGTTTTCCTTCTGACTTCTGATAGGGCTGGAGAACAATTTTCAGAAGGGCTGCTCAGTTTAGAGGGTTGTACAAAAAGACTTGCTCCTATGAGTGGTGGCTCAGTAATGATCCAGTGCTTTCTCTGGCAGCAGTGCATGACATGGTGGGTTTTGTGCTGTTGGACTCTTTCAGAATCTTATTTCCCCATGTCCCTTCTTCCCTCTCTCAAACAAAAATGTTTGAGAATCTTTTTTAAAAGTCTTGTGTCCCAACAGCAACTGTTGAACAGAATAACCTCAGAACAACCATGAGAAGTGGCTTTTTCATTAAAAGAACTGCAATTCCCTGCTACTTGTACAAGTTCATTATTCCACTATTGATGTTGGCCAAGATCCAGGCCCATTGTACCATTTTACAAAGTGTGCTACAAAGTGGTTTCGCTGCTACAATAAAGTGCATCTGTCACCCCAATTATGCAAAGCAAGTGGTTGACTGCAAAACTACATCAAAAACTGAATTAGGATTTTTCATCCATTTATACAAGGAATGCCAAAACAAAATATACATTTATTTTGTGGTGGCGGTACTATATTACCTCTACTACAGGAAATTAGACCCTTGTGTCTGTATCAGAATGCAATTACCATAACATAAAAAACATTTTTATTATTTTGGCCAATACCTCAGTCACTGTTAACAATGTCACGCAGAATGAGATATGGCTTATTGAAAGCCATATCTAAAAATAAGTCCGAAAGAATCTTCTTGCCCTATTAATTTTATCAAAGGGACAAATTCTGGTCCCCTTTTTCACGCTGGATAACAATACATTCCATGGATATCAACAGAATTGGATATCAACAGAATTCCTTGGGGCTTAAAGAGCTATTCATTGTGATGGGATTCAAATCTCTCTTTCTATAAATCCTTCAATTAAGTTCTTGCCTGCACCACAAACACCTACATTTTGGTGAGGATCCAGTGAAGTCAGATGGAAGTTGAAGTTTGAGTTCATTCGCAGTGCAATATGCAAGACAGAGAAAATTTCAGAATTCTTTAGTACTCGTTGGATTTTTGAGGTACCGAATAAGGAGGTTGTAGAATCTCCATCATCAAAGATATTTGAGAATAGGTTAGATAAATCTTTTTGGAAATAGGGAAAGATACTTTATCTGGGCTTGGGACAGGCTGATGGACAAGATGAACTCTTGAGGTCACTTTTAGCCCCAGTGTTTAAGATTCCATGATGTGTGACAAAAGGCCATAGCTGTATGTCATTCACATTACTAAAATCTGAATCAAACCTCAAGTTTCATCCTGAATGACTAGCCTGAAGAAAAATGTGACATTTTGTTTTGCAATTGCAGGACTAGTTTTGCTGTATACTTTTGAAAAAGAGGAATACTTCCTCATTTTCACCAGAGTATAATTTATGAAACTCAGAATTGTTTTAGATATTTTGGACATATTTTCAGGAGCTTTTTAAATAGAACTTCAATAATCTCTCTGTCACAAATTCATATTATGATCATTTTCTCTTTCAATATCCATATCAACTGGATTCATATCAATAAAAATGCCATTTAAATATCTTTTCCTGAGGCAACAGGAAATACAGGGAAAAAAAAGATTGAAATAGTTAGCGTGGGAAGAGCCACTTCAAAATAGCATAATTTTTGGCATTAGCTCTAGGTGTATATTTCATAAATCTGAATTAAACACCTAAAATCTCCATAAAGTACATGAAATGGTACAGTGATGATTTCACAGCATCTGTACACTGTGTGGAAAAGCTTCAGGTTCTGAAACACATGCATCTGTAATGCTGGCTTCCAGAGCTATTTCCAGCTCTGGGATTCTCTGACCAGAAATAGTTCTTGCATTTAAGACTGTACACTGTCATCTGGATGATTCATACCTTTGTAAAAGATTATTTGCCCCTCTATACAGGATGAACCTAACAATACTTGAATAGTGCTAGATTATTTGCCAGGAATTGAGACATAAGGTATGTAATTACACTGTATGTATGTCCTATATCTGAAACCATTCAAAACCACAATTTTTTTTCTTCCTGCCTGTGTTATTACCCTAAACATGAATCCCGCAGTGATTCCACACATTTACTAGGTATGCTTCACTTCTCATGAGGGAATGTACAGCTAAGATTATAATTTCATGAAGTTGAAAGAGAATAGTCCTGGGTTCTGGTTTCCACTGCTAAAGCTGCTTATTCATCTGACTTTGAAACATTCCTTGACACTATCTTTCAGCAGTGCTGAAACACAGCCCCAGGACTTTCCCCTTCCAGTAAATATACAGATTTTAAGTAAGCACTGATTTGGAGATGACTTCTTGCTCACTTGCTCCCTTTCAGTACCTACAAACTTTGCACTTTTTGCTATATCGTGTTACAACTACAACAGAAAGGCTGAAGAAAATGTCTTTCTCAGCATAGTCTTTAACTTGGCAGAAAAAGATGTCTTTAAGGGGGTAGAAAGCACATTTTGAATTCCCTAATGCTCAAGAGGTCAGTGAATGCAGCTCTCTAATTTCTCACACAAATAAAAAATAAATTAAATAGTATAAGATTGATTTTCTCTACCTTTACTCACAGTTCCCCTTACTATCACTGGGTAGCACTGCTTTCCCTGACTGTGCTTTCAAATGAATACAGCCACATTGCATGTTTACTGCTGAATTCAATATGGTGATAGTTTTCAGGGTTTATTCCGAGCATTCTTGGTCCCCAGGCACTGAAATTCCTACTTTTGTGAATGCTGAATAAGCCCAAATGTTAAATAGAAGGCAGGACACTGATAAGGGAGGTTGCTTTGTCAACGCCAAGCCCTGGGGTATTTCACCATCTAATGTTTAACTCTTACATGCTTGGGCACTTATCATCTGGGTAGACATAGGTTTTCTGTGAGTATAATTTTTGGGCTGACATTCTTAAATTCCATCAAAGTTGCACCCTAGTTGCCCAAGTACCTTTTTCAGATCCAGTCCTTTGCCAAGTAAATATGAAATACAAATTAAAGACACAAATATTGGGATTGGGAAACCCATGTTGAAAATAGAATAAGACTATTAAAATGCATCATAAATGTCAGCTAATATCTCACTTACTATATTTTAGAATGTAATTTGGACATGACAGTTGTCAAGCCACAGATTCTGCCAGTCACACATGTCCACTGTTATTACAGACTCATCTATATCCCTGAGTATTTCTGACTTCCTGGATTTCTGGCACAAAGAATATTAAAATAGAAATGTTCAAAATGTGGGGCATTTATTAAAATTATCTACAAATCCTAAACTTTGCTTTCTTGCTTTTTTGGCTATGTCCATATGACCCTTATATTAAGGTGTAATAAGGCTGATCTTGCATGTTGAGGAAAAGTAGTGCATATTTCAGAAAGTATTACTTTAGGAATCATCTCTTGGAAGATGTTATTCTCTGGATAAAAAGGAAAATAACTTTAGCCCCAGTGAAATAGGCATCCAGGCTTATCTTACCAGGCTTTATGCTCAGCTTTGGAAAAAAGCAATGCTGCAGCTGATAACAAGCATTTTTCTGGTTAGTGGTTTCCAAACATTTACAGCAGTACATAGTGCCTTCTCTCAATTAACTTTATTACAAGGAAGGGAGAAAACTGGAGAACAAGACAACTTGCAAGCAAACCTCCAAATGACCACTTAGTCTGAGTGAAGTATGAGACATGATCAAGCAACAGCAAAAATCGTAGATGTTTCAGGCATTTTAGTGATCACTGACATCTGGCTACTGACATAATGAATGAAGTAGCCTTATAAACTTATCAGGCATCAATGTAAAACTCCTACTATGTGCCTCAATACCAGTCCCAGCTGCGCAGTCTCGCAGTCTCTGTTTGTGATACTTGGATTTAACAGCAGTGATAGCTGTAGTCATCTGACCTGATGGTGAATATTAAATATAGATGTCCTTTCATCTGGGAATTAATACATGGAAGAAATACATCATGATGCAAACCAAAGACCATTAAATTTGATGAATGTGCTTTTTGAAAAAATGCTTTTTTTTTATAGATAGCTATGGAAACTTGCTATAACCAAGAGAGAGACTGCTGAGTGAGAAGACAGGCACTAGTTTTCCAAGTGTTTTGCAGAAGACTAATGTTCTCCAATGGAGAAGTCCCTGAATTACCTCATCCCTACATCATCATGAAGTCTTTCATGCTCAAAGGCAGGGATATCTATGAGTTTAGTTTGACTCATCTCAAAAAAATCTTGGCCAAAGTGCTGCAGCTTAGACACTTAAACCAGAAAAGATTGAAGCCATACAGGTTCGAAAATTTTTAATTACTTCTCTTTTTTGAGTGAAGGGAAAATTGAACGTAAAGTATTCAAGATAGCTAATAAATCTGGCTCATAACTTTATTATCTCTTTATCCAGGAGGCAATTTTAAATGAAAAAGAAAACAGAAAAAAAGAAGATGGGTTTTAAATGTCCTTATATTCCTTCAAGCTATACTCCCTGTTCCTAAAATATATTTCTACCCTATTATCTTCCCACATATTGGATAAAAGCAGATTATTTTAAAAAACAAGCAAAGAATATTTCTGCATTTTTTAGAACTCAATTAAGATTCAAAAGGATAGCCCCATTTAATTGGCTGTTAAAAGGCCAATTGAATAGGGCATTCCAAATATTCAAGCCAACAATGGAATATACAGGTCTTAGGTAGGCCAAAATTGTTCATGTCAAACCTTTTGATACAAAATTTTGTTCCAACAATGTGAGTAACAAAACAAAAAAATTATAGTCCGTCAATTTGTGAACAGGACTAGACCAGTTTTGACAAATACATTACTCATAGCAAACCGTTAATTCAGATTCTTTCACATTAAAGTGCCACATTAGTAGTCAGTCAGTTCTGCAACCATATTGGATGCCACAGCAAGACTTCTGTGTTTATTTTGCTGTATAACTTCTTATTTCTTTTGATTGTTAGAATACCAAGAAGTACAGAAAAAGGCATACCTGATAATGCAGTCGAATATTCACAAATAATTTATAATACAGGAAAAAAATATCTTCCTTTTTCATCAGTAATTTCATATTTCTTTTACAGGGCAGATTCTCCTCTCATTTTTTTCATTGCAGATTCATGGTTCTCCTTTCCTAGATTGAAATATTGAAGGAAACATGAGCTTACATTACAATTTGAGTAGGGTCAGATCTCCCTTTTATTGAAACAGTCTTTCTGAAACACTTGATTGCAGTGTGATACTTATCAAACTATAATTATCCACAGGGAAGAACATCCTACGTAGCACTTTCTAAATGCAGGTTGCTTAGGTAAGAGCATTAATGACAGTATCAGCAGCAAAAGCTCCTGGCACCGTACTAGGATGGGTACATGCACAGAAGGAGACGTTTGGCTGCTCAAACAGGATTTAGGCGTATCTTTGGAGTAGCTTGCATATTGCTACTGGGATGCTTATCACAGCTTGAGAACTCTGGCCGGGACCCATCTTTATATTTGGATGACACTGGTGTAAGAGTCACCTTAGTCATGTCATGAGACAGAGGCAAAGGCTGTGTCTCTGACGCCTGGCACCTGACGGGGTATTCAGAGCTCTTGCCCACTGCAAGAGCAGTGTGGGAGCTTAAAACATCTCTGCTGAGCTGAAGAAATGAATCGTTCTGGACCAGGTGTGCACCCCCGTGGTTATGGATATGGCAAAGGGGAGGCTTGTATTAGTCGGTAAAATATTTGTGGCATAAATATGCAAATCTACCCTACTACGGGGAAAAATTAATAGAGGTGATAATGATCATCGCCTTAGTCGTTCATGTTGCTTAAAAAAAATTTTGAGTGGGATTGTTATTGCATTTTAATTGCTATTTACAAGTTTTATTGATTTTGCACTGACATGCATAGAAGACAAAGTAGATATACTGTAACTGCTAACATTTGAAACAAAAAATAATGGTTGTTAGGTGCAAACTAGGGTATATTACAGCATATCAGGAGATTTCTTTTTTAATTATTTTTTGTCTTAGCCATGTTCAGAGGTCATTCAATGCTTTCTAAATTTGCAAGCTTATTGCAGACCAGTCGAAGGTTATATAACTCTCCAAACATAATTGTTCTGTGTACAATATTAGCTAACAAGTAATTATAACTCCTAGCTGCTCCCAGCTGGTAATATGCTTAGAAAATTCATACATTTGGACTTGTCAGTTTAGGTTAAATTATTTGAGAAAATGCCTGACTTAAGAGAGTGCCAAAAGAGAATGATTCAGATATAAATGATTGTATAGGCTGTGCTGCTTTTAAAATGGAATAATTTAAAATGTAAATATTTCTAAATTCACAATTGCCATGTTAATTTGTCTTAATATGGATTTGAGAAAACATTATATTGATAATGTTTTGATAAAGTACTGAAAGCTCAAGTCTGGGAGCACATGCCAGGTGGCAGAAGAGTTACATGGTTTGCATCTATTTTTAACTAAATTACTACTTTGAAGTCAATAATTGTATAGCCATCTTGGATACCAAAGGAAGACTTTTCTACCATCTAATCATGCTTAATATCCACTTACTTTCAAAATAATGGAAGTCTTTTCATATACGCTGTACTGCCTGCAAAGAAGACTTCCTTCAGTATATTGGATAATGTTGTTTGGATTTTTATCCTTGAGTTTTAAAAGTGTTAGGGCCCTATTTTTCTAACTCCTGCATTACAAAAAAAAAAGACCCTAATCAATAACCAGCTAGGAAATTAGAAGTACTTTCTAAACACCAAAGAAAGAAGGATTTTCAAGATGCCAAAAAAGAGCAGGAGCCTAGTAACTTGAACCCCTGACGTTCTGTAGACACTAAAAAATCACTAGAGCAGGAACTCGAGAATTGAGTTGTTAAAATGATTAAGGTGACATTTTTGCGAAAGATCCAGTACTGATTTTAGCCCAGAACACATAGCTCAGAAGAAGTAGAAGCTGTCATGACTCTTTAGTGATTTGAGAGGCCTTTCAGCTTTGGGATGTTTAATGGGATCAACCATCATTGCAGCAGAACAGGTAGTGCCAGAGAATAATCCACGTTAGTGCTCAGAGGCCAACAGGCCCCAGATCTCCCCAGGAGTTCCACAGCTCAGGACAGCTACCTGTATGTCGCTCAGTGCCTTTACACCTCAAAGCCAGGGCTTGTATTGGCCATTTGTCATTCTTCCACTAGCTAAATTCACCAGGATTTTAAAGCATGTTATATTTGTTTGGATTTTGTACCAAGATAAATGGGACTGGACCAATAGGCTAAGAAGTAACCTTAACAATTTTGCCACAAAATATGTGATCTCACGACAGCATTGTAGTGTAAGGTGTCGTTTCTCCAGAAGTAAACCTGAGAAAGGTGCAAAGCCAATGAGAACACTAAATTTAAGGATGTGTACTCATAATCTTTTTCACTCTTCTAGTACATGGTGAGTTGTATAGTGTCTTTTGAAATTATTTAAGTTAATTTTAGCAAGTACTTTTTCTGCACCAGAAAAACTCTCCTTGCTAGTGTTGTTTATTGTCCCAAAACACCTTCTTTGCTCCATCAGTTCTACCCCTGTGACCTCAGAGATATTAACTGTTGTACTATAACTCCATGTTTTTTCCAGCCCTACCCACAAAGAATTTTGGAGTTTTTGAATGCCCTTGTATCACATAATTCTCCTTCACATTACATTTCAGAAAAATGAAAAATCTCAACTACCATTTAGGGCAGTATCTTGAATAACTTCATTCCAACAAAACCTGTCATTTTAGCATAGACATAACTACAGTATCAAAGTATTTTTCCTGCTGAATTTGCTTTCTCAGCCTTTAGAGACTTCACTTTTACTCAGAAAAAGAATGGAGTCAGCTGAACTATAAAAACTGCTCATCTTTCATGGGCAGGTTGATGCAAACCTGGTGAGCAGCCTTTACCTAAGATGTTCTGTTGTTACAAAAAAAAAACACCAAACAAAAAAACAACCAAAAAAACCCCACCAAACAACAACAACAACAAAAAAAAAACAATAACTTTTTGTCTGAGACATTTCCACTTGTTTTATTCTTAAAAATGACAAAATATGCATTTAGCTCACCCTGTACATACGGGTCTGTAAAGGTATATATGGCCCTGTATATCTCATTTGGCACAACATTGTATTAGTTCTATACCCATTCTAAGTGCTTCTTAGTTCCACTGGGTTGAACTTTAAAGTCTTTTTTTCCTTGATGCACCTTCTAGTTCTTGGTTCTTGTTAAAAGAGTCTTAAAAAGACTGTGCTAGAGCCATTATACCACAGAAAGGCTCTAATATACCAAGGGATATGTGCTCACACACTATGGGAGTTACTGATCCACTCAATCTCCTAGGTACCCTCAAATTATTTGCGTCCTTTGCTTTGCTTCCTCCTTTAAAACATGACCAATGATAATGTCACATCCATCTGGCTAACCTTTAGAGCCCTTTTCTAAGAATGCTCATGATTTATTTCCTGTAGTAGTCACCAAACTATTCTTTTAGTGCCTTAGCTATAATTGAACCCTGCTGTCACCTACTCCTCTCCCTTTCAGAAATGATCTCCAAAGGAATATGTGTAAAGGAGAATTGCATGACTGCACTTTTACCCAGTTCTGATCCTGAACAGAAATGTCTGTTTTTTCTGTATCCTCTAGGTCAGCCAGTTGAGCTATGTACAGTTTATAAATTATTGTACAGCTTACTGTACAAAAGTAACACCATTATCAGCAGATGAGTAGACCCAGCTACTTAGATCCACATAAAATGTTTAAGTTCCTGCTTTACGGCAGAAAATTATTTTTAGTGAAATCAATACAAGGCATTTGTAATGGGATCTTCGTCCTCTTTTAAATTCACTGCTATGCATAGAGTTTGCTGGAGTCAGTCTCTGATAAGGCTATCCCATAAATAGCTGACAGGCAAGAGGCAATTTCTATCAATACAGAATTTGTAAAGGGCAGCCAGAGAGTCACTGAAGCCAGGAACAGAAGAAGATTTGAAGCTTTTAGCTACCTGAAAAATTTTATATCCTTGGCGAGACCAGTGAATCTAATACTGGTTCGCTAACAATGGTGGAAGGTGATGCCTTAGTACAGTATCACTGCACAAAGTAATATGTCTTCACACAAAATGTCTTCTGAAGATTAGAAATCTAAGAGGCATAAGATGGCAATCTATGTGGCAAAGCATGGATCACATTTTGATGAGGAAACTTGCAAGTCCTGATGGTGCAGTTTGTAAACCCACGTTCACACTCACAAAATCTTACTTATGTAACTGATCATACCCATCCCATCAACTTTACTATCAAGGTGGCCTTGAGTTTAGAGCCAATGGAAAAGTTTTTTTGGGATGATTAAAACTTCTAAAGACAGCTTATTTTCACTGGATGAAAAAAACTTTAAATGAGTACAGGACTCTATTTTGCAACATACAGTTTTCCAGAACAAGCACTTTTTCACTTGGGCTTGGTTTCACGTACTACATTTTAAGCCAAGTTTGTAACCTAATTGTGTGACAGGAACACTATTAGGTATTTCACTTGAAAGGGGCAGCTGTTAGTTCAATACAAGGCTTCCTCAACAAGTGTTAATGTTACTAAGGGCAGAAGATTTCCTTTAAAAGTTAAGAGCAAGGAAGATACATAACAGGAAGGGAGTTTTTTCAATGTTTTGAATAATTTATTCAAGGTTTACCCATATAACTGTATTTGGTTCACTCATTTCACATAACAAAGCACATCCCCTGTCCAGCACTTGTGGGTGCCATTCAGATCTCTAGTGCAGTATACTATGAATAAGTTCTAAAGTTAATGAAGCATTCTTCTCCTTCCACAGTAGAAAACTATTCTGGTACTAAGAAAAGGGAAATGCATTCAGTCAAATTTTTAGAGCTTTCAGCTGGATCAGTTGTTAAATAAGCATAATCTGTAGTTTTCACTCCCTGTTGGTTGTTCTAGCTTAAAAAACAACCAACCCATCATAATGTTTGGAGAAAATACGCAGTAGAAAGCCCAGGGATGGCGCCAGAAGCTGCTTTTGGTTCTGAAGTAGATTCAGAAGCTGCCTTCTGGATTTTCAATATGTGTGACAAAAGAGAGAGTTGGAGACTACAGCAGGCTGGATTCTTTTAGCTACAACTAAAAAGAGATCTGAGTCACTTTGTACTATTTTGACTTCATGAAACCTGTAGCATGCTGTCAACCTACACAGAAGTCCAGCCTTTTATCTAAGTAAATCTAGCTGCAACAAATGAGCCAAGTCAAGGTCACAATGTAGAGGAGAAATCTTGTCTTCAGGGTCCCGTATGGAGCCTCTCTATGGGACCACACAGAAGATTCCTCTTGTGCTACACAGCACATACAAACGAGGGGTAAAGTAATACATGAGGGTTATTGCTAACGTCTGTAAAGGTGTTACAATTACAGAATATTTCATACAGTACCATCAGCAGCCATCTTTTAGCTATAAAACCGCCGCAGGGTGGTTTTGAACTTCTGACACAACCACCAAAATGCCCCTTAGTGTATTTACATCTACGTGAGCTGCTAAGAAAGGGCCATTGGCATAGGCATTAGTGCTGAAACATGGCACCCCTTCACTTCTAGGAATGGGTCATGTCACACTGACAGCCTACAGGGCAGCCAAAAAGGACAGTGATAGAAATAAACATAATGTAAAAGTTACATGAAGAAGTTCTTTGTTAGGCCTTAGAAAAACAAAAGGGAAACTGAGTGTGGACATAGGAGTAGTGACCACAGGCAGGGAGCTGTTTCTGTACTGTTCTTCAACAGCTTTCATTACCATTTCAGAAACTGACTGCTGTGTTTGCCCACCAAAAAGATGATCTCTGTGTCCTAAAACCTTAGTGTCAGTAGCTGAGTCAGTGCATTGCCAGGGAGGGAAGGGAATGAAATAGTAGGACCACAGTGAGTGGCTTAAGGCACAAGCTTAGGAAAGGGAAGATGGCTACCAACACCCCTGAGATTTATGTTTTTACTAGTAACAGGAGCTGAGGAGAACAGCAGTCCAGGAAGGGAATTTTGACAGCAATGATGTAAAGGAAAGGAACTGGACAGCGTTGTTATAAAGCAGTGTGAGACAGAACAGAGAGAACTCTCCTGGCATGAAGGAAGCTGCACTCAACTCAGTTTGCAATTCAAACATTGATCAGGAGACTGCAGCTATGTATACCCTTTGGGACATAGCCTGTTCTCTGGGCCTGAAAACCAGTGGCACGATATAACATATGTCTGCATGGCCCATGCAATCTCCCAAACCGTGGCCAAGCATGGCCTATGACAGAACAAGCTAGCACAAGTGAGAATTGTGCCAGGGAGCTTATGAATAATGACACACCAGTGCTCAAACTGTGCCTTGGTGTGGTGATTTTATTTACTATAGAAGCAGTTTGTAGGATTGTCTTAGAGAGTAGGAGGCACACCTCTACTATGCTATGCAAGACAACATTAATGCTAGGACAGGGCAATACAACATCTGAATATAACTATGAAATGCATTTGCAAGTGAAACCATAGCTGAACTACTTGAAGTGTCTGACAACTTATGGGAATAAATTCCCTTATGCATGTGAAAAATAATCCCTAACACTGGATGCCATGTGAGTGGTAAATACCAGACCACTATAGAAACTGACTATGTCATACTAACATGGGAATTTTTCATTGCATAGTTGTCTGGAAGAGCCACTAGTTTGATATATTATGAATGTAAAATATTACAAATTATAGAGTAAAAACATTCCTGTAAATTTCTGGAATTATTATATGGGGACACAGTAATTTTCTATTGAATTGAAGTGGTAAATTCAGGTTCGCAATTGGCTTATACCAGTTGAGAAAATTTGTGGCATCTTTCAGGAAGGTATGACGATGGCATGCTCTTCTGGGAATGCAGAAGAGCTGTATCATTCCAATACATCACTGAGAATTGACTCTGAATTTTCAAACAGTTTACTAAACTAGAGGAGATTGTCCCTTGTTCTGACCATGAGTAAATAGAAAAAGTGAGAAAACAGTAACAATCTCTCTATCAGATGGCATCCAAGACAAGCTCAAGCAGATTTTGGTGAGGTTGTTTATGGGAATGTGGATGCTACTTCTTGAAGTACAAGAAATGCATCGATAGAAGCCAATTCATCTTACCATTTCACCAGCACAATTTCCACGATGAATGAAACAGCACATCACACGATGGTGATGAACTACAAGCAAGACAGTACTCCTGCCTTACAGCAATTCAAAGCAAGACTTATGACCTTTTTGGAGCCATGGTGACTGTTTGAAGATCATATATTCTTTGAGGCTCAGGTAAGCCCACAGCAGTTCCTAATTCCTGGCAATGTTAATTGCTAGTTATTACCCACAGGTGAGTAAGTAATGACACTGTGAAGGAGAGAAGCTGTCAGCTATCCTTATTGGAAAAGCTTTACTGATGTCAAGCTAAGGAACAAGAAGGCCCGTAGCTGTCACGGTCAGTTTGTGTTCAGGAGAAGCCACAGCCACCCCAGCAGCACGCTGCTGTACACAGCTAGCAACCTCTCCCTTTCAATAGCTGCAGCTGATATGCTCAGATACAAAGATCAGTATCACTCTTGATTACTACAGGAAATGAAAGAGTAAGGTAAAAGTTTGAAAACACACAAAGTCATCATCCTAACTGGTTACCTCTCTTACATAAGGGTCAGCTATTCTTACCCCAGTCCTTCTAAAAACTTCCAGTGAAAGAAACGTGCTGGTGTCTGTAAGCAGTCTGTTCCATTGTTTCATCAGGTTTACTGATATCCAACTTGTATATTTCTTTCTACAATTTAGTAAAACATGTTTGTTTGTAATAAAATTGTCCTATTCATCAGTCTCTGACTGCTTATGATAGTCCACTCAGATGGAGACCTTGAGGTTATGCAACAGATCCTTGTAGGGTGAGAGAGAGGATGACACTGCATCAAAGCCTAGTTATTCCTTGAATCCTGGACAGATCTTAGCTTTTGTGAATCAAGCCAAACACTGCAAATTGTTCACAACTGGTAACTCAATTAGTTCTTGCTTGTTTTTAAATGCCATACATTTAACCAGGTGTTCAGCAAAAATGTTACTAATTCCAGTATTGCCAATGACCTTCCTACTCCTAAGTATAAAGGTCAGACCTTCCTGTTTCTGGATGGACCTCAACATTCTAGAATTTTTCTATATACTTCTACTTACATTAAGTACATTATATTACTTATAGAAATGATGGTGCTGCTCTAAGATATATTAATGCTGTCTGTGGTGCTTACCTCCATGGTTGTTTACAGACTATATTTAAGCTTATGCCAAAAACCCTTAGGAAGTCAGTAAAACTGCTTCCACTTGCATTATTTACCAACTTGTCTAAAACTAAGCTGAGTAGAATTTACAAAAAAAATGGAAGGGAAAAAAAAATGAAATGAAACAATTAAAGTAAAAAGGTGCCTGAGATTTCTAATCACATACAGAGATGTGCAAGCAAAAAGCAGTTTTGTCTAAAGACAGAGATCAATTTGTCAAATGAGAATGCCTCAGATTTGGCATGGATATACATATCTGGGCAAATAAACAGATGCTTATCTGATTTTCAGAACTATTGAGCATGTACAGTCCCTATTGATTCTCTGAGAGCTAAATAGATTTGATATTTCAAAGAGATGGGAAGACATTTTTATTCAGTGTTTATACAGTTTAGTAATATTATATAATATTTGTAATGCTAAATTTATTATTTTAGTATCATCAGAAGTGATTTAAATGAGACTTCCTCTCACACAGTCCCATAAGCACTAGTGTGCTGCATTATCCCAACATAACTCCATTTAAACAACTTTGTATTTGAATACTTCCTTACTTCCTGCATATTTATTGTAGAGTTGCATCTAGGGTTCTTACTGGGCTTACATGGAGCCGGATCACTGACATGATAAACTTGGCATTTGCTCTTAAGACCTTTGTTTTATGGCACAGTTCTAGAGAACACTAAATCGATGACACTTTATATTACAGGCCTTACTCACAGTGAGCACCCGAAGGTCTATCTGTGTAAGGACTGAAGAAGCTGGTTTATTAAGCACTAGCACTTTCAGTGCTACAAAAAAAGAAGGAAATAATAGAATAAAAATCCTAGCAAAAACCACCTAACAACAACCCGAGAGCAACATTTCATTCCAGCAGTTATCCAGAAATCTGATTTCCTTTGCTTTGTGTCAGGCACTTAGCATTATTGTTGCAGTTAAGGGAACTTTATGATAGTGATTAAAATAAAACTTCTTGGAGGAGAGGTACCACAGGAGACTGCAACATCACCCATGAAGTCATTTATCTACTGTGCAAACACAGGTCTCTTGCTCTATTAAACATCTCTGTACAAACTCCACTTGATGTCTGGGGCCAGTTATTCACCTGGCACAGTTCCATTGAAATCAATGGACCCATATTGATTTATGCAAGCTGAAAATGTAAACCTCTGAGTTTATTACAGCACCACTAAAAGGGGTGATTAATTGTAGCATAGCATCACAATATGATAATAATACTCAGAAACCTCTCCAGAGTGGAATAGAAATATGTTATGTCTTCCTCCAAAGCATTTGTTTCATGCAGGCTACCTCTTTCAGTTGTGTGTTGCTTTTTTTAATTTTTAAAATACAGATGGTAATCTTGTTACCATCTCGGGTTTACCCTGCAAAACACACTGCGACAAGGTAGTAGTATGTAATTGCTGAAATCCTGATTGCCACTGGGCCCCAGGAGCATAGTGGACCTCTTGAAGAAGAGTATGTGTTCTCCCTTTGACAATGTCCTACAGAAGATGTGGCCTTCCTGTCCTGCAGGACAGTCGAGTCTCAGCCTTGTGTGGACCCCGAGTCTCAACCTCTGCCCCCCACCCAGGGGCTAGCTGCCTGGGCTGGTGGCCAGCCCTGATACATCCCAGCTGCCTAAGCTGGGATCAAGCTGCTGGAAAAAAAGCTGTGTGAGACAGCCATGAGAAGCCCTGTCAGTGTCTCCCCTTGCTTTATTCATGCCTTTTTAGCTGTAGCTGTTGCCCTTGGTCCTGGCCTGAGCCGTGTTGGAGGTATTCCTGTGCCTGGCTCCCATCCTGACCTGCTGACTTGGCCTCAGACATGCCTCGTCACAGGGGACGTGCCTGGGCTGTGACTGACCCTGGTCACTGTCACCAGACCTGCCCTGCTCTCTTTGCTCGGGCACAGTGGGACTGTGCCCTTGCTGGTGAAGACACTGCCCGGCCACCTTGCTGTCACCTCTGGCTGACCTTCCCTGGGGAGCAGCCAGCTCTTGTTGCTTTCTGGGAAGATGAACCCTTAACTCCTCACATATGGTGCTATTGGCAGGAGGCATAAGTGGAAGACCAAATGCTGTTGGTTTTGAAAAACAAAGATAAAAAAATGTGCTTTACAGAACCATTCTTGTTTAATATTAAATTTAGCAGGAATGATAAAAATTGAGCCTCTTTTTTTTTTGATTTTGCCACACAGAAATCTTCTGTTTACTAAGAGTTTATAATCTGAGAAGCCAAATGGCAGATAGAAAATTGCATCCAGAGCACCGCAGCCTAAGCAAAACATCTCTCTGCATTTGCTTAATTTTAATAATAAGAGTGAGTATTGGCACGTTTCCCAAGCCATAGACCTGTCAGCTGTCCATGCAGAAGTGTGAGACATACTCAAGGGTTCACCCCAGCTTAAGGTCTCCTGCAGAGTCCCTGTAGCTCACGCAGGTCTGATGCAGTGTCCCCCTCTCTTTTCCCCACTGGGAGACACCAGGTGTGAAGATGCAGAGGGGCAGAGGAGTCTGGGCCCTGTGCTGTAGGAAAGGTTGAGCCTCTTTGTCAGGAAGTGCAGT
>JAHREE010000447.1:2338138-2440089 GCA_033628505.1 Tringa tobata
AAGAGAAGAGAAGAGAAGAGAAGAGAAGAGAAGAGAAGAGAAGAGAAGAGAAGAGAAGAGAAGAGAAGAGAAAATTACTGTCTTTGAGGTTGGTCTGTTTACCCTATCAGAAAAGAAGATTGAGACCTGACTAGATTAAGGTGTATAGGTGCTTTCATGAGTAAAAAATACTGGGTATTAAGGGGGACTCAAATCTAGCAGAGAATTGTATAACAGGGACCAATTGGCTGGAAGCAGAAGCTAGACAATTCAAATTAGAAATTAAGCACACATTTTTAACAGTGAGAGTAAATAGCTACTGCAACAGACTACAGAGGAAAATGGTAGATTCTCACCATATTCAGATTTTTCAAGTCAGGGCTAGATGCTAGACTGAAAGAAAAGTTTTAGTGAAACTATGGGTCTCAATGGGGCGTTACAGTCTGATACTTAATGGCCTGTGATATTCAGGAGATTAGATAGTCTAATGGTCCCTCTTAAGATTAAACACTACGAAGCTAAACTCTATGAATCCATATCAGTCTCCGGAGATTCAGACATAGGCTTTGCGCAAAGAGATCAGCCCCAAATTCTTTAACTCAACAGTTTTGATAACTTCTGGTATCTTTCAAAACTGACTGATTTCTGAAAGATTTCTGGCTGTAACATCGCCTCTGCTGAGAACTGAAGAGCGGAATATAAGCTGAATACAATTGTTACTTGTAGCAATAACTGCTTATTAATAATGCAGCTGTTTTCCATTCTGTTACACCAGTTCTTCGAATCAATACGGTGGCTGTAATTTTATGGCATAAATTACCATATTTATGGTAATAAATATGACATTTAGTAGCTGCAATTCACCTAGAAATCAAGCTACAGACAGAGATGCAAAGGATGAGTATACTGATGTGATTTGCAAATATTCATTAATTGAACATCAGCATAATGCTGTGAAGTGAGTAAGTATTATTACCGGGATTTCACAGATATTTTCCCATTTAGGTGAAGTGGCTTGTTCAAAGATATATTAAAATAAAATAAAATAAAATAAAAAAGACAATGGATGGAAAAGAACTCATGTGGAAAGGCCTGTCCTCCTTGAAGTTATTTGCATGTTTGGAGGAACTGAACATTCAACCTGCTTTGTAGCTTGTCTTAAACCTAAATCCATCCTAGGCATAGTGAAATGTTTTTCATTTGGTTCATATCTGACCCAAAAACTTGTGTCAAAAGAAGTATAATGATCATTGCAGATTTATTTATTTTCTCCTTTTTCCTCACTGTCTTGTTTGACAGTCACACTGAATTATCAGATGGAAAAAATTCTTTACTCTCTGCCCACTTTATAATATTTTAAATATATTTCCCATGAGGGTAAAGTGAACTGAGATAAAATTCTGATAAAAGAAACATTTGAAAATCCATAAGAAAAGTGTACAGGAAGAATGAAATTGGGGCTTTATTCCTAGTACTACAGTTGACTTTAAATGTATTCTTCAGCTAAGTAATCTGATGGTAAGGTTTTCTTTGTACTCAGAAAAAAAAAAAAACAAAACCAAAACATAAAAATGAAGACAAGTCTTATGTATTGAAAGTGATTAATGCTAAATGAGAACTACCAAAATGATTTCGTATGAAAAACATCAATTCTATAACTTGTAACAGCTCTTAAATCTGTTTTATTGAAACTCATACTAAGTTGGGGAGTCATTCCCCATAAATTGCAATAGGCTATTAAAGAGTTTTGGAGCTGGTTTAAGTCATTTCCTACTCAATAATTTTGGCTAGCTTTGGCTTGAGCTACTGGGGACAAGGACAAAGGCAACTGAATATACAACTGAGTCAATGTCCCCTTTTTCTACTGTGTGGCTGTACTCTCTCTGCCCACACAAACTCCTGCGCTGTCCACACAACAGCATGGCTTTTCCCCACCTTTACCTCAAAGAGGAGAAATGGGCAGGAAGCCATCACAAAACCACGATCTTCACCTATTTGTCAGCGAACGCCTCCCCTACCCTGTCCCTCAATTTCACACATTTCCTCCCCTTAGACCTGGATCCCAGTGCCTTCCCTTCAGAGGAAAAATTGCAGTAACTGAGAGGTATTATTCCCTGATTTAACAGAATCACAGAATTGCAGGGGTTGTAAGGGACCTCAGGAGATCATCTAGTCCAACCCCCCTGCCAAAGCATGTTCAACTAGAGCAAGGTGGACAGGGACACATCCAGGTCAGAAAATTTTCCTCCCTCTAGCTCTGGACTCTCCAGGCAGGAATTATTTCCCCATCATTTCCACAGCAACTCTTAACTGACTACTTCTGTGCCTTTTCACTCAAGAACAACGTTGATTATCTGGGGCTCAATAAAGTCAGCAGCAGTTTCCATTTCAGTCAAGCCATCTGAAGTCTGTCTTCCTAGGGAAATGTCATTACACAGAAAAGTGACATATGGCACCTGGAAGAAATAGACACTGCCTTGATTTCCCTGCAAGGTCATTGAGTAATGGCTTCCTACATTTGCAGTGCTTTCCTTATATCTAATAGTACTTATTTTGCTAGACCGTCTCCTTCTTCTTCAGGGACTTGCTGCAATATTTCTCCAAATTATCTCTTTACCTCAGGTGCACATGAAGGTACTGTTTGAGTCCTCAAATGAACAATACACTTTAAAAATTGTGTCACATAGGAAACTGAGAAAGTTGAGAATAAACAAGGCAGAGAGTTAGAAAATACCTACAAGGAGAGGAGGTTAGCAAGAATGACACTTTCCTCCTGACTGCAATGCAGAATAAGGATGTGGATGCAATAAAACTTAGTTAATTTTCTTCCCAGTCCAAAAAAAACCTGCATATCAAATTTAAACATCAACATCCAGTGCACAAATTAACAGTATCACCGAGTGAGAGAATAAAGTCATTCCCATACTATGATGTCAACTGGAAGGATATGGAGGGCATCCATCTGCAGAGTTGTAAAATACAAAATTAAATGGGCTATAAATCTCTTGCCTTTATTTTTCCAGCATCATATGACTTTGATTCTCTAAAGCAGGTGGATAAACAAATGCAGGTAGAGAAAGTCTTTACATTTTTTAAACTCGGTAACAGTCCTAATGCTAGTGGAGTCTTTAGCAGCTCTGAAAGGAAAGTACAAAAAGGAATCAAGGTCCTCGCCAATGACAAGCTGCAGATCCATCAGAGCTACTGGTGATAGAGTTGATGCCTACTAGCCCGTGAGACAGAACAATCAACACAAAAATGCAGCCTCTTTTTTTACTGCATACTACTGAGAAGGTGGGCAGTTATAATCCCCCACATGTCTTCTGTAAATTCAAACCTTCCTGGTAACACCAAAGGGAATAGTGAAAAAAATCTAATAGCTCTCTTCCCAAAAATACAGAGCCTAAAACTGGTCAAAGAAAGACCAAATCACAGTAAAACACAAACACTGTGGAGCACACAAGTCATGTTAGTCATAGAAAAGATGCATCACTGGAACATGATCCAAGTATAATGAAAGTTGCAAAGCAGTTAAACATTTTTGTATCTGGAATAATGATATACACCTACAAGTTTTAGACAAAATTAAACAAAAGCAGAGTTCTTGAGAAACTGGGTAAAGCACAGCAACCACGATTACAGAAATAGCAGTGCCAATAAAGCCATTAAGTATCTATATGAACCTCAAGCTCATACGAAAACTAAAGTACTACAATGAAAGGCATCGACTACATGAAGGCAACCTCACAAGCTGATTTGCTTCCTTCAGAAGGAACTCCTTTGAGAAAGCAAGAGCAGTTAGACCAATTCAGCAGAACTGTACTCAAGAGAAAACCAAAGTATTGCCAGCGTCAATGAGGCTCAAAGGCTGCATAATGTACATACACCCTGATAGTTCAACAAATTTGTGAGAATGTCCTTGACAAATGTGTAATTTCGGCACCACTGAGATTTCACCCATGACACTGAAGCTATTATTATTAGTAATGAAGTGCAAGAAAACTATTTTTCTTAAGAAAAACATCTAAAGATTATAAATTGCCAGTATCCCCTGACACCTCTGAACTGCTAAGTAGAAGCACAGCAAAACAGACATTTGTGAATGGACATGCCATAGAAATATTCAGGATCACTGCTCTTCACAACTGTCTGATTGAAGGATACAGATAAGACAAGGCCAGGTTCTACTTAAAAGTGCACAGGAATAGGATGAGAGACAACTACCACAAGTTGGAAAACTTTCCTTCAGTTGGAGCTGAAAGCTCAGAACTGGTCATTGGTAAAAACTCTCTCGACTTTCAGTGCTGCAAATGACAGCAAAATAAAATCAGGTAGATCCTCCACAATAAAAACACTTAAGGCTCAGAACTCTGAGATGATACAAAGACAAGGTGAAGGTGGCATCTTAGCAAAGTGGTTGAGTCAGTGATAACCTACTTCTTTTTTTTTATGCAAAGAATAGCCAGTTATTTAAACAAAAACTAAATACTTTAAAAATGTATCATGGAAAACACACACAATGAGGTGAAATAGCAGCTGAGAACACCCACTGTAATCTCTATAGCCCTGAGAACCATCTGTCACACAGGGAAAAGACAATTTGGTTACCACAAGACAACAGACGCACAGACCACTGGCACCCACGTGGCTGGACCCAGTGGCTGAAGGGGAACTATTAAGCTGCCAGTGTGGGAACTGTGGCTGTAGTGACAGTTAATATCTGCCCAGTGCTGCGGGTGGCCATGCCAGCACTGCCAACGCAGCACAAGCCCATCTCACCGCTTCCCTTACCTCCTTGTCCAAGAAGAAATGCCAAATACGACATCCAAACAGCAGAATACTGTAGAAACACCTGAAACTACACTCTCAGCTTCTCTGAATGATGCTTTTGACGCAGTTAGGAAATTTCATTTCAAAGAGGCATTGGAGGCGATACTGGAATGTTCTTTCTCCTCTTGTCTCTACTGCGTATGTGTAAGAGTATGTGCATTCTAGGCTGAAGGGCTGGGACTTGAGGGGATTTTTTGAAAGCCTTGCCAGAACGTTTGTCTCATTTTACCCTATCTAATGTGAGCCTTTATTTCGGAAAACAAGTTAAACATAAACAAAACAAGAAAAATCATTTCTTAACAATAAGAAGTTTACGAATACACATACAAACTGTCAAACATATTCACATTGCCCTCCTATTATGAGTCACACTGAAGCACTCTCCTCAAAGCATGTTTTCCTAAAACAAACTTTAACGTTGGCTCTGTGAGCTGTCTGAAGAACAGACTTAGTGATTTCTAGCGGCATGAACCATAGTAGGTTACAGGTCATTTAACCAAATTGCTTTTGATTTTTGAAATGTGCAGACTGCCTTTCTCGAAGGACCTGTTGGCATGAGAATGCATATTTAAGGTGCATTAAATATGCTAGTTATAGAAAAGAGAATGATGTAATTGTTATATTCGAACATGAAGGCACAGAGGTGAATATGAATTTAATACTCCAGAGCAAGCTGTTAGGATTTTGCATACAAAATTTGACCCAAAACATTAAGATCAATTTATTTTCCATTTCAGAATAGAAAGCTTTATTAACCTATCATCAAATATCCAAATATATTATAAATAGCACCTTTAAAAACAGTTTGAACTTTTCTTTTGGTTCTTATAGGACGGGTTAGATAAACTAAAATTTTTAAATTCCTTTTTCTTTCCACTGTCAAGTGCTCTTCTCAAATGACCATAAGTAACACATGCAATTCCATCCTGCCATAATCTGTGGTAGATCTAATGATATATTGATTGTCAACAGGTAGATTTCTGTCAAACTGTTTTGGCAAGCATCATTTTCATGAAGCCATCAAGAAGGGAGCCTTGGTGCTTTTGGCCCAACCATGAGACAGTCCTGTCGCAAAGACAGCTTTGGGCTATGCCATCTGGTGGGACAGTCACCAAGGCCTCAATGCAGCTAAAGGAGCTCCACAAAGCAGAAGATAAAGGTCATTGCAGCAGGCTTTCTCCACATAACAATAACTTTACATTCTCATTTGAAATTCCAGCCAATTTATTTTCATGCTACCGAAAACCCACTGCCTGAAATATAAGCTTCAAAGCTATGAGTTTATAGATCTTAGTAGCAGAACTAATAACAAACTAGATGTCTCTTCTTCACAGACCAGTTCCTTATGCTAAGAGCAACAGGATGTTTCTTCATTCATGGCCAATAGTCAAAGAAGGAAATAACTTTTTCAAATGTTGCTGATCAGCACATGGCTATGTCCCTTCAGAAACTGTTTCAGCTTGTGCGTATTTGCCCCTGTATCTGAATGTCTTCAAGGATGTTCTCCAGGAATTTGTATGTATATATGGCTACTGGTCCTTCACATCCTCCTTCTAAATTAACTTCTGGTGAGTGCCTTGGAGAAATCAGGCTGCTACAAAAGTCTAGGTTGTGCAGCAGTGAAGAGAAACAGATGTTATTTATTTATTAAAACAAACTTCCAGATGGTTCAAGATCACCACATTGTGCAAACAGCCAGCTTAAACAACCGCTTGCTTTTACTGTCATTACCCTCCAGTTTCCTTTTGCCATCACCCTCTAGTGTGTGTTATGCTTCCTTGCTTCAGCTTGTGCCCAAGCATTCTATGTTATTTGAGATATGAGCTTTGTCTGCTTATAAGGTTTCAAGAAACTTTTGGAACAAAAATGGTAAAACAAAAATGGCAACAATGGGTCATTAAATGAGAATAAAACTGCCCTTATGACCAGAAATATAAAAGTCCAATCAATCTGATAGTATACCTATTAGTTTTGAAATTACTTAGGAATGAAGTAGCTATGCTTTTAACAAAAATATGTTATTTGTCATAAATATCTAATCCTAAAAGGCAGGAAAACGTCAAGCTACTGCGTTAGTCACAGCCTGTTGTTCACACAGCATGTTTCCACACAGGAACAGCTTCTGAGTCTCCAGAAGGAATTTTCTTCTGCCTCCAGCTGATAATGAAACACACCACTCACAGCACATTAATCTCCCTCACAGAACAGTGCAAAACCTTACCTACGACCTCAGCAAAATAACAAGTACTCAGCCCTGAAATGTTTGCCAAGATTAGTTGTGCAGTGTATCACACCTGTTACAGTATAAGACCCCAGCAGACATTTTGCATTGTAGTGTGAAGAAGACCTGTGTGTAGTTAGTGTCCATGGAAGATATAAAGCCTCAACACCTTGTCAAGTGCAGTTCCAAAAGAAAACTGAGTGTAGCAAGCTCTCTGACTCAGTTTCTTGCAACCACAGTTTGTCCATCAGATATAAAACACCCATAACTCATCAGGTTCACACTGTCCTAAGAAGAACCTGAACTCAGGCATCCCACACACCTCAGTGACCTTTGCTGCATGCAATGTTGGGACATCCATGGAAGGTCCAGCTTCTGCAACACCAAGTGCATGAGATGATTGACTTAAGGACTAATGAGGTAGACAGTGCGAGACTGGCTTAGCCCAACTGCCTCTGGTAAGGACAATCTTTTTCCTCAGCACATCCAAGAACCTTCATAATGCCTATACTTGTACATGATCATGGATGCAATGCAAGTTTAGGACTGAATGTGACCAGGGTTCACGCTTAAAATGTTGTATTGATCCACCTCATCCTATCTATTGTGCTTTTACAGCTATAAGATGTTGCTGTTCTTCAGAGTGGTGCCACCACAGTCTGCCTTGGCACATTTGGATACTATTAACTACGTCCACTTAAAACCAATTCAGGTATTCCTATGCCCTTGTGAGGTATATGCTTTAAGAGCACGCAACAATAAATAGTTGCAACCCTGTTAATATTTTAACAGGGTGAAAATTATCTCTGAAGATATTTTTCAGTGTTGAAATTTTTAACCTATTATTCAAAATAATGACATAGAGCACATTTTTTGTTTATTTTCCTACCACTGCTTTAAGTGGTGGAAGAAAAGCTTGCAATTCAGATGAGCTACTTCTCTGAAACTGTCAGACAGCAAGCAATTATAGATGGTTCAGACAGATGGAATTCTGCCCCTACTATGCAAGATCCCAATTATCTCACATACAAACTGCCACGAGGAACAAACGAAGAACTGGGAAGAATAAGAACTTTATTTAACAGGTGCATTTGTGTAAGTCATTCTGGGGTTACACCTGAGTAGTGGTGGCCTGGTTGCTCTAAAATAAGGATAAGCCAGCTCATTAGTGACATCGGAGCACTCAGTCATTGAAACATGACCACATCTATAAATGATGCCAAAAATACATCAAAATGTTATTAGTACCCTCAGTGGGAGCAGAATGTTAACTTATCTCCACATAGCTGGATAGCCTAGAGATATGAAATGTGAAATACAGCTAGTGTGTTGTTTGGGCAATGCATGGCCAATTCAAAATATTCATCATTGAGGTGAACAGAAATGAAAGAGACTCTTGGGAGTACTTCCCATCTTTAGCTCTGGAGGACACTACTTCATACAAAGAGTTTCCATTTCTTATTTTCACCTGTTAATCGTAGTCATGCCTGAGGGCTCAAAAGGAAGCATCAATGAACATGAAAGGGCTCCAGCAGACCTTGTCAGACAAGAGACCAAAAGGGGACTCACCAGTCACACGTTGGAGGTGTGCAGAATTCCTTCATTTTCTTCCTCTGTGTCCCACTTTGACCTCTTGGAAAATATACTTGATATGAAGTAGTGCCCTCCTTTTTGATATATGGGCTTTGTGTTTCCACAGACAATTTTGTATGTAAGTCTTTGAGCTAGCTGAATCACTCCCAGCCTACACTGTACATTTTCAAAGGGACTATAACCACAGAGAAAGAAAATTACAACTTTTAGCTTTATTGGAAGTGCTGTATCTGACTCTAGTTAGTTAGCTAAGTGGATAAATGAATGAGCGTACAAACAACTGGGAATGACATTTCAGTTATTTTTGCTAGCTTGGAAGCTGTTAATCTTGTAATTAAAGGGGTGAGATTTGAAATTTTATTACCGTATTTCTGACAATGAAATATTTCCACAATAGCTCTGGGACTGTAACTCAGACAGGTGAGAACCATCTTGATCATTTTCTCTACAGCCAAAGAGATTCAAGCTGGGACCAGTGTGCCCTCAAGCACTCATCACAAGTAATTACCCTGCAGAGGGAACACAGCCAGGGAAATGTTACAGCATTACTATTATTACTTTTTTGGATTAAGTAATAAATATTTAAGAGAGTAAAGCTAGCCCACATGAAATGACAAATGAGCACACGCCAAAACCCCACCTACTTAATTGTGTACCTTAAGGCCTCTTCAACCTGAAATAAACACCAAGAAGAATTCCTTTCCCCACCACTGTGGGCTCTCATTTTCCTTAACAAGCTAAACTCTCCTTCAAAGCTAAACTCTATTGTGATATCAGTTACTTCTATAAATGCTTCTACCTATTTCTTTCAGAAAAAACAGAGTGAGGTCAAACCAACATCAGACACGGGGTTGTTTCCATTGTAGAGCTAAGGATGCTTCTCAGTCTTTTTTCAGTTTGCAGATCCCCAGGCCTGTCTGAGAGAGGTGCGGGTCTTTGTACAACAGAGTTAACCCTCCTGACCACAGGATTAAATTTTTTTAGATGCTTTTGCACAGAATTTTAAGGTAATCGAGACTCTCAAAGACTCACAGACTCTGGAGTGAAAATCAACAAATCTGTTCTTTTTCCATTGCCATGTCATGCTTAGTTAGTCACTGCCCACTCAGCTGGTAATACTCTGTCATACTAAATTTTGTACCAGAAAATTTGCAAAAATAGATGGTAAAGAAAAAATAATGAATTGTGAGGGATTTATAAAAGTCTCATTTTATATCTAAGAAATTCACTTCCAATGACCTCATTATGTGATCTTTCACTGCACTTCTCTGTAATGTAAGGAAGCAAGATGAAGTTTAAATGGACAGGTATGGTATAGATCTTGGGAAATACTTATATTTCTGAGAAGTTATTTCTAGTCATTCTAATAGTTCTCTGATTTTGATAACCTATCAAAGTTTTGCAAATAAAAAAACGGTGATTTTGAGGGTTAGCTGGATATTACAGTATATTCTCAGTTCTAGCCTTTCATTCATTTCCAAACAATTTTTGTTTTGCATGTAGTAATAATAAAAAAGATCTTCAAATAAGGGGTTTTCATAGGTTAATCTGATTTCCTTATATCAAAAGCCTATTCTATTATCAGTTTTTAGAATATTGAAAAAATTACTAGTCTTCTGTGAAAATAGTCCATGGAAGGCGTAAATTAGACAGATTGTAAAGGAGGTCTTATTTATTTGTCTATTCATCTTTTAGCAAGGGCAATCTACATATTTGTACTCCTTCAGGTCATGGACACAGGAATGAGGAAACCTGTGGTGTACCATCAATACTTCTAAAATCTCAACACCTCAAGCAATCCACTGAATGCGGTTTAGCCCCACCTGAATTATGAAAAATTTACTCTTTCATGAATCAGAGGTGCAGGTGCCATTCTTCCAAATAGCTGCTTTCCATTTTGCAGCTTCTGTTTCCTTAAAAGCACCTGTCATATTATCTGCTCCAGTTTTATACCACAGTGCATCTACACCAAAGAAAACTTTTTCCATACATGAAAAATCTTCTACTATTATAGAAAAACTCCCTAAGAAATAAGACATTGAAGAAGTGTCTTCTTGTCTGCTTACTACTGTTATTGTCTTACTCTAGAAGATTCTGGGGAAGTTTTTATTTGTGTCTGTAAGTGTCTATAAGGAATCAGAACATGGTTTTCACATGGACTGATCCATCTAACTGGAACATTATGAGGAAATTCAGGAGCAGTAAATCCTTGAATGCAATAATATACCTTATTTCTAACAAAACATAAAGTGTGGCATAGCAAAGGTGCTGATATGGATATGCAGTAAAACTGCGAAGTTCTGGAAAGCCAGAAATTTGCTTGACTTTGACTCCACCCTACAAAGGAAAACGCACATTTCTTTCAAGAGACCTGTCTGACACCCACAGAGGAAACTTGAGTTCTTAGAGGAAGACTCTACAGCTCATTTTTAAAAAAAAAATCTCTGCCTTAGAGATTCTTGGCCTCAGAGGTATTGATTGAATTAAACATTAAACAGACAACTTGGTTACTCCTTGAAAAATACAACCTTACAAGATCAGTTTGATCTGAGCTTCAGTAAGAGAAATTCCCATCTCATTAATCTGGTAGAGTTGGGCTGGGTTCTGGGGGGTGAGGTTAATAAATCACGATGTAATGGTAACTGCTAGGTCATTTCCAAGCATAGAAGAACACTGGGACATTGATCAGATTCTTTTTTTCTCAGGGGAAAATTCCTATCTCCCCATAAAGCAAAAATTAAGAAAATGCCAGAAGAAATTTATTTTTTTTATTTTTTTTTATGTGGTTGGACTCGATGATCTCAGAGGTCCCTTCCAACCACAGAGATTCTGTGAATCTGTGATTCTGTAATTTAA
The DNA here is from genome assembly GCA_033628505.1 of Tringa tobata. Taxonomy (NCBI): domain Eukaryota; kingdom Metazoa; phylum Chordata; class Aves; order Charadriiformes; family Scolopacidae; genus Tringa; species Tringa tobata. The sequence goes on from JAHREE010000447.1 coordinate 2,349,618, forward strand.
AATATTTTCCAGTTTCAGGCTTCTAACCTGGACACGGGGCTCTGCGATCAGCCTGATATCCCTGTTATCTGCCTGTGTAAGGTCAGTGGGTGCTCAACACAGCGTATCTTCTCCCACAGTGCCTGCCATGGCCAGAGCTGCCTCCCTGAGCTGTCCTACAGGGTCACAGCCCTCTCTTCCTAATCCTCTCTCTGGGCTCTCTGCAGCAACACGCAGCCAAAAATAAAGGCAGCTAAAAAACATCAGGTACTTTCTTTTGTCATCAAGAACTTAAAAGTAAATGTCGACAAGTAAATACCAGATTTTATATATCATTTTCTACCTCTTTTTTCACTTCTGATTTTTTTTTTATTTTTTTCTTGGCAAGGTCTAAGTTTGTATCAGCTTGTGCCCATAGGAGTGAATCTTGTCCCAGACTTTTCCCTTGTAGGAAATTTCTTTAAAATGCATTGCAACTGCAATCCATATTTACTTAGTTCTGTGTGTCGTGTGTCGTGTCCCGTCCCCAAAATCTTATGATCTATAGAACTAAATAAAGCTTGAGTTTTTTCCTATATTCTGAATATCATATTGTGTGAGCTTAAAGCCAGTGTGTGCTGGGAATGCTCTAATAAATTGTTTAGTGTGAATCTGAGCAACTGTCGAAAAAGAGTAACATTTTCAGGCTAGTTCAATGGAATTTTTCTTCAAAACTTAAGACAAAACCCGCCAGAAATAACATTAAAAAATACATCAAGGAACTGATCTCTGGTCATTTTTTTCCAAACAATCAACATAAATTCTTGGTCCAGTGCATGTGCTAAAAATGAATTTTTTTCTTATAAACAATAGCTGCATCTATTTAATAAAAACTATTTTGAAAACTAATTTAGGTAACTTGATGGAAACTTCTTGGGGGGTACTCTTGCAGCGGTTCAGATATAGTTTATAATTTTTACTTAAGTTTACAAATACAACCAAACCACAAAATCTGACCTAATTTGAATTTGGGCTCCACAGAGGAATATTACCAAACCACTCAAAATACTCACTTGTTTCAGACATAAAAGGGTACTGCTTCGTGCATAGATACGGCTTAAGGTGCCTAGAATTTTAGGAAATACTTTGACCCACAGCCTCCTAAGGATTAATTTTTATGAGGTCCCTATGCCAGAAGAATTTGCTGTAAGATCTCTCTACAATAGGGAGGCCAGAGGGAAAGGTAGCCCATTGGTTTGGATCTACTGCTTATAGCTTATGTTTTTAACCTCCTTCTGTACAGACGCCCATGACAGTAAGTGTGATTCAGAGTTTAGCATAGTTCTCATCTGTACAACTCAGACCAAAACTTTAGTCAGGTCTTAAGACATTTTTTTTTATTTAGCTTTAAATATTTAGATTATATTGAAGACCTAATAATGAGACTAATAGGAGTTAATAAGAGACAAGCAAAGAGATTTCAATTCAACCAGAGAAACAAGCTCTTAGCTCTGATTGACAAAAGCTTGGTGCAACCTTATTATTGGTGGCATTAACTCATCAAAACAGAACAGAGCCCAGCTACTAAATCCAGGAATATTAATACATGCAGAAATAAAAAGAACATGAGCTGAAATTCAAATTACTTCTGACATTCATGAAAAGTCTAGTCATAATGCCTTGTCAGGAAAGAAAGTTTGCAATCTGTGCAGTACCGATGAAAAACGTTTGGCCTTACAGAGGATCTCAGTTAAATAATTTTTGCTATTATTATCTTAAACTTGTGGTTTATTACTTAAGCTTTAATGTGTTTTTATTTCTATACTTTTTTGAAATTGTATGTTCATAGTTTCCAATTCAATAATCAAAATGGAAAAAAATAAGATGTTAAACAAAACATAGCTTAATAGATGAAACATATTTGCTGTATTTCTCTTGCAAAAATAAACTTCTGGGAAAAAAATTAATGTGCCGCGGAAAAAAAAGACTTTTCCTAACTACAAAAACTTCCATTTTAAACATGAACCCTTGTAAACACCGATACACTGAACAAGAATATTATGTGTTGCTCCAGTATTACCATAGCATTAATACATGCCTAGAGCCCTGTACATTGAGTTCTAGATGCATAAAGCTAGTTGACATTTTTAGTAACACTTTGTTCAGAGACCATCCCAGTTTCATCTGGGAAATTTCACAGCCTAATATTTAATATTTCCACTAAATTTTAGGACAAATGAGGTGGAAGAAAGGCTGTGAAAACTCCCAATTTATAGAAAGCATAACATGTCAAGTCTGCTCCTGCCAGCAACTTTAGGCTTTTTCCCTTCCCGCTCAAAACACATAGTCAATCCCTGAGTGGACGGGATTTTCTTTCAAAGGTCTCTCTAATTTTCTCAAAAAAAAAGGTGATAAGGAAAAGAGACATGGGGACAGATAGATTTTAATTTCTTTCATTTTAATTAATCTGTAAAGTTTCTGTCCAGTGGTATAGAAACCAGGAGATTTGACCTTTCTCAAGTGGTCACAGAGGAGAAGTAGACAAAGGGTAGGTTTCAACAGATGTAACCGTGATATTTCTGGGCTTACCCCTCCCCTTGCTGAAAAGGCCGATTTGGAAAAAATAGAAACAGGAAAAATCAAAACCAGAGACACTTAGAAGGATTTCACAGTAGTAGTTCCTGGTATATGCTACTGTAACACTAACAACTCCTCTATTCCAGAATATTAATGTAGGGATTAGGAATTAACCTAGATTTTTCCGTATTAAAATTAGTTGCCTTTCTTAGCTAGTCACTTATGCAGTTCTTTAGTCACTGGAAGGACACATGCACTTCCCAAGATGATTGTTTCCATCGCCAACAGATTAAGACATGCAGGATGAATCACCTGGGGAACTCCAGCAGGGATTCCATCTTGATGGGCCACCAAGATCCCTCAGGGACTTCAACAATGACCATCAGAACTCTCCATCTCTTTCCAAGGGAATCGAGAAAGTGTACATGAGACACTCTTTAGGCAGCTAATGGATGAAATGGAGCCCGCTCTTTATCCGACACTCGGTGGATACATCTTTCATGTAGCGATTCCCCTAAGCAACACAAAAATGCACTCGAGTGCAGGAGGGCTCTTGGGGGGACAGTGAGTCCTATTCTCCTTCCAAGTTTCCTAATTCTCCCCCTGTATGCACAAAAAGACAGACACGCAGTGCCATGGGGCAGGGGCAGAGGTCACTGTGATGACCCTGCATACCACTAATACCCAAAGGGACCAGATCCCAACTGAGGGCACTACTGGGAACTCATCTGTTTCCTGGATGCTTTGCAGATATGAAGCAGCAGGACATGATTTCCTTTCTTTTTCTGCTCCGAGCCATACAACAGCACATAGCAGCCTTGGCATTCGCATGAAGGAAATGAGCTCAGATTGTCACCAGCAGCTCTTCTGTTTCTGTGCCATCTCTGTTTTCCTGTCACCTCTAGTGCTCTGGCCAAGGACGAAGGCTTACAGTTTGATTTGACCACTGGCTCCAAGATCTCAGTTTGATCGGTTGTCATGATAATGATTAGATGGTGGTAACAAGTTACAGAAAGAAATCCATGTTTCCACCACTGAGCACTGGCAGTTATTTGTAGTAATTAAAACATTGCTTTGGAAGCTACTCTCTTTGTCCAGCTGAGAGCTCTTGCCCAGAACTTCTGCCAGTCATGTCCAGCTTGTCTTCCTCTGAGCCTTTTAAGAATCAACATGCTCACTGGATTAAAATTCCTGCATTGGAACAGCAAGTGTCTATGCTGCCTATTCTGGAAGTGTGTGGGAGCTTTATCCACACAGCCCAGTTTCCACAGTGCAAACACTTACAGAAAGGCCTGAAAGACTTGTGAGGTAAATCTAACAGGGCTAAAGAAAGATGCTTGTAGCAGGAAAAATAAGCAGAGGGGAGCAATGAAATAATATAGGTCAGCAAGAGAGTGCCGTAACAAGAGGCGCAGCCAAAGTTTAAAGGGAGGAAGTTTAAAGAGCTGCAAACATCTAAGCAGCAGGAATCACCTAAGAAGAGGTGGCTGAGCGCAAGAGTAGCACTTTTTTATTTGCCTAGGTCTTGACAGAAAAAAATGCACAGATCTCAGTTTATAGTAACTTTTCACTATGGGATAAATCTGCATTTTGGGTGAAGAAAAAGAAGAAAGTGGAGGTAAGGGGGAGCGAACTCTCACAACGGAGTACAATAAGCACTGCAGTGAGTAAGTGGCCATCCTGCTCAGGCTGTGCAGAGAGTCCTAATAGAGACAAATAGCACTGCTACCCGGCGCGGTACGTGAACACTAGCTTCAGCATTTCACTGAATCATAACAGCTCACCTAATGTAATGACTGCAGAGAAAAGTTATCTGATCTAAAGGAGCCTTTTATCTAAGTGGGATATTTTTTTCATAACTGCCAGAATCACCTGAATCCCAGAACCTGTTCGTTTGAGTTCAAGAATCAAGCATCATAAGTGTCTTGCCTGTCCTTTGTGTTCAACATGAAAAAGCGTCTTACCCAAAAAACAAGCAAAGTGCCAATCTTGCAAGTCAAACCAAGCTTAACTTAATTTAAGGGCTTTAAATAGGTTTTTGATCAGTTGCAGGTTTAACCCTACAGATCTTTCACAAGCAGTTTTAGGACAGAACTAATAACACACACATCTAGCTCAGTTCCTGCACCAGGATGGAAAGAACAGATTCTCTTCTTCTGTCCAAAGAGCAGAATAATTTCAACATAAGGAAAGGAATCCTTGGCACAGCTACCACAAATGTCTATCCCGTGGTCTGCAAGAACAACTTAGTTTCACAAGAGGCCAGTTTTTGTGTCAAGGGAATTCTGGTCATTGACAGTGTACAACATGGTAGAAAATATAAGCTTTGTAAAAATTCCTTAAGTGAAATATATAAATAAGTTAATAGAACACACCTTCTTTAAAGGGTATTCAGGGGCTTCTTTTTTTTTGTGTGTGTTGAAAATTAGTCATATCATGACTAATATCATATATAATATATATATAATTTCATATCATGATATTAGTCATATCACTCTTTCAAAAGATCCAAGCCACTGATTTTCCTTTAACAACAGCTCTACAGGTACAATGAAGTGAATTGGTACATAAAGTTACCACCGTTCCCCTGGGAAGACAGCTGAAATCACACGCCAATTAAAATCTTTCAATGTGTTCACCTAATAGCAAAATATTACAGCAGCCTACACAGCCCAGTAGTGTTCTATATACAAAAATAGCTTTCCAGAAATAACTGCTCTGCTGTATTGGACTACTGAATTTCCCAGAGGACCAGTTACTGTTGTTTTATATGTTAACACCCTTGCTGTAGAGTGAAAGCACTGAACCTGAATACATTAGCAGTAGTTTGCTTATTGCCTACAAATGGCATTTAAGCTACAGCAATAGTGCTTTAGACTTGAAAGGCTTTTGCTTTCGAAATTTTGGCAAGTTGCTGGAATAATTCTGTGCTCCATTCCCAGTGCATTAATCTCAACACAGTGGGTATATATTCTCAGTCAAATTACTGTGAGGGGAGGAAGCCTTGCAGTTGTCTGAACGCAATGAGTTTGGCAAGATAGCTCTATTATTGTACTTTTTAATCCGACATTTTTTTCACTGCTCAGCAAGAGCAAGTAATCAGAACAGAAAGTGATTCCAAAATGTAAATTAGGGTGTCTGATGTAGGGATCCAGTACATATAAAAAGTCTTGCATTGAAAACATTTCCTTTTCTAGTTCACTGCTGGCAATCAAACCTTTGAAATTAAAGAACCGCTTTTCTAATCCTGGTGTTATTTTAATGTTTCTTTTAACAATGTAGCACACAGGCACACACATATCATATATCTGTGTTTAGAGGTTGCAGTTTCTATTAAATTTAATTACTTTTTTCTGTGACTTTAAATCAAGGGTAGGTTGAAAGCAAAGGCAATTTCTATTAAATACCATAACTTTCCACAGAAACATACATGTTAAAGATGTCTGGCAGGGGTGTGGTTACAAAAATGAAGTCTTTTATTAAGGCACAGCCCTGCTAAATAAAAATACAATGTGGAACATGACTATTGTTAAGGCATCTCAATGCTAATTAGACTTTTAGTCTAATAACGTACATATTCAAAACAGTTCAGACCACAGATCGTTCAATCACTGCCTCTTGAAAATGTCCTTACAATTATTCTAATGAGGATGTTAATAATTCAGAATCTGCGGGATAAAAACTTTAAGTAATGTTCACAAGCATTGCTTGAAATTTTGCTCAGCCCTCTTCAATATTTATTCTAGCAAAGGAATTTCAGGTTATGGTATTTAAATAAAATGGAATTAGGAACAGAAGTTAAGCATATACTGATAAAAGTCCAGAAAACATTACTTAGAAGATGCCTCCCAATGTTGCTTACTCAGTTATAGAAAAGAGAGCAGTTAATGTGTGTGTAATGTCCCTGAAGTATACAGACCACAAGGGATAAAGGCATTTCACTCAATAAATACGGAAGAGTGGACCAGTATGCTCACAGAGATCCACTGAACTCAATAAAGATTCAAAGGCAGATCTGATTGCAGAAGTTGAGCTCCAGCTCCTGCTTTCACACACTGCCATGTGATACAGGGAAAAGATTTGACCCCTATCCAATATATTATTAGAATTCCTGTATATCCAGGAACATGTACTGCTTCACTGACTTTGCTGTAGCTATGTACAGACACTATTATTATTTATTATTTGCATTATGGTAGCTGCCATCAAGGACCAGGGCTTCAGTGAGCTAGTCATTATAGAGACATTTACAGAGCTCACAGTTTTCATGAGAGGCAGTATATCAGAAGAGACAAGCATGATTGGGAAGGATGACATTACAAATGAGCAAATTGAGCAGGGAAGTCTGCTGAAGTCACACATTGTTTCTGTGTGTAAAGTTACAATCATCCTCAAGCATATTTCAAAACAGGGTTCTGTATTAGACAGAAAGGAAGGAGACATATCTATGCAATAGAAGTTTGTAAGTATTCTTGTTTAAGCAAAGTGTATATCATTTCTAAGATTTTTTTTCACCTTCCTGCACATGCTTGTATAGAGGGTTTTTTCTAAACTCATTTCAGTTTTCACAGGCTGTGGTATGTATTTAGGTCATGGACAGAATGAATCATAGTCACCTAAATTAATTTTTCTATATGGCACTATCATCCTTGATTTATTATCATTATGTGCATAACAGTTCTGGAAAGAAAGTAACATTAAACTATTGAGAAAAATAAATACCAAACATCATATATGAAACAGGCATCTATTTCCTGTTTGTGTTTAATAAGAAAGTAGATGTTCAACAAAAAGACATTGAGCCTTGAACCAAACAACGGTTCTGGAAACAGCTGATCATTATTTTGATCAACATGATCTTGAAAGTTCAGTATTTGCCCTTAATACAGGGCAAACCAGAAAAGATGTCTTTCAAGTTAAACAACGGCATGCTTCCATAACAAAATTGCCAGCAATAAGGACTAGAAGCATGGAAAGAGTGGAGCTCTGCATTTGGTATCATGTCAGCATAAGGAAAAAATCTTAAACTTGAGAATTTTATTTATTAGAATTAGCAATGCTCTTTGACTATATTTTCAGCTATGCTTTAAGATGGTTAAAAGGAGTTTAGACTAAATCCCCAGATTTAAATTCTCTGAAGTATTAAGTGTGTTTGAAAATAAAATTTCGATCCAGAGCATAATTTCTGAAGTTAGCACGTTAAATCAATAGAGTAAGCCCATATCTTCAATCCAGGCACTAATGTACCAGTATAACCTTGACCGGAATCGAATTTTGCAGGTTTTGCCAAACACCAACTCCTGTAAACCGTTTCAAGTATCATCTTCAGAACTTACTACCATCTTAGCTATGAAAACTTAAAATCCAGCTTCAAAAGTTATTTAAAGTTGGCTTTACTTTTCATACGTACAATTAGTTTTTGAAAAAAAAAATCAGCTTTGCTGCAGATACTGCAGCAGGACTATTTGTAAGAACTGTTTGTGCATAACTCATCAGTAAATTTCTGGTAGATTTTGTCTTCAGTGAAGATATAGCAATGAAGTAAAAAACTGAGCATTTGCTGTGTTAGAAAACAGATTAGGTCTTCCTACTTTATCATTTCGTATGTTTTCAAACACCCAAGCCCTGGGATATCACCGAAGTATGGAAATTAGCCTTGGTTTTCTCTCTAAAACATAATTCCTTTCTCATTATGGCCTTAGCTTTAAAGCAATGGGATTGTAAAAAATATTTCAAATTCTCTTGAAGGATGTGCAGAATTTGAGCCTTTTAGGGATATATTTTCAATCATTTTTACACAAATAGCAAGTTGCCAACACAAATGTTTCTTCCTTTTTCTTTTTTCTTGAAAAAAACCCAGAAAGCTAGGATTGTCATATAACCAAGGAATTGTGTTTGAAGGTTATCTGTCTAATATAATGAGTTTCACTGTAAAATCAGAAGCACTGCCAAATAGTGTTTGACTTTCTTTTCTTTTCTCTTCATTTTGCTTATTTTTCTGTCTGCTGTAGAAGTCTTTGATGGGGTCATTAATTTACAGGGTGAAAAGATTTCTCCAGCTATGGAGACAGTTAAAGCAAATCTATTGTTGAAGTTTCCAAATTGTATGAGGCATAATTGTGACATCTGAGAGACAAGGTAAAAGACAGAATCTAAAAATTACACTTCAGGTGTTTTGGATAACTTTAGCTACAGTTGTTTTTTCTTAGAATGGCCTCTACAGCTAGTTGAACCACAATCCATCAAAGCATCTTCTGGTGCAAGACTGAGAAGCTTTGAAGAGGAAGACCAGGTTACAGGTTTCGCATTCAACAAAACTGTGTAAATATTTCCAGAATGGACAGTTTTGGAAACTGAAATGCTGCTAAAGGTTCTATAACCACTATGCTAAATAAATGGTAAATTTGTATTTCTGGAAATTGAAAACATATCCTGTCACATTAGCACAGTTACTTGGAGGCTGCATCAGGGAAACATTTCTTGAGATCAGTAGTAAATTAAATCAAAGAAAACTAGCAATTGAGTTCTTTAAATGGGGCTTTCCATTTTTTTGATGGGAACAGACAATCCTTTTGGAGAGTCCCTCTGAGGCACAGAGGGGTTCCAGAGGCGCCTGGAACCTTACCAGCGTTCTGAATCAGAGGACTTCTCATGAATAAACAAAAAACATTTATTTTGACTCTTGAGCAAAACATATTAGAGAAGCATTCAGACTTCCTGTATGACTATAGTGTTAGGTAATTACCACTAATTGGTCAGCAGTTAATTTCTAAATATTTCCAGGAATATGCTTGTGCAGGCTTCCCCATAAATTTGAATACCATATATTTGCTGAAATGTAATAAGAACCTCAATATCTTCAGCAATATCAAACCCTTGTATTGGGTCTGACCAAGATGGAGTTAATTTTCTCCTTAGCAGCCCTCACAGTGCTGTGCTTTGCATTGGTAGCTAGAAAGGTGTTGATAACACACCAGTGTTTTGGCTACTGCTGAGCAGTGCTCACACAGCATCAAAGCTGTCTCTCCAGCATCCTCCCCTCATCAAGTAGGCTGGGGGTAGGTAAGATCTTGGGAGGTGACACAGCCAGGACAGTTGACCCAAGATGACTAAAGAAGAATTCCATACTATATTCCATTTGTCTTCTGGAGCAATCGCTACACATACTGAGGCCCTGCTTCCCGGGAAGTGGCTGGACATCACCTGCTGAAGGGGACTGGAGAATAAATCTTTTGTTTTCCTTTGCTTCCGTGAACAGCCTTTGCTTTTGCTTTATTGAACTGCCTTTATCTTGACCCATGAGTTTTTTCCTTCTTACTTTCTCCCTTCCTCTCCCATCCTGCTGAGGAGGGGAGTGATAGAGTAACTCAATGGGAATCTGTCACCCAGCCAAGGTCAACCCACCACAGGCCCTAAAAACTAACTTCTAAATCAATTATATTTGGGGATATCAGAGTAGAATAGCTTCTTCAGCATTGTCTAAACCTCTACTGAATCACTTTGAGCCACATCCATCTCTTCTATAACTTAATTGATATGAATTTTTCTACAGCTGGAACATATGTTGGTCTTAGAATAGCACCTAAATTTAAATGCACATAGCTTAACATTTTGTACTGTTTTTAATCAAGTACTAGACAAAGAATGAAACAACAGGAAAAATTCTTCTCAGGTTTGCCAGGCTTTTGCTGGCAGTATTGCTGGTTGGTGAGAGAAATCTTTTCAAATGTGACTAAGGGCAGAGTACACTATTGAAAAGTCAGTTTCTAGCTTTTTGTAATTGAAGGTCTTGGCTGTAAACGGATATATAAGTATATTTACATATAAGTGTGTTACACTTATATTCTTGGACTTTTTCCTAATATGTATTCCAAATCCCCGAAGTACAAATTCCAGTGTGGAATCTGTAAAAATTAATCCAAAATCAAGTGCCAGGGTCCAAATCTAGCCTCGTTAGGATCACTGATTATTATTTACGTTTGTGATTATTAACTGTATTGAATTTATCTATGCCTATACTCAATCTACATACATCAGAGCATTCCTGTTGCATTTCCACTTTCTTCTCTTGCTGATGCTTGTCTCTCACAGAAGATACTCTGTGACTTACTAAAGATCTCAGACTCACACATCAAGTTTATTAGTGAAAACCTTGAACCCTCTCTGCACTTGAGATTGTGCATAGCCTATCCAGAAACTTTTTCATAGGTTTCCTTTCGTTACCTTTGCCAACCTCTGCATTAGCTTTGCTAAGTGCACCAGAATGAGGAGTGAACCAATAAAAGTTTTTAAACAAATGCTTTTCTCCATTTCTTTTCCCCTCTGGGTCTGTACTCAGATTGTTGTATGAATTACCGGGTGTATCCTGCTGCTATTGCCCTCTATGAAAATGTTGTCATTTACTTCCCTGCAACCTGGATCAGACTATAAGTTATTTAACTGAAAGTTTCTGCAAAGAGGAGAATATTTTATTGTTCACAAACACAACTTCCTCCCATAGTTCAAAACAAAGCTAGATATTAGCAAATAATAATGAATATTTAATTCCTACTACTTGTCCTCATCATAGGGTTAGCTCTAATAGCCATTTACTGTTGTCTTGCAATTGAACAAAAAGCAAAAATTACTCCCCAGAACTGTTGACCATTTACCTCTAGGAAATGTCATAAAACATGAATTCTCACTTTGAAGGGGATACTTAAAAGTAACTGTATACTGCTTTTCGTCTCTAAAAGTAATAAATCCTAAATTCTGGCAGGAAAAGACTTAATAATGGGACTTGTTTTCAACTCCCTCTAGATTGCCGTGTTGTTGGGTGATTGGCCTGACATCACAGCATTTTGCTACAATTTTACGCCTGCCATTTACTCATTCTATGCAGCATAAGAGCCTGCCGTTGCCTCCTCCAGTAAAATCTTTTCCTCAGTGGACTTCTGGCACCAGCAAGTTGGAGATACACAAGTGCTGTAATGGAAAACATCTGTTTCATTTGATAGGAAAAAAGAAGAAAATGAATTTATATGAAGATCCTCTTGAAACTTTGAACTGCAAAACAGCATTTGTGTTCTGTTGAGAATTGCAGCAACCTTCTATTCTTTGCATTTATTTGAGATCATAAAAACTCATGTGATAAATAAAGCATTTAAATAAAATTCTGGTTCAGATGATATTTCATTTACTAGGAAGACATGTTTGTCAAGAAAGAGGATTATAACATATTTTCATTTCACTTGTTTGACAGATATGTTATCATTGGTGCAAGAACAATTTCAAAGAGAAGGGAGGAAGCTGGCTTACCAAAGATGCAAGTGAGCTCCAGGAGGAAAATAAAAATATCAAAAATCCGAAGAGAACATTTAAATGGTGCTGGATTAAGGCAACTTGAGAATGTATGAAAGCAGGGAAAAGTCAGAGACTGGAATATGAGAAAATTAACCCAACTGGAAATGCAGAGGAAGTTATCAAAGGGATTCAACATAGAAAGTAATGGGGGACAGATAAGACAGTTTTATGGCAGCATTTCAGAGACTGGCTTCTAAAAGGCAAGAAATTGCTGCAACATGGGACCATAATAGGTCCGTGTAGTAAGGGGAATGAAGAATGTAGGGATATTTTTATGAGTAACCAAGTGTAACGCATAATTCAAATGCTTTAGTACAGTTCACTTTGCAGTTAAATTACAATTCTCATAAATGCTAGAGAAGCTTGAGTATTGCCTTCAAGCAGATAGAAAGGCATATATTTTATTTGTTGTGACTATTAAACATTAAGATTTTTTTTAACAGTTAATTTAGCCATTAACCTTTTCATTATTCAGAGAAAAAATACTGCTTTCCAATTTACTCTTTAAAACTGTCAGGAATGCAAGTGATGGGTCCACAACTAATATGAGTATGTGTGTGCATCAGAGATTTCTGAGGACTGCCCCGAAAAGCATTTGAGAATCAAGCAACCACATAACTGAAGGCTTACCCAAGGCAAGTAGATTACAAGAAGATATACAACAGTATACTCTCAGCAAATGACTCATAAGTAGTCCATAAACAATATTACTATAAACCAGTATCAATTATTGAGCAAAATCAAAACTAATTCACACAGAAAAAGTAACTTAAGCCAGTGTAGTGGGTTATCTATTTGAATATATTTGCACTAATGAAAACTACCATCTCTACCTTTTCTGTCTCCTTCGTGAGTGACAAACACAGCTACAGATCTTTCTGCAATATAATTTATTGAGGGCCCAGCATAAGGAGTAAATGCCCAAGAGAGAGGTGGGAGTCCACAGTGACTGATCATTACAACCCAGAGAAATAATGAGGTGGCTCAAGAGAATACAGAAAGAAGAAAGGTAAGAGAGCTTGCAGCTTCCAAATAGGCAGCATCACAGGCAGTGGCAATGTGAGATAGAGAGGAGATAATAAGTAAAGCAGAAGACCCCATAGCAGCATTCAGCAGTCTTAAATAAACTGATAACAAAGAACTGCACAAAAAGCAGAAGGATGAACACATGAATAAGGGGGATTCTGAATAAATTGCAAAATAACGTAGACAAAAAATGCAGAAAAGATATGGTTTAAGATCTACTTACCAAGACACAAAGAAAGCAATACGAAAAGAAATCATATTATATTTCATTAGGAGTAAGCTGAGGGAAAATATAGATCAATTATTTAAGAGGGAGTGTGAATAAGTAATGAATAATAGTTATAAAGTCAAAATATTTACTGCCTTTTTGTAGGAGCCTTTGGATAAGAAGATTAATAGCAACCATACATGTAATGCAAACTTTATAATAGGGTATCTCAGGCCAGCAGAGGAAAGAACAGATTACAGAATATTTAGAACAATGAGATGTATTCAAGACAAGACAGTAAATGGGATGGATTTTAATCCACAGTTTTAAAGGAAGGAACAAAAGTGATCCCTGAATCATTTGCAATTAGTTATCTAAGAGAACTTCAGGGAAGAGAGACAGAGGCAACAGTAAACACTGGAAGACTGGAGAAGAGTAAATATAGTCTTTTTTTTTTTTTCCAGAATGAGGAAAAAGTAGAACTGTGCATAATGAATACAGGAAGATACTGTGCAAAAGTATTAAACAATCATTAAATTAGCTCCTGAAGGAAATAAGATAGGAAATGTCTCAAAAGGAAGTACAAAAGCATACCTTGTCAAAATCATCTCATCTTCTTTGACAGTGTAGAGTTGATAGAGAAAGTAAAAGATGTTTCATATCTTTACTATGGAAATGCACTGCAGCTAAAATTATCTTACAATGGTAAAAAGACTGGACAAAAAAAAAATGATCAAAGTGTAGTGTTCAGAGGTTTCTGGCTATCTTTGGAGGCTGTACGAATCAAATTCTTTTATAGGCCTGTTCTGGGTTTTCACTAATGGCTTGAATGCTGGAGGAGAGAGCACACATAAAATCTGTGCTAACAGCAAGCTGGGCGAATATGAAGCACTTTAGGAAAGGCAACTACCTACAGAATTATTTTGCTCAATTGACAAAATAATCTGAAGTTAGTAAGACAAAATAGAACTAAAAAGGAAAAAAAAAAAAGATAAATGAGAACTAACTTGGCTAGGAAAAAACTCTACAGAAATAATGGTTGTCAGTATACTAGGAGGCTAAAAGTAGCTCAGTAAATACTTTAATGTAGAAGTCAGTAAGGAAGCATCTTGCTCTCCTCCTGACACATCCTCCTCCCTTTCGGAATGGAAAAACATTGGTAGAGCTACCCTGTAAATCATATCAGAGAAGCAATGCAGGTGACAAATAACTGGTTTTGGCAGATTAGTTTTCAGCTCAGAGGAGAGAGATGTGGACAGAGAGAGAGAGGGAGGCTGCAGCAGGACTGGCTTATTCCAAGTTGAACTGTATTCATGTTTTAAACAGGGTTCACAATCGGGGAATCATAGAATCATATAATTGTTTAGGTTGGAAAAGACCTAAGTGGGCCCATGTGAACTTCATGATCCAAAAAGGCCAAGTGCAGGATCCTGCACCTGGGTCAGGATAACCCCCAGTATCAATACAGGCTGGGGGATGAAGGGATTGAGAGCAGCCCTGCCAAGAAGGACTTCAGGGTACTGGTGGATGAGAAGCTCAACATGAGCAGGCAATGTGCACTCGCAGCCCAGAAAACCAACCGTATCCTACACTACATCAAAAGAAGCGTGGCCAGCAGGTCGAGGAAGGTGACTCTGCCCCTCTACTCTGCTCTGGTGAGACCCCACTTGGAGAACTGAATCCAGCTCTGGAGTCCTCAGCACAGTAAAGACATGGACCTTTTGGAGCAGGTCCACAGGAGGGCCACGAAGATGATCAGAGGGCTGGAGCACCTCTCCTGTGAGGACAGGCTGAGAGAGTTGGCATTGTTCAGCTGGTGAAGAGAAGGCTCTGGGAAGACCTTATTGTGACCTTTCAGTACTTAAAGGGAGCGTGTAAGAAAGATAGGGATAGACTTTTTAGCAGGGCCTGTTGCAATAGGACACGGAGTAATGGTTTTAAACTAAAAGAGGATAGATTTAGACTAGATGTAAGGAAGAAATGTTTTACCATGAGGGTGGTGAAACACTGGAAGATGTTTCCCATAGAGATGGTAGTTGCCCCATCCCTGGAAACATTCCAGATCAGGTTGGATGGAGCTCTGAGCAACCTGATCTAGTTGAAGATGTCCCTGCTTATTGCAGGGGGTTTGGACTAGATGACCTTTAAAGGTCCGTTCCAACCAAAATTATCTATGATTGTATGATTCTATAAGAATGTTATAGGGCCTCCTAGGGTTGACATGTGGCAGGCAGGGCTGGGAGGAGTAGTTTTGTGTCTGGGGAGCAGCCATCCTGTCATCTCCTCATGAATACTGTAAAAACTTGATTGATCCACGTAAGGATCCAAGTTACTAATGATTCTGAAGTGCAAATGGAGTGGTTGCATGCTATGGAAAAGACTACCTTCAAATGCCCCTGTTTTAACAGTACTGGACATTAAGTTTTGGGCATGCCTGACAAGTACAATCTTGTACTGTGAAGATTCTACTACCTGTACAAAAAAGTACAATCTTTTCATAGCTCATAAAGAAGAGACTGAAAACTGTTTAAATTAACCAAGTGACATATATTTATTCCACATGATTACCATGCCATCTCAGGAGTAAGAGTGTGGAGAGTGCAGTAAATGCTGCTTATTCTGGCCTGCAAAGCTATTGTTAACTTTCTAAGTGTCCCAAAGAAACCCCTTCTGATTTTAAGAGAGTATTACAGTTTTAAATTCAAACAGAAAAAACCCGCTTATTCCTTGCTGATTTTACTTGAAAGAATGATTTAAGCCACTGTAAACACAGAAAATGTCTATCCTTTCCTCTAATCCTCAAAGAATGTTCATTTTGAATGTTGGGTTTGCTCTTTCAACACTCATCACTGTAAAAAGCCTATCCTTTCAGAACTGCCTACATGTGGAACACATTATGCAGCTTAGCTGAGTCTTGATAGAGTCTACTGATGTTCTATTTGATACTTTGCTATAAAATAAGCAGAAAATGCATATGAAATAATAATTTAATATTTCAGTATTTTATGCCAGTCTGCATGCAGCCATTCTAGACAGGGTTCCTACCAGTCCTGGTTCCAATTTCACACATTATTTTATCTCCACTCCAAAGTTTTGCATAGCAGCATGGAAAGAAAACACATTTTCTTTTGTGTTTCTTTCAAATTCACTGATTCAACCATCCTTACCTCAGAGATTAATAGATTTGCAGAATGAATGCAGAATGACTTTTACTTTGACCTAGCTATTTTCAAATAAACTAATTCATTCAACAGTAATTCTTGGCGGTTATTTTTGGGTTTTCTTTTCAGCTAGGAGCAATTTTTTCCCTCTTTAAGCTTTTGGAGAGGTACTAAATAAGAAGTTCCTGGTGTATGCAATAACCAGCAATCCATTTCTAGCAACAAAATACTAACTTCAGTTTATCACGTTAATTATTTTATTTGTCTATCTTTCGAATTTCTTTCCTAGACATGTAGAACTGGTTTCAAACTTTTAGTGCATACATAAGACAACAAAAGATAGAAGAAATTATCAATCTGCACAATACTCCAGATGCATGGAATGAATGGACTGTGAAGTCCCAGGAGTATAGAATTCTAGATTTTACCATGCTTAACTGCTCTGTATTTTCTTTTCCTCAACCTTTAAAAAATAAAATAAAAATCTAATAACATCAACCTTGGAAAGGTCCTCCATGGATGATATAAAAATTCTGAAATTTTCCAAAATTTTAAGATAGTGCCATACACCTACAATATCCTATGAATTTTCACAATTAATTTTATTTCAACTTTCTATATCATCAGCTTCTGGGGTGATAAGCAATCAAGGCTTTCACACAAAATGTGCCAGAAGCCATAAGTAAACAGATACCTAGCTTTACCAGTTAGTCTTTATTATACCTCTTAGCATGAGGGAGGCTGTGAGGTGGTTCAGAAATGTTCAAATCAATTGCAAACCTATCTGGCTATCAGTTGAAAGGAGCTCTTACTATCTTTTCCTCTTACATACTCTGCTAAAGAAAAAAAAATTCCATACTCCCACCCTTCACTAATTTTAAAACACACCATGCCATAATGGAATTATTTCTCTACCCATTATCTCAGCATCCCACTTCAGCATAACATTGTTACGTTCAACTTACTGGTTTTGATGGAGAAAATTCTGGGAAATTTTCACTCTCTTTTGTGAGGGGAAAAAAAAGGAAAGTAAAAAAATAAAAAGAGAAGAAAAGAAAGGCTTATGAGCTTCCCTAAGGAAAAGAGACAGAAAAATAATGCATCACATCTCCCACTTTACTACAAAGTGCAGTGGATAAGAATATTTTAAAGGTTCAGCCTCCAATTCCCTTTTCTGCGATTTTAACTTCAAAATACAGGAAAAGTAACTTCAGCAATGCCAAATATAAAACATGTGCTCATTCACAGAAGACAGTTTAAAGCTTTTTGGCTATTGTTGACAACTCTGCAACAAGCTATTCTCTTGGCAACTGTTAGGGCTGGATCAATAATTATCTTTGTATTAATGTTTTGCCTAGATGGAAGCAGAATGAAGAATCATTCTTCCTTCTTTAATGAAAAAAACAGTGAAACAAATTGAAGGAAAAAAACAGAAAAATTATTAATCATAAATTTTTACCAAGCTGGTGATTACCATAATACTGTTAAGTATTATAATGGTATTAAATGTTCTCACCAGAGAGTCGATGGGGTTTTGGAGACCTGTTGATAGGGAGGAAGTTCTCTTGCCCTTCTCCACTTCAAAACCTCTTGCTGCCTGGGTGATCTCACTGGGAGTGCCCTGTCTCTGAGGGTAAAGGAAGCTACATGAAGGGACCTGCACAGCAAGGCTCTCACGGACCCCAGAACCCCTTCTGCTCCCCACCATGAGCACCAAAACCCCCACAACCTCATTAGCAAGGGAGCTCTGCTCTGCCATTTTGTGATGCTTTCTCTCAGCAGGGGCAGGGAGGAGAGCTGGGAAAACAGGTGTGAAAGCACAACACAGCAGCTAATAACTATTGTGCCCTAAAAGAAGGGTGCTTTGTATCTGTGCAGGTAGTTCACAGGTCCACGCCCCCTTTAGCAAAGGGAGTGTGAGTGATTTTGAGTTAGTAATTCTGCATCATTTCTTTGTGACTGCTTCGAGCTGAGCTGGAAAAAGCAAAATGTAGCTCAAATGCTCATGAGTTTGAAATGCTATCCAGGCCCCAAGGGCAGTAATGGGCCTGACTATGCCTTTCCAGCTCCCTGGGGATCCCCCCACACACCTGGCCCACGGCCCAGGACCCCATGTCACTCCCCGGGGCCGTCAGCCCCTGCCCCAGCTAGGCCTCAGCAGGGCCGCTCGCCGGCTCCACACAGCCCGGCCCTGCCTGGCCATTAGCCCTGCCAAGCTGGGTTTACCTGAAGGCCGGCATCCCATCCTGGTCTCATGTTGTCCCTGTCCCCAAGGATGTGCCCGATGCCTGGGGCTGGAGCCGCCCTGGTCCCCCTGGCCACCCTGCTCCTGGCTGGGCCGGTGGGATGGGCCCTGGCTGCCAGGCCCTGCCTGGGCTGACAAGGCCTCCACTGACTCCCAAGTGAACTTGGACCGTTACCTCACAGGTATGTAAACGTCTACATTGCAGACACCTGAATGCATATGTCTTAATCCGAAGCTAACTCCCATCCCTTGAGGTCATTTCCAGAAAATGTCTGGTATGACATTTCCTGGACAAAAAGTAGCTTTGATTTTGACAAATGCAAAGGTTTTTATTGGTCATAAGGAACTTGATCTCTCACAGTACTACTGCATAAAACCTTCCAGTTTTCCCCTGGGTGAAATACTCAGACTTCTGAATCATTCAGCAAGATGAGTAACATGACCCTGTCAATCAGATTGGTATCTCTTTAAAACCCATAAAAGTTTACTAAACTTGTGAAAGGCAATAGTTGCTCTCTAATCCCAGCAGAGGCTTTGTTGCTCTGAAGGGACCAGCAAGAATACTGGAGCAGATGTATCTTAGAGATACAGCTGAAGTAATAAGAGTGCAAGTGATGACTTTTGCATGATCTCCCATGTTTTCCAACAAGTTTCTGCAATGTTCTTCGAAGACTGCAAGAGTCCTGTACTTCAGTTGATACCATTTGTGTTGTTTTGCATGGAATTAGTTTACAAAATAAGGATCTTATCTGGGTACCACAGCCTACTCTCAAAATGCATTGACTCTAGGGCAGAAATAGATCTAACATATATTCTACAATCTGAATGACAAGTGCTTTGCTAGTATTCTCTTAAGAAAAGACAATTTTCAGTCTGACATGTCACCCTCTTTCTTGTGTAGAATAGTAATTGTACCACTATAATCAACTGGTGTGGTCTCATATTCCCAAACGAATACAAATCACAGTTTGTGCCCATGAATAAATGCTGCAGCACCATAATTAAGAGGAGCAAGAGGCAATGCCTTTATGGTCTGGTGAGTGGTGACTTGTGCTGATATACAGCTTTTTGATTTCTTCTGAAGATGATGGTGCTGCTAGTGCTTGAATTGTTTCTGCCTGTGTTGGCTTTTTTTTCTCAATTGCCCTCTGTAGAAGGTTAATAGTGGGTTTAGAATGCCAGAGTTTTCTAGCCAGTGAATCACAATTTCACATTTGTCAGTTAGTGATGTGTAACCAGCTGCTATTTTAAGTGGAACACTTACACTCCCCCCCCCCCCCCCGCCCTTCCCGCCTCGCTCCACAGATGCTTTCAGTTTTATGAAGAAATTGATCATTTTGTCTCTTCTGCAAGTCTTCAGAATGTCACTAATTTCTTATTTACCACAAATTTTTCATCTTGCGTAAGTTACCCTGTAGAAGTGTTACAGCTACCCTATATGTTCTGCACTGATCTCACAGCTGGATAATGGAAGAATGAATGATATCCAGCACAGAATTAAAATTCGCAAGTATGAAACTTGTTGAAACTGCATCCTGTCTGTATATATCCTACAATGATACTGTGAATTAGTATACTTAAGGTATTTCCAGGTTAAAAATTCATTACTCCTGCAAAGAAGAACAAGCTATTTATGCTATTTATGTTTTGTGTTTCCCTCGACCTAGACAACTTTTATTACCAAATGTCAGCCTGAAGCAGCTGCAGAGATCTAGCAGCTCAGGTTCATATTGGTTTCTTTACATCTTCTGGGCTTTTCTGGTCTCTGCTGCACATTACAAATATTGGCATAAAGAAGAAAGATGAAATTTTAGACATTTTGATCATCCTCAGAAGAAGTCACTGTCAACAGGACTTGGTCAAAACCTTTCTATTTTCAGACCAAAGAGGGAAAAGCCCATCACAACACAATATTGACATTTTTAAGCCTGATTGATCATCTTTTTTTTCACCCTCATAATTATGACAATACATCATAATCATTATGATACTACATCATATATGCTCCTCTGATCTCCAGTTTCCTTCTGCTCATAGATCATCATATGATCAGCTTTTGATAGGTCATTGTATCAGTGTGGAATATGGTCATAGTTCAGCAGCTACAAAAGTGTCATTTTTGTAAGTAATGGAAACACAGCTACCTTAAAATAAGATCTGACTCCACAAAAAGAGCCATGATTTAACTGGTTGATTGAGGAAAATGTGAAAATTCTAATTAGAACTTATGGCTTTTAGTTAGCTCCTTCATGCTTCAGGAAGAACGTTATAACCAGTTACTCAGCCTGAAATAAGTCTCTGCACTGTGTGAGGAAAAAAAAAGGTCTTGTAAGTTGTGAGATCCATGTATTGTGTTTCCAGTGTTGCTACCCCTTACCTTGTGTTCCAAATTATGTATCAGTAGAAAGTAGCTGAGGCCCATCAGCTTTGAGATTTTAAAGTCTCTTTCAAAATAGAGTCAAGATTTCCTGCATGTTGATGTCCTGCAAATCAGCAAAAGAGCTATAGAATATACATTTCTGCTTTACATCCAACACCAAATATCATAGGAAAAATATCATAGTTAAAAATTCTAATTCAAACTGAAGACATCTTTGCTACATTTTAAATGTTTAACAATGCCAAATCACAGGAAATTGAATTTCTCTCACTTTCATACAAAATTAACTCTGATAAAGACCAGCTAAAAAATAATTGAACTAGTATTAGCCACTTCCAACTGTATAATTATATATTCTGTTTATTGAGACTGACACATTTTTGAGCTCTGAATAAAATGTTATTTATATGTAATATTAGCACAGGAATATAAATTGCCCCAGCTGAAGATCATTTGATATAGAGACTTAAGCCAGTCATTTCATGAAGCTTGAGAATTTCCAAAATGTCCTACATACTGTTTGAGAGTAAGCAGAACTACCAGACACGTCAAAATAGTAACTGAGCAAAATAAAACAAGTATGTGATTTCTTTTTATACCTGGCATAGTTTATTTCAGTACAGTGATCTTTGTCACTGGTATTGGTGAAGGATACATATCAAAAAGCCATTGGATTGATTCTCCATTTTAGAATCAGCATTTATAGTGTTTTTTCATGTTTTCTTAAGTTTTCCTATTTGGATAAGTAAGGATTATTAAAAATATACCTTTGGATAAAGTCTTATTTATACGTCATCTTTTTTTGTTTGTTTGCTTTTCACTTCCTGTGCTCATAGATCCTCAAAATACAGAGGTAGATGAAACAGCCAAGAATAAAGTTTTCCAAACCTTAAGAATACTTTGTCTGGATCTGATTCAAGGTTAGGATTGATTCTTATTTCATATAAGTGAGTTCAGTCCTCTCAACATATACCATGTCTGGCAATATAATACACATCCTAATGGAGACACACACTTTAAAAATATTGAAGTGTAAATTAGTAATATGCTTTACATAAATAGTCACTGTGGGGAAGGGGAGGGAATATTATGTACCAGCTACCAGAAGCATCTGAGATACAGCATGAGGAATATGTGGCAGATCTGCAATGATTTATTAATACTCTGAGTTGCCTAGTTGTGGGACGGTATGGCTGTATTAGCTTGCTAGAATGTTTACTATATGCATATGTTGATTTACTTTTATAAGAGAGGAGTTAGAAAGCTGCCAAGAAGGAAAAATAAAGATTCTCAATAAGGGCCCTGCTGGTAAACATTTCAAAGGCACTATGAAACAATACCTGAATTATTAAGCTATTCCAGGGACCAGCCAGGTCATTTCTTTTGCTAAGATTAAGAGCAGTAAGATTAGCAGAGTGGTAACATGGTAAAACAGTCACTCTAGAAGGAGGATGGAGGCTTTATAATGCAAGACTAAACTTCGAGCTTCTGACACTGATAAAAAGAGGGAAAATCTCTAGACAAAAACTTTGTACTAAGCATTTTAGCTCCACTGAGGATGTAACTAACCATAATTAGCTTTTCCATGGTTAAATTAACACTGTGAAAGGTGTTGAATCCTAACCTTATTTGGTACAGACACTGAAGAAAAAATATCACTTCTAAACAGCCCTTTGCAAATCAAAGCCATTTTTAAATGAAGGTCAAACACATCAGTACATGCAGACAATGGCTTTTGGAAAGCATTTTGTTCATTCTAGCTTAAGTGATCGCTAAGACTGATGACCAGTAAAAACAAATTGCACTGCAATTCCAAAGGAGACACATTTTTTCCGGTTTTGCATTGGTATTTTTGTCCTCCCTACTGTGTCTATGACACTCTCCAAAGCTTAAAAAGGAAAACTGCTGTCATGGATTTATTCTCTTCTGTGCTCAGACTTTCCCCTTCATGAAGCAGGTTGCCAAACAACATTACTGCCTTAAACTTTGATAAAATGGAACTGAATTTTATTGAGTTAGGTTTCGTAAGATTTTCTCTCAATACATAAAAGTTCTAACAAATGCCTGGACCACAGTTAAAGTATGGGGACAAGAGCCACTCGAAATCCTGTAATTAGCAGCCGCAGCATCTTTGTAAACAGGTAATGTCAAAGGAATCAGAAGCAAGCAAGCACGAAATAGTAAAAACAAGTGGCTTCAGTGACAAGTAATCAGCATCACAATAGGGAATTTTCAGGAAACAAACACAATTAATTTTGAAAGCTACAGTGCTTTGGACCAATAAGACAATGCACACACTTCTGCATATGCTTACATTTACTTGTGTGAATAGTAGCAAGTTGACCAGAAAAGTGCAGAAAGTTAAAGAAACCTTGCAAACAATTCCAGGAGCTGCACTGATGTTCCAGTGGCAACAAGATCAAAGCAGCATGCAAATTCTGGGAATAAAGTCTAGCACAGTTAGCATGGGTACACTTCAAATCAGAAGGAGTCTCTACTAAGTGCACAGGGACAGAAAACCAGGTTCAGTACATAATACAGTCAAAACAAAGGAAATTAAAAGACCTAATACTCTACAGTTACTTTCTGAAGTGCTGTGTAGCACTGTCTCAGGAGGTAGGCACAACCTTGTATAAAAGAAGAACAGAAAGGCAAAAAAAGTCCCAAACCCCAAAGTGTTGCTCAGTAAGGAAGTCGTTCTGGCCAGAGAACAGAAATAAAAGCTCTATGAAGGCAACCAACAAGAAAGCAGCAGATGGGTCATGAGGTGTCAAAAATATGTACATTAATTAAAGACTTTTTAAGCTTGAGAAAAAAATGGGGACAAAAAAGATACATTCGAAAGTCCTTTGGGTTTTTATAGGAGACTGCAGTATTCTGATCTCCGTCAAAATTAGTGCTGCTGGTTTCACAGGCAAACAAATAGTAGGAAACTCACATCGATGATAATTTTATGAGAGTACGGTCTCAACACTAAGAATAAGAGGGACTTTCACTGCAAAAGCAGAATTATCTGAAAGCATATGAATAAGGTAATTTAAAACTCAAAGGGAGATACCTACTGAGCAAAGCATACCTAAAACGTTCAGCTGAGATTATCATGCAGTATTTCAGCAGCTTTCTATCCTGCATATTGTACTGACCTGCATTAACTTTGGCTTTTACTTTGTCCTGTATGATTTCTCCTGAGGAAGCATGACACACATACAGAATAAGCAGTTGTTTCTATATGAAAAAACTGAGCAAGGTCACCCCATACTGTGTTGAAAGAGGCACTAATGGCACCTCAGTATCTTCCAATAACAAAACCATTTATGTATGTCATCACAGTAAAGTACTAAGCAGTCACAGCACTACTGCAAAATTAATCAATATGCAATGTATTGGACTCCGAGCAAAATTTTAGTGCTGTTTTTAAAGATACCTTGAGGTATGCTTTGGTAAATGGTAACTTGCTAAAGGTAGCCTGAAACCATAACAACAGGATAAGCACACTTTCTTAATTTTCTTTTCAGAAGACTAAAGTATAAAATAGAAAAACATATATCATGTTTTACCTAAGCAACAATATCCTTTTGCGGCTGACAAAATGCGTGGAAGGTGTTTCTTAAAGTCAAGTTGCCTGCAGTCAAATATACATAGAAAATGAATTGTCTGCAACTTGCTCGCAAAGGGAATAATTTCCATTAGGTCAGTCTAATGTGATGCCCCCGTTGACTTACAGGTTATACTTTAAACTTATCTCCTATTTCTTGAACTAATTTTAGGCTCTTGAATGCAAGCACGTAGTGGGGGCAAGTGTGGGGGCATTGACTAGAGGACACTGACTTTTTCCAGGAATGCCACATTTTAGTAATACTGTATAGGATCCTAAAAGGACATGTGTTCAGAGCAGATTGAGTACTTGATCCCAGTCTGACCCTGCATGTAGATATAGTACATATAGATATGCACTACAGTGCATAGAAGTATTTATAGTGTATATATATAATTATGCACTATATTGCCTTTAAATGTGACCCTAGTACTATTGAAACCAATGCAATTATCAGCGCAGCTAATGACTCTACTGTATGAGACACAGAGTAGTCCTTTTTTCCCCAACAGTTGACATCCTCCCTCTATTTTCTAAGGGCCAAAGGCAACATATCTAGAGGTAAATAGAGGTCTTCTGCCAAAGGACTTGCTTCACATTTAGCTTTAGCCTGCTTTTTGTATGGGTTGCTCATGCTACAAATTTCTTTAGCAGACATGAGAAGTGTTGCACAATTCAACTTCCTCATGTCCTGTTCCCCTTTTCTCTAAAAGCCCAGAGGAATCCTGCTGGTGTTCACTAGGTTTAGACAAGGATGCCTCAGGATGCCCTGTTTCTGTCGCACAGCCCATGAAGTTTTAAAATGGCCATTGACAAGCACATGTTTTTTACCAAAGGAGACCAGGCCTTTGCTTCAAGTCCAGTATCATACTTACAGCCTTTGAGTAAGTATGACTTACTGATTTATTCACTGACAGTTACTGAGTTATTCACTGATAATTACTCCTCATGAGTTGCTCTCATGAGTAATTTGCTATCTTCCAATCTTCCTCTTTCCCCTTTTTCTACTCCCCAGAGTTTCTTTGGGTTTCCACACTCTCTGTATGATGTCAAAAATTGTTCTCCCAGAGCCCTAGGATATCTGCCTAGTCCTGAGTCATAGGAAACACAGATGGGCAAATATCTCTCCCAACATTAGACTGGAGAGTCAGGGCTTCTGGGGACAACTCTATCCAGGCAGAATCCAGGTTCTGGGATATTCCCTGAGATTGGAGAAAAAGGTTCTTCAGTTTTGGTCTCTGGCTTCAGTAGTTACTATAAATAGTACATTAGATGACATGACTATCACTAGAAATCAAGCAAATAAACAAAATAATATTCTCTTTGAAAGAATAATGGCAGCCCTCTGTTGACACGGTATTGTAGCTGACAACCAGAACACAGAGAACAACCTGGCTTTTTCTTGAGCTCTGACATAGGACATCAGCAAGAACTGTGCTTTAGGGAGATACTGACACCTCTGGGGAGGATGCTGGGGGGGTTTGCCGACTGCTTAGCATTCCCTGCACACGTAATTGGAGACAGAAGCCTAAGTCTGGGATGCAGATTCCTTTTAGGAAGCCACAAAATTCTCTAATTTCTGATGCACTTAGATCTTTACTTGATCAAGTCCCTAACCTGTAGATACTATCATAAAAATTATCCAAAATAGAAATACAAATAACCTCTATCTTGTCCTCATTTAGGTGAAAAAAAAAGATTTTTATCTTACTTAATTGCATTTTATTAATTCAAAATAGGACACAGTAGTTCTACCCTGCCACTTTATGTGTCATGTACACTGGACACAGCACATTTAAACACCTTCCAGAGTTTATTGGCTGATAAGAAGCAGCGCCAAAATAGTCACAACACTCTTAATAATTTAAATGCATTTAAACCTGGTGAATAAAGGCAGGCAAAGAACATGAAACGAGAGTAATTACAACAGCAGGCAAACTGCAGACTCTAGACTCTAGAGCAGACTCTACTTAGGGGGAGCTGCCAGGCTGCTTTCTCTCACTTTCTGCACTTTCCTTTGTTTAAGGACTATGGATTTACTACCTAGGCAGCTTCTCTCATTGTGTCAACAAGCTCACTTAGCTTTTCAGGGCTTTCCATCCTCTCTTCAGCAAAATACTAGCATTTTTTACCTATTAAGTGTTCAAGGACTAATAACAAGCACAGTTTTTCTGTTTAAACAACAGAAACTGTTTAATCTAGTATGACAGAAACTAGGTCCCCAGTTAAATTTCAAATCTGACTAATAAAGAGATAAAGGATTCACCTTTATGAAACAAAAGGTTTGTTGGACCATTAGGGAGTAGAGAAAAATGTTAAGAATCTAAGCTAAAGGTACATGAAAGGAAGAGAAATGAGAGAAGAAAAAAGGAGGGAGGTGAGAGAAACATAACCTTTGCAAATGTTCTGGGTTTTTTCTAAAGCAAACACAGTATAAAGCACTGTATGCATTTGGGCCCCGTCAGTTTGAACAACCTAACTGTGACCAAAACCATTATTCATAAGAATTAAGTCAGATGCACACAGAAGGGTTAGCTGTGTAAGAGCTGTTGCAACAAGATGACAGAAAGTACTAGCCAAAATCAAGAAAAGTAGGGCTTCAGCAACAGTTTGAATTTTTAAAAGGAAAATTTGTACTGCAGTAACTAGTGAGGAATCAATATTTTCCTCATTGAATCTTTCCTTCGCAATTTTGCATGTGTTATATCACCAATATTTCTTTTTAACACAATAAACGGTGCAAACTCTCAACTGTAATTTTAATGTCATTGCCTCATAAGTGGGGGAGAAAGGTCAAATATTGGTTTACAAAAAACTTAATAAACTTGCAGCCAAAATCATTAAGACAAACATCGGAGGCTGACAAATTTCATGAGGAAAAGATGTGATATCCTGCTCTCCTCCAGAGAATAACTGCAATGGCAAGGTCACTAAAAGTGTCTCTGAGTGGCTTAAGGAATGTTGTCAGTAACTTTTAAATTTAATATAAAATTTAAAATGAAAACAGCGAGGGGCCTAGAGAAAAGCAGTAATGGTGTTTAGTAATTTGAAATAAATTAATAAATTGTGAAGAAGCATTTGGACTAAGTATACTCCTAACATCAGCGTAAGTACATTCTTTTAGTAGACTAAAATTAACATTGTCAGTGACTAAAACATCATCACTCTGGCAATGTAATGTAAAAGGTTTCTCTCCAGCAGGATTCATTAAGTGATAAACCCATCTCTCATCAGAATATATATGTTACTTAGTCTTTAAAATAAAGACATTGATCCAAAAATAATATCAAGATCTTTAAGTGCACAAAGAACACTGGACTATTAAATTACATGGTTGCAGAAGGGGTTGTTGCAAGCTTGTGCCATGAGATAATTAGTTTTACTTCCATCTTGTTCAACTTCACTTTAAAATTAAGGTGTTCGGTTCTGAATTTCTGCCAAACACTGCGACAAAACATCGGCTGCAGCTGAAGCATCAGGAAAGAGGGAGAAGGAGCTGGAAGCCATCAGCAAAGCAAAAGAACATTATGCCGTAATGGTGAAAAATTGAAGTAGGAGACAGCATATAAAAAGAAGAAAATGTAACGTTTGTTTTGCAGAGCCCTAGGATGGAGCCATTCCACATCAAGTAGAATAAAATGGAAAAAGAGGAGGGAAGAGTTTGGTCAACAATCCAATGACGGTCTCAAAGATTTTAACATAGCCTTGCTAAGCAGTTGCCAAAGTGGCAGCAAAATACGGTTCAGCAGCACAGAATATTAATTATGGTACCAACTGGAAGGTTTGGTTTAAAGTAGAGATGCATATGCCACGAGAAATAAGTACATACAGTGAGAAGGAAGGGAAGTAGGACCTCCAGGAGAGTATAAACAATGTCTCGGCAATGCTCTGAAAATGAGAAAAATGGTGTTTTTCTCCTTCCTTATTGCCATGGAAAGGATCTGTCCCACTTACAGATACAGAATGGAAAAAACAATCAAGGCAGACAGGCAGAATATAACATCAGAAAAGTTAGCCTAAGGTGGCAGTAGGTAAAGCTCGTTAACTGCTCAGTACCCATTAGTATATGAGCTATGGATGACACAAACAAATTCCTAACAGTCACGAGACAACATCCCGAAGTCAAGACGGCAAATTTGTACCCATTAGTTCTTTGTGCTTGCAGTCAGGGTCAGAAAAGAATGAAGAGTAAATGGACACAGAAAATTGATCAGCCCTTTCACTCTTGCAGGCAGCGCGTGTGAATGAAGAACGCAGCGCGGGGACAAGAGCGATAAGAGGAATCCAGCACTCCTGCTGACTGCAAGATTCTCATCCTGCATAGTGCAGGATGGATGGTCGGGCAGGTACCCAGCAAATTACTGCATTTTTACTTTGTTTTACAAATTCATCTTAAAAAGGTTTGCAAAGGACTTGATTGGAGGAAAATTAACAAATACTGGGTACCAACACCAAAATCATCTCATCAGCAAGTAATTGAAGGATAAAAGTGTTGTTCTTGCTGAATCCTACAAGGAAGTAGAGAGCTGTGAGGTCCTTGAGGGAGTTTATGCTCAGATCCAGCAAAGGTCTTGCAGGAAGGCCGGTCAAATGTCACACACATTTGTCCTGAGAAGAGAGCCCAGAGTCAGTGAGTGACACGCTGGCTCCCCCACACAGCCTACACTGAGCAGGACTCATTCTTCTCTTGATTGTTCACAGGGGCATCTGATGGCTCCCCTTTTCACATACTATAACTGTCCATAGGCTCAGGTGTTATCTGGGGTAAGAGACCCTAAATTCAGCGTCTCCCTTATCTGACTGTCCTACTGTCTTCCCAGCACGTACATGCTTCTCCCATCTGCGAGGGCAGCCTCACCAAAAAGAAGCTAAAGCGGAACAGATGCACAGAGTCTCACTGCAGGGAATGGTAGGAGGGAGAGAGAGACTCTGTACCCTAGGGAATGAACTGGAAGATATGGGCTTCTTCCTTTCACTTAGTACTTTTTTGTGGGATTTAGTTTGGGCGTTTTGGTTTTGTGGGTGTTGTTTTTTTTTCCCGACAACAATTGGAAAAAATCCAGTGATAAACATCCAATGATGAAAAGCCAACGATAAACACTTCTGCCAGGACATAGGACATGTGGAGTTAGTGCCATCTTCAAAGCAAGAGAAAATTAAGGGTCAGTTTAATGGGGTGGCACTCTAATCATGAAGCTATCACAGAAAGTAGGCACCGCTACCATAGGCTGCTAGTGCGTGCTATAAAAGCTTTGCAAATGCCTATCAAATCAGGTCCTTTGAGGACTTTGCAATCTGTTCAACCAGTTTCTGGATGCTAATCACACTTAGTCCTATGGTTCGTGCTGATCTGGCCAGCACAGTGCAGCTCTACACATGCTCAGATGAATGGTCAGCACCTAAAGAACTACAGGTACGAGGAGCCAACAATTAGGACAGAATGCACAGTGCATTTCAAACTTAGTAGGGACTACATCTTACAGCAAGAACAAACATATTACTAATGCATAGAGTAACACAGCCTGGGTTAATACAGAATCAAATAAGTCATCTGCCAGTTAATTTTCTTTGTTTTGTTACAAAGTGCCCCAAAACCTTAAACAGCAGCACCTCAGAAATGTAGGCATATAAAGTAAATTTTGAATGTGAAGTTAAATAAAATCATCAAGCAAATGTGTGTCTTCTCTAAAAGAACCTGGAAATAAATATGAATTGTATAAATATATATAAAACAAAGCTGATAGCTGCACAAAAGAGTGATCCCGAGGACTGAGACCTGCTTTTATAAGTCATACATTGCAGTGCACACAATCCAGGACAGAATTTGGAGGGAATGTGTTCTCCAGTTCAGGTGAGGAAACATAATGAAAACTATTTTACCTGGGTCAAACAATGTCTGCACTTTAACATCCAGAGCAACAAGCATCAGAACTCAAATGGAATCAGTTGTCTCTTGAAATAAATTACCTGCATGTTCCTACAGATATGGTTACTATTAACAAATGGAAGTGTAGGATTTCATGATCTGTCAAAAGTATATATATCTTGTCAGAGGATCTTGAAGGTGACCTACCCAAACTTTATTCTGTTCCTTTCAGCACATATAAGTGAGAACAGATTCCAGAATCATACCTTTAACTTCAGAATAAAATAAAAGAATAAATAATTAAACTACTCTTTGTTTTACAGCACTAATGTTCATAGCTCATGGATATTATTAATAATAATCATCATCAGCTTAAGCTATTATTGTTGTTGTTATTGTAATCATTATTATCACTTACTTTGAAAACTCACTGGAAAATTTGGCTTCAAAATATTTATACAGTTCTGTCCTTAATCATTGCTTGGAGAAACAGGACTAATACATGTATGTGTTGATACCATATGAAATGTAAGCAATGCACATTCTGCAGGTGGGGTGTTCTGCCTGACTCAAAGCAGTAATCTTAAAAAAAGATACTTCAGCGTTATAGAAGGAATTATCCACATGTGAAAAATTCGTTTTACTATATGGAGGGGCACAAATCAAACTAAATAAAATTTCAATTATATTTTAAAAGTCTTTTGTAAAAGCAAACTAGTAAGAAACTGGGCAGCTGAGTTTTAGGGTAGAATTTATTTTCCCTAAGTGTAAACAGCTACAGTGTAGACATGTCCTTTTGAGCTTCTCGCTCTGGCCTTTCCATATAATCAACATCGAGCAACAGGCACACTCAGGGAGTCATTCATCCCATCTATTTCCACTGTGTACTGTAGGATAACACAGATCACACCCTAGGGAGGCCTATTTCTCTGCAATGACTATAAAGGGAGCTTCAGGTGACTAATCCACAAAGTACTACAGGTATCTACATTTGTTCAGATGAAATCCACCCTAAACGCGTTCTTGAAGAGGAATGTGATGTATCTTAAGGCAAAGAGAATTAGTAGAAAAAGGAAAACATACTGAGGAAGTAGGTTAGAAGAAGAATTTAAATTTGCAGGATCAGTTGCTAAGAAATAGTCATAAAATCTCCCGTAAGTTCTGAAATACCTCTTGTTGTATTATCAACAACCGACTTTTAAAATTTGTTTATTAGCATACACTGGCAGCCAAAACCTGGTAAAATGTATGGAGACAACCTGGAATGGTGGGACAGAATTGATAAGGTGCAGCTGGAGTAACCATTGTACATCCAGGAATGAGAAATAAAGACCATATACCAGAAAGGGCAGGGGCACTTCCTTCGTGATTTTTATTTGAAGACTGTGTAAAGAAAGGCTTTTGCATTGCTAAAAATATCAAAAGCATTCTTTTGACTTTCCCTTGCTCTGTTAGGCCAGCATAAACAAATCCTGAAACTTTCAATAACAAAAATATGAATTTTACTAAAATACTTCAGGACAATGTAAATAAATGTATTCGCCTTGTTTATTAAATCAAATGGTACACACATGCTCGGTCACTCAAATACACACAGATATTTACAAAACTATTCTGATTTATAAATCATGCCAACATACATTTCTGATTTTCAAGAAACAATGCATAGTACAAGTCTTCTAAATAAAATAGAGACAAAAATGTAACCAAATTGGGGTCAATGAATATAAAAACTCTCTCTGTACCTTTCCTTTTGTCTAACAATAAAAGTGATATTGTCAAAAAGGACTGAAAAAACACATGAAGTCAAAATATGGGATTTATTTAAACTACTTATAAGCTGTGAGTAATCTCTGTTTCTGTTCTTTATGCAAATACAGAGATGGTCCTCAACACAGCATTTCATTTATAGCTACTTTTCTCAGAACTGCCAAAATTTTCTAAGAATTGTCCTGATTAGATTTATTTCTCTTCTTTTCTACTTACTTCTTTTAGGTTATCTTTGTTGCCATTTTTCCAAAAGGACAGTTCAGAAAAATGCAAAGAAAAATCTATATCCAATTTAGATTGCCGTACAGAAATCTTCTTACTCAAAAGGCAAAATCTTTAGCTCAGGCTAATTAGTTACCTGAAGATTTTTTTAAAAAAATAAAACATATAAAAAACAAATATTGTAATTAAGTACATTAATCAGTTACAGCACATCTGCCAGTGACTTCACTCTAAAGGAGCAACATTTTGTTTCATAAAGGTTATATACAGATCATACACAGACAATCTGTAACACACTTGGCTATATTTAATTTGGCAGTCTAGGATTAATGAAACATATGATGCTTTTCTCAATTGGAAAGCTTGGGTATGTAGTGTAAATAATGATATGTAATGACAGCAATGAAATCAAAGTAAATCTTTAAATATACTTGATCAATTAAGGGTTTTTATGAGAACAGTTGAAACAGTAGTGGGTTTTTGTTTTTTTTTAAATGTATATAATTTCATGGACCATTGCTCTGAACTAACAAATAGTAAACTCATAGAAAGGAATTTGCATTTCATTATTGGAGTTGTGAATATTTTCAGTGGGACTTCATACCAGCCACTACCGCTGTAGTTTAACTTCAATGGGATTACACTTGGTATTTTTCAATACACTAACAAAATCAGCCCCTGAACAGTTGCATTCATTGTGTAACAGTGGTCCATTAGTTAAATCTGAATGCCAGATTCCACTGACCATTTATTTCAAAGGTAAAAGCCTTTCTGAGGCAACTGGTTTAACATTTATTCCAGCTTAACCCCTAAAGATAATTTTGATCATTGTGGGTAGAATTCATCCACTTCGTTTTAGATTTCTGAGAAGTAATCCAGGTGTTTAAACATGGGTGTCTAGAGACTTTTTAGATCTTGTAGGACACCAAACCACCCACATGGAGTCAGCAGGAATGACACAGAACCTACTAGAGACCTTTATTTTTCTTTACCAGCAGCTGGACATGGGGATGTCTGGGAAGCTTGAGATGACATTCAACATGTAAGTTTAGGCAACAGAATCCCATTTTGAAAAATATTTACTAGTATCTGTATTAGCATTAGCATTGGTATTATTTAAGTCTGAACTAGTTTCATGAGAGTCCCCGTAGAGTCAATGGGAAGAAGTAAACCCTTCAGGATATAATTCTTATTGATTATTTTGCATATCTACACCTAGGTCAAATGACATACCAGAAGCAGTCATTGCTTTGCACTGAGTATAACAGAAACCCCAGCAATTGCCTGTTCCTCTGTGTTTTCCATCACTTTTACATCTACTGAACCTATAACAACTGAAAGCATGACGATACCATATGATTCAAGTAACTTGCTTTCTTCCATCTAATCTAAATGGCTTGGCCATTAGTTACTATAGCACTGCCTGACGAACATAGAGAAAAGGAGTGGAGAGGTAGTTAAGAGATGTCTGTTTTACAGCGATAGCACACTCGAAGGACAGAGAGAAGATTCATAAGAAGGATGAAGGATGTATTTATTCTCCTTCACCATGTGTTATGTCATACAGAAGCATAATCACAATAATATTACCAAAATAAAATACATCAACAAATGTGCAGTGTCTCCAGGTGCAGAGTAAATGTAAGAGTGGCATACGTGAGAGAACTGATAGTCTCGAGTATACGTCTCAAAAAGGGGTTAATTGAGATATTCTGCTCCTAGATGAACCGTTTGTGATCACATGCTGGGCTGTAAATGGTTTACATTGAAAGATTTTTACATTAGCATTTTAACAAAAGACACTTTTTCCATCAAAGACCTTCATTCAAATAATGGTTTAAATAAATTAAGTGTATTTGATATGTCACCCTAACCCTCTGTGGACACTGACTGCATCACATATGCTAGAAAATTGCCACCAGAGGCAATCCAACAAGGGAAGTCAAGCTCTGCTGATGAGTCAGGGATGAGGTCGGGCGAGATAAAATGAACAGTACAGGCTCAGCTCAGGACACTGATTCCATTCTGCCATCAGATGTACATTATTGATCCCAGCAGTTTAAAAGAAGAGCGTGTGTTTGATGTAGCTGGCAGCAGCCTTCCAGTTAAATTGCTCTTCAGCCGGCAGACTACTCTGTGAGCTTTGTTACAGAGCAGATCAGTAAATGCACAGCTCTTTTTGTGTTTCTCACAGTAGCTAAGACAGTGAGCAATCTGAACAACTATTTTAACATTTTCAGTCACTGTCTTAAACAGGTGTAAACGGAGCCTGCGTGCATGGATCTCACTGCTTGCCAACAAAGGGTCAGGAAGAATTCACCGCACCGAGTGTGGTCTTCCATTCAGTCTAACTAACAAGTTGTGTCAGAGAATGCACTACAGAGAAAATCAGTGAGGTCCACTACAGATTTGGGCCTAAATTGCTTGGGGGAAAAAAAAAAAAAAAGTCTTTGGGAATAGCATATTGTTGATATGTGATATACTTTGGCCCAGATGGTTCATAAACAGATTTCTCTTGTTAAAGACACAGTCTTCCTCCTTTCTTTTTATTGTCACTCAAGGAAATTAAGGAGAAGAAAGGGGTAAAGACAGAGACAATAAAGCTTTTCCTAAAAATATAGAAATGTAAAGTATCGCTAGAATAATATTATGAAAGAGGTAGATCTAAAACATAAAGATAATTCTGTGCCTCTATTTGTACCTGCTCCTTACAAAACCACTCTTGCCTCATATGCTGTTAATATAGCACTTGTAAAGAAATTAAACCATGGGCTTATATGAAATCACTCCATTATTCCCTAAAGGAATTCCCAGCTGAGGTCTGACAAATGAGATCACAAACAGCTAAAAGCTGAGGCAGAGCCGAGCGAAGAGAGATAGAAGGGCTATGCAGAAAAGGTAGTCCTCCAAAAGGGACAGAGGGGCTGAAGTAGAGAGGCTGAGAGGAGAAGTAGAAGTTAGGAGCAACCTCTGAGAAGGAAAAGCCCAGAAGATTTAGAATATCTTGGAAATAGCTCCTAGAAAAGGGAATGGGAGCCCTGCCAGGAGGAGGAACAGCACTTGTACAAACTCTCTAATGAAGGAATACTTCAGGTGTCTGTAAGAGATTTTCTTGCAGGAAGAGCTTAATGGACAGAGAAGGAATCCATTGATGGAGACAAATACAGTTGGTGTCAAATTAATCTCCTGGGCCTAACACTACCACCCTTAAAAGAACTCCCTTTGAAGCTGTAGGTACGTTTGGTAACAGAGTCTATACGGTTATCTGAGCAGAGATGATGTTTTTGTTTTGTGTATATCTGACACCCCCACAGGAGCTCTGATCACTAGCTAGACTCTCTCAGTGTTAACATGACACGGGTGATAACTAACAGGATCACATGCAGTCAGGAACCGAGTGACAGGAGAAAGGATGGCTGTGCAGCCATGCTGCATGCGAGCACACCATAACAAAGAAGGATTAAATGGGAGGAATTTTACTGTCTCATCTCTCTACAGCTCCTTCCTGATCCAGGAAAGCCACACGTAAATAACAGCAAGTGCTATTGTAATAGCAGAAGCGTTTTTCCTGTCCACTTCACCTGTTGGGTAGGAATTAGTACAATGATGTGCCACAACTTTGTAAGTGTTCATAAGAGCATAGAATCATAGAATTGTTTGGGTTGGAAGGGACCTTAAAGATCATCAAGTTCCAGCCCCCCTGCCATGGGCAGGGACACCTCCCACCAGACCAGGTTGCTCAAAGCCCCATCCAGCCTGGCCTTGAACCCCTCCAGGGATGGGGCAGACACAACTTCTCTGGGCAACCTGTTCGTGTCTCACCACCCTCACAGCAAAGAATTTCTTCCTGATAGCTAATCTAAATCTCCCCTCTTTCAGTTTAAAACCACTACCCCTTGTCCTATCGCACCACTCTGTGATAGAGTCCCTCCCCAGCTCTCCTGTAGCTCCCTTCAGATATTGGAAGGCTGCTATGAGGTCTCCCTGGAGCCTTCTCTTCTCCAGGCTCAACCACCCCAACTCTCTCAGCCTGTCTTCATAGCAGAGGTGCTCCAGCCCTCTGATATCTTTGTGGCCCTCCTCTGAGCTCATTCCAACAGGCCCATGTCCTTCCTGTGCTGAGGACTCCAAAGCTGGACACAGTGCTCCAGGTGGGGTCTTACAAGCACAGAGTAGAGGGGTAGAATCACCTCCCTCAACCTGCTGGGCACACTTCTTTGGATGCAGCCCAGGATGCAGCTGGCTTTCTGGGCTGCCAGTGCACATTGCTGGCTCACATTGAGCTTCTCATCCACCAACACCCCAAAGTCCTTCTCAGGGCTGCTCTCCAGCCATTCTCCAGCCAGCCTGGATTTGTGCCTGGGATTGCTGTGACCCAGGTGCAGGACCTTGCACTTGGCTTGGTTGAACTTCATGAGGTTCACACAGGCCCACTTCTCCAGCCTGTCCAGGTCCCTCTGAATGGCATCTTGGTTATAAATATAAGGAAGTAAACAGCATGATTATGCCATAAATCACCGTACTTTGCAAATAAGGAAGCTGAACTCAGAGAACTTCGGAGCCAATTGTCATGTATGCTTATAACTGTAAGTACATTGTCTTTCAGTTGTTCCTCTGCAGAAGGCTGAAACCTTCACAAGCAGGGTCTAAAAGTTTGGGCTACTCCGATTACATTATTTCCAAATCTGTTGTGCAGCCACTGCTGTTAACTGGCTGACATGATGCATGACCCCACCAGAGGATAATAGCTCAGCATGCTGCATGAAGCCCACTTGAACTGTTCTGGCAAGAACAAGTGAGTCATTAATTATCCCTCAGCTGAATCTATTGAAGACTTATTAACACTAATTCACAAGAAAGGGGCTTGTTTGATTCCCAGCAGGGATGGAGAAGCTGAATTAGACTGTTATTAAAATGCACCTTATATTAAGGCAGTACATCCCAAAGTAATGCGATTTTAAAGTGATATGAGTAACATCACCTGAAATATCCTTGACTTCTCTGTAAATATTACTATTGTATTACTATGCAATTACTGTTCGTTGCCAAAAAAACCTTTCCTTAACTATGACATTTAGAATAACCCTTAGAGCACCAAAAATTATCAGAACTTATTCCAGATATTCATGGCAAAAAGCTACGTCTGCCTGTTAGGATTTCTTTAATGCTTATTTTAGATATTCAAACTGATTAACATATAGAAATCTGTCATGAGTTAATTCAGAAGGAATTAAATAACACTTGCAAAGTAATTCAAGGAATAATCAAATACTTAAAAAAATTACTATTACTGGCAATTTAAAAATTGCTGTCACAGAAAACCAGAAAGTAGAACTGGTATTAATTAGATTGATAATGACAGCTAAGAATTTTCCTGAACTATGAAAACCAATATTAGACAAAAGGTGTAGTCTGCAACTGGAAACAGAGTCTGGAAATATATTTTGTATTCCTTTAGGAAGTTTGAAAACCCAACAAAACACTACAAAGTTAGGTTTATTTGTATATTTGCATTGAAATAGCAGTTTCTGTTCTAGTTGCACATGTTTCTTTTGTGTAGATCTAAATGCAGGCATTATTTTGGGACAAAAGGACCCTTAAATGTTTTGGTTTTTTTTAATCAATAAAAAGGAATAAAGAATGATACAGCAACTTGGAAGTCTACAATGAGTCTAATATTTTTTAAAATATATATTTAGACCATTGATTTAAAATACATTTTAAAAATATTTAATAATAAAAATACCTTAATTTTACTTTTAAAATTAGTCATTGGTTAAACAAACTTTACACTTTTAACTTAAATATTCCCAGTCATGATTCTTTAATACAGTCTGGTGCCTGCTGGCATGTTTTGAGAAAAGCTGAAGTGTTTAAAACAGTTAGCTCCAAGTTGCAGTCCTGAAAACTGTTTGGATGATGCACAATCATAAAATTGCAATTGCAAGAAATTGTCAATGCACCCCAATTTTTAATTCAAAGCTTTCCAAATTCTTTTTCTGGCCATGATTTTTAGCATTTCATTCAGTCTTATGAGCAGCCGGGTACAAAGCTTGTGCCTGACAATGAAGCATTCACTAACAAAGTCTTCTTTGCTATAAAGGAAAGATATACTTTGGATATACATTTCCTTATGTACTCTGGATACCCAAAGTATATCCTTAAATGCAGTTTCATAGAATAGTTTGGGTCCGAAGGGACATTTAAAGGTCACCTAGTCCAACACCCATGCAATGAGCAGGGACATCTTCAACTAGATCAGGTTGGCCAGAGCCCATAGTATAGGAACAGGCTCTCTATCTTTATGCAGTGCAGGGGTTTTTTCTTCTCAAAATCCTGAAATAGTCACGGGAAGAAAAAAGCAGTCCCCTGGAGAGGATGGGATCCAGACACTTAAACCCTTGTGGTTTCTCATGCTTCTTGTGCTCTTTCAGACGAGCTGGAAGCATTAGCCTACTAAGCAGACTATTTCCTGGAATCCCATCCTGAAATGCCTAACCCCTGCCCTGCTCCACTCACGGAGCCTTCATGCCTGACACACAGCTCGGGGGTCCACTTCAGGGAGCAGGCTAAAAGTCAGGCTCTTCTAAACTCACTGACTCAGTTCTTTTTTTTAAAATGAGATGATTTGCCTGACAAAAGAGAAAATGTTCATTGTAGGATGAAATAACTTTGTCATTTGAATCGCAGTTTTTATTCACATCCAGATAGAAAAGATTTCATAAAGATCTTTATCATACCCAAAATGTGGACAAACACTGCAGTTGGCAGCTGGATTGACATAATGCTGCATTATGGTATGTGGAGTCAATACTCTGTAACACTCAAAGCACTATTTATATAGCAGAAGGCTGTGGTTCTTTAAGAGAGACAGAACGATCACTTTTTAAATGTGAATAAATAGTTAGAGAACACCAAAGCTTTCTCTGAGCTGTTAGCAGAGCCTCATAATAAAGTGATTATGTCTGGTTGTCTATTATAAAATCTGCCTGTTACTGAACCACTTTTAATATCCCATACTGAAGCTGCACACTCAGGATCTCCAAGCATTTCCAAAAGGGGCCATGAATTTTCAAACTGATTATAGGAACCTGACAGAAACATTTTTAAAAGCTTCACCCAGCAAAGCGTTGAGCAGATTTCTAAGGTGTTAGGCAGCCTCAAACCCTATTGTTTTGGGGGAGAGCTGTGGCTAGTCACTGGATTTTAGGAATACTCAGCATTTTGCAAGATTTAACTCTGAAGATCCTAATTGAAAGTCAATGGGAGTTAGTTTCCTAAAACTCAGCATCTCCAAGATATTTCAGTACTTGAAATCAATGAAGTCAGCTCCCTAAGTGCCTTTGAAGCTGAGGGTTTTCACTTTGCAGAGTGCAGTGCCATGATGCCTGGCTCCAGCACGTGTCCATACTATCTGTAGGATAAACTATGGATTTGCACGTCTGCCATCTTCTGCAACATATAAATGCCAAGGAAACAGTAAGTTAGGGGGAAACAAAGGCCCTTAGTAATAGGCCCAGACAATTAATCTTTTACGTGTGCTATTTGCAGAAGACATTTGCAATGTTAAAGGAAAGCAGAATGGAGAAAAGGAAATAAAGTTGTCATTGGAAGATGACAAAGGAAACCTGGCTCAGCCATCCGGGTGTGTTTGTGCTCCTTATAGGAGCAACACAGATGCAGTTATTTCATGTGGAAATAGTATGCTACTCTGAAAAACTTCAGCTTTACTTTGAAAAGAAAGCATCGATACCATACTATTTCATAGGTAATATCAGAACTGGGCGTTCAGCAGATATGGCTCATTGCCCCAAAAAGAGTAAGCATATGAAATCCACGTACCACTTAGCAGAAGATAAAACTACCAAAAATACACTATGGCCTTGTTTGAAGAGCTTGATAAGACATTTGCTGGTGGTCCCAGCTCTGAGTCCCTCATCTTCATGACTCCCCTCTTCAGCCCTTCGCAAACGAGAGGGGAAAAGGAGGAGGCCACCCTCAGCACAGCAGCCAACACGTAGGGAAATTGGAAGCCTCTCCAGGATACAGCCTCTAAAAGTCTGCTTGGCAGACAGACAAAGCTTTGTCCAGAAGCTTCCTCAATGACTGTCCCCTCCACCTGCACTCCCAGCAGCACACGCTCTCCCCCAAAAAAAGGAAAAAGGAATTATCGCAATCCAAGTACCGGTAACTCCAGCAGTATTGCCTCCAGCGAGGTCATGATTACTCAGAACATTTTACAATGTCTGTGCTAGGATGTACTTATAACCCATGCTGTACGCTGGCCAAGCTGCAGAGAACCAGTTTGGGTGTCAGTCTGATTGTGCCTAATGAGCTGACGTGCCCCACACTGAGGCACCAAGAGCACTGGCCGTGCTGGAGCCCCAGCCTGGTGGGGCTGCCCTCCACAGCTGTGTCCTTGTGGAGAACCTGGTCAGGAACGAGAAGCCCACAGAGAAGCCAGCTGAAGCCACGCATCTGCAGTGGATTTCCTCTTTACAAAAGCAGAGTTTAGCAGTACAGTTTTTTGGATTAATGTGGGGTCGGCATTTTGTCATGCAATTAAAATGCAATTAGATCATTGTCCTCTTGCAATATTGATTTTATTTATAATCTGCTGCTTAAGTCAAATTGTTTTAATATGATCTCTCTTGACTTTTTGTCCAAATACTACTTTTTGTTACCACATGTATTTTAAGAGATATGTAATCTGATTTTAAATAAAAGGAAAAGAGAAAGTGAGTGCAATACATATAAAAGGAGACATTAACCATTTATGCAGTAAAACCAATCACGGTACAATCAGGACGAGCTCAAGAGCTTTCTTAGGACCATACCAAGTGTTGCCTTACATGCTTATGTGTGGTTTGTTTCTGTCCCCCAAATCCTAGCACCTGGACAAAAAAGAACATAGTCTATGCTTTCAGCAAATAAACCCCAGAGCACTCAAAACCAGAAGAAACGCTCGGACACCCCGAGCAAAGGAGTGAAGCTCTGGTTCCACCTGCCCTACCTCGTCAGCCTGCAGAGTATGGTGCTCACTGTGAAGGGTTGTGGCAGCTGTCGCTGCTCTGTTCTTTCCTTCAGGGACATTGCATTTGATTTCGGATAATGTTTCCATCAGCTGCCACAAGCGCTTCTCTTCACACAATGCAGAGCAACCTGGAAAAATTGTAAAGTTACAATTTAGTGCTACGCATTTGTGAGCTCAGGTCTCAGCTGAAGATGACGAGTCAAAATGAACCCTAATGGGTGAATCTCCTCACTTAATAATCCCAGTCAATG
Organism: Tringa tobata; assembly: GCA_033628505.1. Classification (NCBI taxonomy): domain Eukaryota; kingdom Metazoa; phylum Chordata; class Aves; order Charadriiformes; family Scolopacidae; genus Tringa; species Tringa tobata. The sequence goes on from JAHREE010000447.1 coordinate 2,391,253, forward strand.
ACCAGGGATGTCTAGGTCTGTCATAGATGCTTGAGATCCACCGCACAAACCACACCAGCTCAAGCCATGCCTCGTCTTACAGCCTCATGTGGTCAGAAATCAGGACAGGAAAGAACTCAAATCCTCAGCTTAATGGCCTGAACTTTGACATAAGCTTGCTCCATTTCACTTTTAAAAGCAGGAACAAATCTTTTCTAATTAATTTATAGATACTATTGAGGATTTCCATTGTCTAGCATAAACAATTCATGGTGGAGTACATAGTAGTGTACAGAAGTATTCTTTTTAATATGTCTACTTCTATTTATCCTTTCTTCATATGTAGAGTTGACAATATTTATTTAAAACAGAGACAATTAGAAGAAAAAAAATCCAACTTTATACATTTCCAGCTTACCTCACTATAAAACAATCTTTAAATAAGTGTATATACTTGTGTACACACAACTAACCAAAGCTAAATCTGAAAAGCTTACTGGTTTGGGAAAAACACAGAATAATTTTTACTGCTCTCATTTTTTGAAATGATTTAAACAACGCAATTCTCTTGTTGTTATTTATACAATGCCCAAAAGTGTGCTATCTGCTCTTCAGTTGCTTGTCAATATGTTTATTTATTTTAAATCAATCTTTTCACCATTAAATCAACTGTTGATGACAGCTTTTGTATAATAGTGTAGTTTTAGTATTGCTTATATATTTTTCAGAAAAAAACTTGCCTTCTTGTATTCTTGTAACCACTTTTATGTTGTCTTCTACACAAAGCATTTTTAATAAAACATATTTTAAAGGTGGTTTGAATCACATGAGATCAGCAGGCAGTTCCTTATGATGCCTGTGAAGAAATAGCTAGTACACATTGATTTTAACTTCTGCAGTAACAAACACAGTAAAGATGTCGATTGTTAAAAGCCAGGATACTACAGAAAAGGAAAAAAAAAAAAGAGAATAAAGTTTAAAAACTAGTTATAGATTTTTCAAGGCTAGAGTTCCTTGCTTCTGGCATCAAACACATACAAAGAAGTTTCAATCCTACTTTACCTGTTAGCAAAAAATCATGTGTAATGGCTTCCACAGACTCAGGTAACAAATGTAAGCCTCTACGTTCCTAAATGAGCACAGCACTTTACAAGAAGGAGTAGAGAACCTTGATCTAACAGTGACTGAAGCTGAGGTAGCTGCAGAGAAACAGAAGGGGGAAAAAAAAATGGAAACTGAGAAACACGAGTGAAAATTCAAGGAAATAACATGTTCATCCATCTGAGAGTGGAGGTTGGTGTTAAAATGAAAGGGGAATATCTTCAGAAATGGCCTTGATAAATGGATCCCCAAGCTTTAAACAAAGCCCTGAAACATATTATACAGTGAAAAGTGTTGAGGGGGCAGCTGAAGCAACAAAATATTCCCAGCGTTGCTCATGAGAAATGCATTTCAATAATTGAACACAGAAGGCTCAAAATGTTGTACATGCCTTTTTGTATTAGCCAGTGATATCTGGTGTTAGATTTACCCCTAAACTATGTCAAATAATATCACAGATTTTTGAAGGATTACCTGATAAAATCCTAACTGATAACAAAGACAAATTTTGCAGGGAGCTAGAAGTGACATAGCACAACACTCCGAAAACTGGTCTAACAGAATATCTTTATCTCAGGCACAATATGAGCTGTGGAAGCCGATTATCAGGCCACCAAATTAGATGCCAGGGTTAGAGCTGCCGATCCCTAACCATCAAGGACTGCAAATATTGGCCTTTGTCTGTAGTACCACCTAGTGTCAAAAACACTTATCTCTGAGCTGAAAAGCACTGGATTGAACTCCATCTATTCTCCTTTATTTCCTTGGTCCAAAACACCACCAGACTCTGCAGGAAGGGTGCCCGGAGGGCCTCTTTCTTGACGGCAAGCCCAAGGAAGTGTCTTTCATGCTTTCGCTTGCTTCATGGCAACAGACTTTCGGGCCCAAAAAACGAGTTTGTGGTTTTGGCACACCAGACCAAAATTCCCCCCAATACTATGCACAATTTCAAACACGGTTAATTCTTTTCATAGTGTAAAAGAAGCAGGAACGCTGCAAGGCTGCTTTGCACTGGAAGTGGAGAGAAACCCTGCAGCGAGCCAGGCTGTGGTGGCACGGTCCATGCACGGCTTGTGCGTTTGTGGGCAAGGCCCAAAGCGGAATCAGAGACCTTGCAGAGAGAGAAGGACTCTGCCTGGACGCCCCGGGAGTCCTCCTGGTGGAGAGCGAAACAGAGCCAGCAACAACACCGGAAAAATCGTGCTCCCGCTCACCACAGGTTTCATTTGCCCACCTACATTTTTCTTCCAAAGGCAAAACGTTGAGATCCCAGATTGCCTGGGGAGGTGGCCGCGCAGGGAGCCTGCCTCCTCCTTGCCCATCTGGCAGGGATGCCCCCGCGGCGCAGGAGGAGGAGGGCCGGGCAGCCCCGCAGCCAAAGCGCCGGCCCGCCTGCCAAGCCAGGCCAGCTGCCCGCCTGCCCGCTAGCCCGCCTGCCAACACCGGGCAGCCGGCACCCCCTCCGGAGCGGGGAGCTCTCAGGCAGCCTGGAGGGCTTCGGTAGGAGGGCAGCCCCCTGTCCCTGGAGCCCCGGGGCCCAGAGGAATGGGAAGATGAGGGAACCGGACGTGGTGGCCCACTCTGAGGGCCGCCAAGGAGGTGGGCAGGCCCCGAGCCTGGCAGCGGGGAAGCAGCCGGGGAGGCAAAGTGGGAGGTTGCACCTCACCCAACCTAACCAGGGGTTTTTTTTGATCTCTCCCCACAAAGCCTTTCTAGTGGAAACCAGTTTTGCTGCAGAATTTCTTACCTGCTCTGTTTGGGACTTCCAAAAACATGGTATCTAGAAGAAAACAGATAGATAGATAGATAGATAGATAGATAGATAGATAGATAGATAGATAGATATTAGGACAAAATTCTTTGCTGTGAGGGTGGTGAGACACTGGAACAGGTTGCCCAGAGAAGCTGTGGCTGCCCCATCCCTGGAGGGGTTCAAGGCCAGGCTGGATGGGGCTTGGAGCAACCTGGTCTGGTGGGAGGTGTCCCTGCCCATGGCAGAGGGGCTGGAACTCGATGATCTTTAAGGTCCCTTCCCACCCAAACCATTCTGTGATTCTATGAAAAGTTCATGAAAGTGACTGTAGGCACAGAAAGCTCACAACATGAATTCAAATTAAGCTAGAACAGATACAGCAAATGTGAAAGGATACACAGCAGGCCCATTTGCTAAACCAGAATGGAGTGTGTCGACTGTGAATTCCCTGGAGATACAGCCAGACTGTGTACACGGGCCTCATGTGACTAATGAGTAACTGCCATGGCAGCCCCTTGTATAGTTTGTAGATTTACTTTTAAATTTAATACAAGAGCAGGCCAGAGAAACAAGATAAAGATTAAATATACAACAAAAATTTGTAGCAACATCAGCTAATTGCATAGCTGAGGCAGGAGGTGTTAATTACAATTATAGATGAGCCAGCTAGTAATTCACATTAGTGAGCATAGAGCAATTATCAACCTGCTGGTTTTCTTGCTACTCATAATATACATGTTTTCCCATTTTTGATGGAACATAATAGCTGTATTGAACAATGTAACAGAACAGTAATGGATATAATGCCTATTTAGGTAACCTACAGCTGTGATGTGCAATGCTATCACAAAGATCCTCTGTTTCATTTGGAATAAGTCACTATCCAGAGAGCTAAGTATTTCTACTGCGAGACTTGAGTACAGAAACATCATGGGCATTTCACAGATGGACAGACACACTTGGTTTCTTGCATTAAGATTTACAAATACAAATTAACCTTGACTGGACCTGAGGCAAAAGTACAGTTTAAATTATGCACCAGTAAAAAATTAAATCTAAGAGTGTCAACATCAGTGCATCTGTTTCTGAGTGATAAACTGGAAGAATTTCACTGACATTCGATGGAAGAAATAGTGTCTCCAAGCCTGACAAATGTATTATTCCTACCAGCTTCCAACTGACTTGGTTTAACATGGCCCACCCAGGAGAGAACCCAGGTCATCCTTATGTTAGCAGCCGCATCTTATAACACATCATCGTATGGGGTAACAGAAAGAAGGTGTTAAAGACAAGGTGACCTTTTCAGGAACGTGTCACAAGAGGGCTTAGTGCTTACAAGTCATACCCATGTTCTGCACCACGCACTGATGAGAGTGTCAAGGCACTGGACGCACTGCTAATGCACGGCTTCCCGAGGGAAGGCAGAACTTCTGCTGGTGTAGCCCAAAAGTCCTCGAGCTACAGGACTGGCAAAATTATCCTTTCCCCGTTTACAGAAAAGCAAGGTGCTTTGCAGCTCATCTGGCTATTTTCCTCTGCCAATGGATTTTGCTTTGTACTGTGTACACAGTACAGTGAAAGAGGAGTTATGCATCTGTAACCAGACTTCTTTGGGATGAACTCTGCACATTCGTGCTCACAGGATGCTCCACTGGTATGTTCCTGGCAGTGCCTTGCCCTTGGTCACTCAAGCCTTAAACAAATGTTAAAAAACCCCACCATTTCTTCATACTGAAGCAGAACATGAGTCACATTTTGAAGATGCAACACTGCCATTTCACATGCTTTCCATATATTTATGCCATTGGACCGTACACATTGAAATTCAATACAAGGATATCAAGCAACTATGCAATTTCTGTCTGAAAACTAGTATCTTCCTGGGCAGATGTTTATCAATTAACATGAACAACTGGGATATTATAACTAAGCTACAAATTTTCTGCTTGCTTAACAATAACTGAAGCTGAATTCAGTATTGTATGTGCATCAAGAGAAAATGAAATCCCTCCTAGGTTATTGTGTAGAACAAAACTTCACATTAGCAAAATTATTTTCTTACTATTCATGATTTGAAGTATTTGTAAACATCAAGGGAAGGAATAATGGGTAGATCTTACTAAATATTTTGAACAAATTCCATGGCTGTTTGCTCGAATTTTAAAAGAAATTTGTTTTGAGTTGCATCTGCACCACTTCTGTGTTTCATTTCTGGATTACAGTCAGCAAAACCACCTGCCCAGCAGAAGATTTGCACGTTACAGAAGTCAACATAGCTGCTATTTTGAGAGCTTAGCTGAGATATAAAGGGAGCACACCCTTCATACTTTTTATGCAGCAATAAATATACCTAGAAATATGATATATCTATGTGTGCTACTTCCTCCTAGTACATACAGGTTATCACTCTGTTTTAATATCGGATTTTTTGATCAGCTTGATTGAGAGGAACTGGTCGGTCCTGACATTATGTATCGTCCTGGACTCCCTAGCTCCCTGGTGGCCTGACAGTGGAATGGGGGTAACATTAGTGCCATAAACTGATAAATACTTACAGACATTTGTTAAATATTCAGCAATGTTTTGATACAAAAATCTTCAGTGAACCTAAAGAATGATTGTTCATGACACACTGTGTGTTTTTCTCTCAAGAATAATCCCTTCTAATTCTGACTCTCTGCTTTATTTAGTTCATTTGTACCAGAACTCAAATTTAGCCTTCCCAGGAGACCTCTACAGAAGACTGAAATCAAACTCAATGTAAACATAACTATAAAAATATCATATAAAAATGGTCTGTAAATCATCACAGTGGCATCGACTCACGACAGACGACCCACTGTCTTCCACAAACAAGAGACAAATTAAAGCTGGTCAGAAACCTGTATAAGTACAGTCAGACCATGCAGAACACGTTTCCTGTGCAAGCATACGAAGGTCTTGGCATTTTGAATCCATGCCTTGACATAGGCATAGTACTGCAAGCACGTTATCAGGCAGGCAGGGCAGAAATTTGGTGCTGTTTAAATGAATGGAAAAAGAGGAACACAACATGCATTACAGAAAAAAAATGAGGGCAGAACGCATCCAAAAGCTTTTAAAGAAATTAGTAGGGGAAAAAAGCCTGATGACAAGACAACAAGAGAGGTAATCTTAAGACTGATTTATATGCCCTAGTTACAAAATACAGCACGAACTCAGGGTTACTAACCAGCCTCTTGGGGGCTGAGGTTACAAGTGCATCCCTGTAGGGATCCTGCCCAGGGGACCACTGTACCTCAAGGGATTAGTTGACAAACAACAGTTAACCCGAGTGGGGGTTGGCCTGTTCTGTGCCATCCTGCACCCAGAGCCTGTGTTGTGCTGCACATACCCCCTGGCTGGCAGCTCCCACGCAGCGCCACCCTCACGATCTTGCCTTTGAGCAGTGCAGCAAGATGTTCTCACGTCAACATCCTCTTTTTTTCTGACAGTAGAAATGATCGATAACATTCTTTTCTCTTAAGAAAGACCTATAAGATCTCAAATGACCAAAAAGTAATAAGCTTTCCACGGATGGGATCTGCACAGTATGCCGTGCCCTGGATGGAGACCTGCAACCAGGGGCTTCCAGCATCTGAAGGGACATAACATTATCTACGCTCTCCTCTTTTCCTTTATAGTGTTGACACAAAAAAACGGTGCTTTAAGTGATACTTCACAGACTCTGAGTGTCTTTCTTTCTGGGATCATAAGAAATCACCACCTTCTGGTGCAAAACAACACTGTGCTTTCTTTCTGTAGCCTGCGGTAGGGAAGTAGGATTGTTTTTCATTTGTCTAAGTTTATGGGGCTTCGTTTTGTTTCATTTTCAAACCTCTTAAAATGTATCAGAAGATAGTTATGGGAATAAGTCAGGTGTTAAGGGAGACAGTGGTCATCACTGTTTTCTGAGCATCTAAACTTCAGTTTTGCCAGCACTAGGAAATAGAAATGTCATTTTGTTTTAGCTCCTTGGCACTTATGATCACAGCATGTCCAGTTGCTGGCAGAAAGACAGGCAACTGAAAAGCCCTGACACACTGTGGTACAGGCATCCATCATTATGTCACCTTTCACTTTCACCTTTTATTAAAAGCTAAATTAGAAGACTGGCTTAAATATTATCAGATTTGCTCAAAAGCTAACCTCTGGCCACAGATCTTGCATGCAAATTTTGAAGTAGAAAGAGCAGTTTCTAAGGATTCTTAGTATAATACATGGAAGGCAGGCTTATAATGAAAAACTACTACCCCTCTTCAGTAACTGACAGTGGTGTGAAGCATTATTAACAGCTCTATTTATACTATGCGGAAAAAATAGACCAAAAAAAGAAGATGCAGGAAGTTTCAAATAAAAGTGAACATCAGTTTTGAACCAAGGATAGCTCTGTATTTCACTCCAAAAGTTTAAAAGTTGAAGTTAAAAGTGGCTGCTAAAATAGGCATTCTTTTGATATAAGACAAGGTGAGAGAAAAGATCTAAAGTAAAACATATTTTCAGACTTTCTGGAGTTTACCATGGTATCATTTTCCCTATTAATAACTATTCAGAGATGCATGGCACAGACACCGGAGCCCTAAGCACTTGAGTGAGTGTGCAGAAAAGCATAAACATCGTGTCCCAAGCTGTTCTCTTTCCACCTCTCCTGGTTCATGGGAGAAAGAAAATTAGATCTACTCTGGACCACCACTGGTAGTAGACTGTCAGCCCTTGATGTACTTGCCCAGCTATTCCAAGGTAGGACTCTGCAGGCAGAGTGAAGACTGTCATTTGAGGTCCTGCCCCTACCACTGTGCTTACAGCACTGACATAAAACTCCATGACCGTTGGTGTAAGTCCAGTAGTTTGACCCAGGCAGTTTTACATAGCAGGTCTGAAAGAAATGCAATTTTATTTTTTTTTGGTTTTTTTGCATTTCCTTACAGAAAAAACTGACTGTGACATAAAATACTTAGATGCGCAGAAATTAATGTTTGATGGGGGGTGCTTTTTTCCAGCTTTTTAAAAATTATTGGGTTTTTTAATTATTATTGTTAAAAACAAGTAGAATTTTTACTTTTTAAAGAGAATTAAAAGCAATAGAAATCAAAACACTTGGGCTCCTGACTTTTTCTGATGCTCCACAAAATCAGCGAGAGAGGCAGTGCCAGAATGGATGCCATCACATCCCTCTGGGGTGTGTGACATCTAGCCAAGGGAAGAAAGAAGGATCTGTGGACTACTTATTTTCCTTGTGCTCACAGGGTATTGACACGCCCGTGTGTATGGTTAGCTATTACATCTGACTAACACACTGGTCGGTTAATCACGCTTTTATGTGCGAAGTTATCAGCATTTTGAAGTGGGCTCCTGGACCACAGCCTGAGGGTCTGTGCCTTTAAATTAAAGCAGAGCAGGGATGGTGTGTGCCCCGGAGAGGACAGCCATTACTCAGTACCAAGAAATCACTTTGATGTACTAGCAATAAAAGTTAATAATAAAAAACAGAAAAATGATCTTTTCACTGATAATGCTTCTTCCAAATAATCAAATCCACTTTTTTTTTTTTTGGGGGGGGGGGAGGGGGAAAAGCAAAATTTTATCTACAAAAATTAAGCCAGAATTTATAGGCACTTACTAGTTTTCCTCAATCCCTGGAAGCATACAAAGTTTAATGACCTGTGAAACATTAGGCAACGGGAAAAGTTGAAAGACGAAATCCATATTAGTCTTTGTTACTCCCATCTCCTCCCCATATATGCAAATATAACGCACACACTTTATGTGATATAATTAATAGTGATTTCTTCCTCCAAAGGTCCTAATGACAGTAAGAGAAAAGGCATGCTATTGTCAGATCTTATGCTGCTGTAAGTAACTGTTTAATCTATAAGGAACTCTAAAAATGGTCTGCTTGAAGGAACCGCTCTTAGCATTTAGTAGTATGTCCTACCCCTATCTGGAATGCTACAAATCAGATATGAGGCTAAGAAATGTAGTTTTTTTACTAAATTGAGCACACAAAGCAACCAATCTATATTGTCCTAGTGCTATCACAAAGGGCACTTTCAAAGTGACCCATTCAGAAAGCTGATGTTTCCAACAGTACAGGGAAGGGAAAACATAATGAACTGGAACCCTATAAAGTGTTCTGATAAATATCTTATTTATTAGACTACTTCAGCAGGATCAATCTTATCAGAAATCAGAGTGCTTTCAGAATTGGCTGGAACTGCCATTACCCGGCCACCAAGCAGTGAGAAACAGACCATGTGCATTTAAGCAGAAAGTGTCCATCAGCTTCCCTGTATTTACTGTAAGTAAGACCTGAGCTTTCCAAGAGGTCTTCAACCACTGTTTCACTAAGACAAGAGCAAACAGAAGATTGGTTCTTGTATGGCTGATGGTGCTACTAAAGGGCCTGTTGGTGGCCCACAGCTTGAGCTGCAAGACGTGATAAGAAGCTTTATTTTTATAGCAGCAATGCCTCCAGATCTTGTTTTAGGATAGTTTTTTTTCTTGCTGAAGGCTGCTCTGTGATACAGACTCTGTATCATCATAGCTTTATTGGCAAAACAGCATTGGATACCAATCCCCTTTCAAAGGAGATACAAAAAGCATGTCCACATTAGCAAGACAAATAGGAGAACGTCTGTAGAGTGAAACAGTCAGTGGTAGAGACTGGGTATCCATGGCTTTTTTATACTGGACTTGCCTTAATCTGTTCCCATTGCCCAAATGCTCATTTGCAGCCAGACCTCATCTCGCAGTTTTTATTTCACCTAAAATCCAATTCATGTCTCCTAAGGCCACCCTACAGTGTGAACTAAAGAAAGCAACTGGGGGATGTCAGGAAATTCACTGCAAAAGTTCACTCCCAATCTGAACAAAAACATTATGTCCCTATTGTCCATAAAACCAGAAGTTTTCCTGCTTGTGTAAATTTACTTCCTCCTTAAATGACATAAAGTCCATTAAGTTCTTTCCTGCTCGTACAAGAGCTGAGATTTTTCATGCCCATATTCAAAGCCAGCTTGCTTGTACTGGCAAAAGCCTATTTCATAAACCTGGTATACAGGTAGCATCAAAGACAAATCAGCACAAAGTATTTCTAAACATGAGACAAAGATTCCCGCTTGTACATCGCTCTTGTAAAAATGATAGACACATTCATCATGCCATAGACAAGCAGAGCTGCTGACAGTTAATGCCATTTCTGTATTTTCTGAATTTATTAACGTTATGTAAAATGCAGCATCAACCATTCAATGCATAAAATTTTTATTTGTTGACATTGAGGAGAAAAAATTAATAGAGAACACAAAGCCTGTATAGGTATGTGTATGTACATAATCCTTTAAACTATGGTTTGCACAGCAACTATCATTAATTTTAGAAGTCATCCAGTCATATCCCTCCACAAAGCTTTGAGAGTCTAAGAGTAAGCTCCCATGTACACAAAAATGATAAATGTATTCCTCTGCCTCATAGATATTATTTATATTCACCAGTGCAGTGCCCATCATTTTTATGTAATGCAATGCATTGCAATGACTTCTAAGTAAATCAACACTTTAAAATAAAATAAATCAGAGAACTTCAGGAACGAGCTTGTTGGAATTTTTCAGTGAAACTTTTATTATTTGGGAGAGCCCATTTATCAAAGGTTTTTGTGGGATTAGCATGAATGACACCTACTGGAAAAGGATTCTGGTATCTAATATGGACATGCTAGAAATATAGGAAGAAATATGGGCAACAGAAGCACTTGCAATTGCAGGAGGACTTTCTGTGTATCAGGCTCTTAGGTGGACTTCCTTCTTGTGGTCCTTTTTTTCTGCGGGTGGTACTTTTCTTATACCTGCAAATAACTATTTATTAGTCCAGAGAGAAAGAAAGGCTATCACATTTATACTACAGCAGTGGTCTCCAAACTGTTTAGATTATGCAACCCTATCGGTAAAAAATTTCTGAACACATATACCTAATATATGTTTATTTATTTATAAATTATATACATTTACTTCTGTACTAATATATTACATATATTATAAAACACATACAGAAAAACAGAAATTAAAAAGAATGATAAAGATAAAATAAACACCATTATTAAAATTATTTTATTTTCTTTATTAATGGTACAAAAAATATTTACCTCCTGCACCCCCATGGACTGTCTTGAGCATCCCTGAGGTGTGCACACACCCGACTTCGGTAACCACTGAACTAGAGTACCCATCTCAAAGACATGAGTCCAACTCCCTCATCTGAATCTAAAAGAGCAGGGACTTGGTTTCTCACAGAAACTTCTTCCAAGGAGTCTTGACTTTGCTGTGACAGTTAAGATGGTAGTATCACATTCCTTTTGTTCAAATTCTTCACAAGAAGGAACATGTGTTGTCATTTCAGCTATCGTGAGTCTTGATCATTTGCAAGACAACTCACTAGGTTTTCAGTATGAAGTAGTAGAGATGTCTATATTCAGTAGAGCTGTCGTTATCCAACAGAATGACTCAAAAAGAGTTACCTGTCTGTACTTCTGTAAGAGCATCAGACTTGGTCTCAAATTATTATTAGCTAGTCACCTTTCTATACATACTGAAATAACTCGCAACCATAGATAATTGTTCTTAAAATTGCACACAAGAGAGCTTACTCAGTCTTGTTTAAGCTCAGACATAATTGCTTGATAGTCATTTCTAAGTCCCAAACAGAAAGTCCCCAAAAGCATGCAAGTCTTTCTCTACCGGATGCCTGTGTCTGTTTGCCTGATTTCCTAGATGCTCCTTTCAAGTCACTAATACATGTGGAGAGCTCCTTCTCCAGAAAGGTCCTCACCTCTCTTTTCCCTAACGGGCCATTGCTAACCAGGTTCAGTGCCCGGGAACCCAATCTCTGCCCGTGCTATGGGAAGCCTGAAAGATGAGTTGCAGTCAGCAATACAACTGCTTTCACCTGCTGGGATGGGGAGGTCGCACACCGTTTGTATAATGAGTAGCTGTCGGAGAACTCACCTAATGGTTAGAAAACAGAGCAGCCTGAGCTCATCCCAGGAGATGTGGGATTAGCCATCTGGCCTTCAGTTATTGCGAGGTGGAAGATATGCCATCTGCCTTCAAAACTGGTCTGCTGAAAACAGAAAATAGTCGGAAGGTGGGCCAGGCCAGGCCTGCTCTCTAATGGCTAGACAATTCATGGAACAGAGACATTTAAAGCTCTGATTATGGTCTGGAGCCATGACTCAAAAGTCGCTTTTTTAATAACAAGTGTTCTCACTGCTACAACCAGACTTAGCCCTGCTGCGTCTTCATCTGGTCCTGTGACACTTCTCACTATGTAAGGGTTCAAGATGCAAGAGAAGGCATGGAAAGTTCATTTACTCATATTGGAAATGAAAATAATGCTGCTTTTAGTCAGTAAATTTTAAGTCACATAATACATGAATACGAAAAACTACCGATGAGGCCATAACTATAGCTACCTTTTTAATACATCGTTGTGAAATCCCAGATATGATGCAAAATCATAATCATGGCAGTAATACATTTGGGTAAGCCATGCTTCATCTACTCAAATGCCTACAGAAAGGCATTTCTGAATCCAAAAAATCCATGTATTTTAGTTTGGTGTAAAAACAATAATTGTCTTAAGTGGAAGCAGAAGTGGAGACTAGTTATATGCTTCACCCTGAATCAGAAACAGTAAAATAGGTTTGGCTGACCAGTCATAGCCTGCGTGTGAGACTGTGTTTATGAATTCCTGAAGGAAGAAAACACTATTCTAGTCCTACACAAGCTGACCTTATCACATGCTCTTTGACAACTCTGAAATACTAAGAATTATGTTAAAAAACATTGGCATGTCATGAATAGGCAAACTGTGCCCTCCTAGTAATTAATAATCCAGAACTCATACTTTGCCACAGAATCTTGCCTAGAACACCTCATGCAGAAAACTCCTGGAGATGTATTTTTAGAATAAGGATGACTTTGGATTACTTTTCTCCTGTACCTGACTTCCTGAGGCCCCATGAAAGTAGGAGAAGAGATGGCCAATGGCCAGTTGTATCACACAGCTCTTCCTATGCAAAAGCCCTTAAAAAACATAAATTAATCACTTCAGACACCATCAGAGTGCAGCAGTATACAGGCCAAAGTTTGGGGAAAACATTTAAGTGTTTGTATATTGCCCACCTACAATATTGCAATTAACCTCAGCATATTCTTATATATGGATACTTACAAGAATTTGCATATGAAGCTCTTGCTTATCCTGCTTGCATTCATTCTATGTATTTATTCAATGTAACTCATCCATCATTCACTGAACACTCGTTTCAATAAATAAAAGCTTTCTTCCACTGACACAAGATGTACATACGTTTTCTTGCCACAACCATCTCCAATCGCTTATCCCATTCACTCCACCTCTTCCATCCAAGTGTCCCTTGAAGATAGTCTCTGTCTCTGATCTTCCTCATGCCTGTCTGTGATCTTCCTTGAGTAAGTTCTGATGCCTTCCTCCCCAAGGGCTGTGGGGCAGGTGATGAACATGGGATTTACAAATGTTGGAGACAGGGAGGAGCAGCAAGAAGGAAATAAAAAAAGTGCAAAGGATTCAGAAGATCGTGGAAAAGGAGTGCATCAGGTGAACTGTAAAGTATCAAGGATAACCAGTTTATTTTCTGACTACTCAAATTTTCAGAAATAAAAAAGTTATGCATTAATTGCTTTCAGAGTAGATCTCAAACTATTGTATGAAATACATACAGATACACAGATACATTCCATTCTTCAGAGCAGGAAGCACATTTGCTTCACAGTCTGTGAAACTCAAAGAAATCCTCAGTGCTGAGGAAATAAAAGTACCTACTGACACAATCGTGTTTAATTGATCTCTAGGAATTATGATGGTGCCTGGTCTCGCTGCCTGCAGCAGCAGCCTTTATGGAAGAACTGCTAAGAATTCTAAATGTAAGGCAAAACCCTGGTTTGTCAAAAATGAACATGGAGGGAACAGGGGAAAACAAAGACAGCAGGCACAAGCAGGAAACCACTGCTTTAGCTCTCTCCTGAGCACTCAGAAAGACAGGTAATGACCTTGCCAGAACACTTCAAGCCTAGACTTAAAAACATCTATGGCCCTGTATTGTGTCAGTGCAGATACTGGTGATGTTTTTTTGAACTTGTTCAGGCATATGTCTCCTAATATGGCCTCCTCAAACTTTCATGCTTAAAGTGTCTCATAATACTCAAGCCAGAATAGGTTACATGATATTTCCATTTGTAATGTGGAAGCTACACAATAAACCAAAATGGGATTTTTCTGTTTTAAAATATTTCTCCAGTAGCAAGCCACAGATCTGCAACAGTAACTAGCACTGTGATTAGTTTTTTTTAGATCCATTTGCAGAAAATTAAATATGTGTTTTATATCCACTTTTACGCTTAACGTAACGGCAGCTGCATCAGAAAGTTCTGGTCCGAGATTTCACACATTATTCTCCAGATGACAGGACCAAGTCCCACAGAAATGTTTTCCAAAAAATATATTGAAAGCAGTTACTGACAGGACAGGTATTTTTCCGAGAAATATTACCTGCAGTCTGTTCCTGGAAGCAACATCTTTGCTGTAAGTGGTTTCTGTAGTGTTTGCAAACTCTTCAGACATACGGTCCATGGAGAATACAACTGAAACAGCCTGTTATCTCACCCTACACCGGTTTATAGTATTGCCTACAAACAAAAGTAAAAGTGAGACCAATTATGGCTCGAAAACTCCCAGTGTCACACTGGTGACTGACTACCCTTCTTCATTCTTCTAACACCTCAAGCACTGGGCATGCTTCCCTTCCAAGCTTCAGCCCATTCCTGACCTAACAGCTCTCCTTCAGTTTGGAAATGAGAACTCTCACCTCCATTTGTGCAGCCTCCACTGTCCCCTTGCTCAATTTCCTAACATTTTCGCCTTGTCCTGTGACAGATTCATGTAGAATTTTCACTAAGCATTTGCAGACTTTCTCACTCCTCCTTCAAGTCACTTGTTGAAACCTTGATTTACAGCTAGGATCACTGTCAGTCATGCTGACTGGTATCTCACCATGTCTTTACGCTCGCCCATTTTAAGCATTTTTTCTCCTCTCCTATGCATAGACAGGAGAAACTGCTTATGAAGGATCTTTTTTTTCTGAGTTTGTATACTACCTGACACACAGATTGTGACTAGCATTCCTATGTGCAGATAGGAAGATTATATATGATAAAAAATAGTAATTTTTGTAAGGAACATCAAGAAGAGAGGCATTCATAGAAGAAGCGCAGTAATTCAGAATGCCTCACTGAGGCTTTTGATCAGTATCTATCCAGAAAGAAGAATGCCACCCACTAAGCTGGTAATACAGATGAGTCATTAAAAGCATCCAGGAGTATTTTTACAGTAATCATTTGACTTAAGTCAGGTAAACCTACATAATATGAGGAGAAAAAAAATCAAGATAGCAAGGCAGAAGAAATGAAGGGGTGGTGAGTGTTTTTTAAAAAGAATTCTTTTATTTATCTAACATAGAGCTACACCATAAGAATCTGAATTTTTCCACAATTGTTATTCCACATTCATATCAAATGACTTGGAACATAAAGAGCTCATTTAATACAGTTGTTGTTTACAGTGTTTAAAAATTCATGAACTCATTGTATAAGCCCACTTGCTGAGATTCATGTGAAATGTTCTTCCCTGAAAACAGTGCCACACCTGCCCAAAAGAAAATTGGGAAAAAGGTGCAAAAAAATGATGTGCAGAACTATTTCTGTACAATATTTACCTGTCTCAACTTGCACTGAAGAAAATATTATAGTTAAACAAGTATGGAGCTTATCAGAGTAATTTATTTTATAACATTAATGCATATCAGACATATGGTGGTACGTAACAAGAAGCAGGATGTGCCACAATGCTTGCTTCCCATGAGTCCTGGTTTGCATGTATGTTATACAGACTGTTCTACAGAAATAATAGAATAGATTCATTGTTTGTTTTTTTTTTTTCTAAATGGAACACTAAATATCAAGCATTCTTTACACAAAGCATAAAGTTAAAATAATATTTGAGGGCAGCATCAGAAAGGAATGATCAATGGGAAGAATAACAGTTTTTCTCTTTTATTTATTATGGTAGCATTTGAGGACCTCACACTTGGACCAGAAAACCATTGTGCTTGGAACTGTGCAAGAATATAATAAAAAATAAAAAAAAAAAGAGATGAAAACATTGCTGATCCTACAACCCCAACTTCATCGTGACTTGATTTTGATTTTATAACACACAGGTGTACTGAGCTTTGTACTCCACTCCGAATGCAAAGCACAGATACGCTTTGTAGTCAAGTGCAATTTTTTAGCTTTATTCAAGCTATAATAGGAAAGGTCTGCTTATATGTACAAGCACTTCCAAAAGGTTTAGATAAAAGCAACTCTCTTAGGTAATTCATAATACTTTTTACACAACAAGATGAAGATGAAAGAAGTCTGCTCCCTAAAAATGGGACAGAACATCAAGAAAGCATGATTTGGCCCTATATGCAACCTGAACAATTTTTTAATATTAAAAGTCATGAAAA
Source organism: Tringa tobata (assembly GCA_033628505.1). Classification (NCBI taxonomy): domain Eukaryota; kingdom Metazoa; phylum Chordata; class Aves; order Charadriiformes; family Scolopacidae; genus Tringa; species Tringa tobata. The sequence continues at coordinate 2,407,704 of JAHREE010000447.1, forward strand.
TCCTGACAATGTTCAAAACATCAGGGTATTTATTTGGAACACAATATTACAAGAAATTCCAGCTTTGGTATTCCTTTAACTTTGTGATGACATAGCAAAAATATTGAAAGAATAATGCCACCAACGTCAAGGTATTATTGCCTATGGACATTAAACTTATTAAATACAATTAAGCCTGGAGTTTGCATGATGGCAGAAATATTTAAGAAAAGAAGAATGTAAACACATGAGGTAAGTTAGTCATTGTGTTAGATTGAAAAAGTCCTCAAAGAAGTTCCATAAGGAATGCTGCTTATAAAACATCTGCCAAAATGAGAGTTTTCATCTCCTTGGAGCTTTGCTTACTCTATGCCTGGATGACTCCAGGAAAACATGATTCTCTGCTTGTCTACCTCAGAAAGCAGAAAGCATGCAAAGAAGTTATTTTAATTACCACTCAATAAAAGTTAATATTCAATTTTGTTGAGGATTTCTTTACGGTCACAATACTCTGATGGCAAATATTGCTCTATCTTATGTACTAAATGTCTTCTTTTTTTTTGCCTGTATAAATATTCTTCTTAGTCTGGCCACAAAGAGCAACTGACATTAGCTTCAGTAAATTGCTTACCACCAATAAAATAGTTGCTTTCTGGAATTTGGCAGAGCAAAACATTGAAACCATAATACTCTGCAGTGGTCATAACCTGAATCAGAAAAAAATCACAATATAGATGTAAACATCCACACTAAATTTATGTTTATCATTTCATTCACATGTTCAGCTTAGTAAACCATGCACAGTCATTAAGTTCCCCTCTCGTATGTGATCAGGCAAAACTATAAGCCTGAAATCGTGATAGTATACATCATTTTAATGATCATGTTAACATAGTTATGATTAGAACATTATTTAACTCAATACAATCTGTCCTCTTGCCTACTCACTAATTAGGGGGGAAAGATAGAATAAATTGTGGTGAAAAGTACCACAGATAAAAGGAGAATGCAAGGCTACTTAAAGATTGTGGAAGTTCCAACTGTGAAATGTTATTGCTTTTGAGATATTGATTTCCAAAAGCAGCGATTGTGATGCATGATGCTGCAATACTGTCTCCTTAAGGGTTAGGAGATCGGTAATTATTTTTTCTGGTCAAATCAACCAGTCAAGTCTGCAAACAGCAAATCTTTCTTTCTTGCTGCTGGTCTCCCTTGTCACCTTACCTTGGCACATTTCCCTTTCCCATCCTAGCCAGCAGCTATTTGAATAGCACACTATTGCAAATGCCAAGAAGGATTTTTTTTAACTTTTCCAAAGGTGTTTCTCATCATTCTTTTGCTGTTCAGACAAGTTAATTTGCAAATTTGTAATAAACAATGTAAGCAAGATGGGAGAATAACTGTGGGACTGACATACAAAAGGTTAAGGTACCAATATGAAGACTCATCCTTTGGAGCTGGTAATGACACTCACTGATACATTCCCGACAGCAGCTGGGACAACTCCCAAGGAATCAGCAAAAAGGCTGCAACATACTCTCTACTGGCTTCATTCCACTAACTAATGGGAGTTTCTGTCACATATGCTTCCTCCATAGCATGAAAGCCAGGTGAAGCTGTGGTAGCAGCACTTCTTAGCAAGGTACTTCTCTGGGGTACCGGAAAAGGCAAATTTTGCCTTATGAATGCACTATGGCATCTTTTCCAAACTGAGTTCTTTAGGTTTAGTTCAGAATGCCTCCAATGCGTATCCACTGTGCTCCCTTAGGTGCCACGGTCCAAGGCAGGGGGAGAAGGCAGATACAGGCACAGCAGAACCCTCTTCTCCCCCTTTGCACCTGGATAAAGAGAGGCAGAAGGGCTGGATCACTTAGAGTTGCATACTTTGACAAAATTATCCAGGCAATGAAGTTGAAAAAAAGCCTCTAAGAACCGTGTGGACAACAGTCAATAAGTTAACCTTTTGGATGAATCAAAGCTATACTTTGTCTATAAGCTGCTCAGTGAATGCAAGCTGAATGCAGGCTGAATACAAGCTGAATACTCAGTGAATACATCGGTTAGTTAACTGATGTTTCACTTAAAATATATATTCCTCAACTGACCTATCAATATCAAAAAATTTTGTGGAAGCATTGCTTCCTCTTTTGGATTACTTCTCATGCCTGATTTACATCTTTTGTAGCTGCTAACAAAAAAAAACCTCTGGAGTTTTAAATATTGCGATGATATTTTTAATTCAGAATTACGAGAGTCTCTCTTTCCTTGCCCCTTTTCTTGTAAGATCCTTTTACTATCATATACACGAAATATCTGTTGTGATCATTTACACAAAAACTGCATTAGCCATTGCTTTCATTTGCCCTTCATTTTCCTCTACTTCATGATTTCAGAGGGAAAGATGTGTTAGGGAGCAGACAAAAGCATATATCTGGCATATCTGTTTCTCTTTGGATGGTGTTAGGAGCGGAGAGACAGGAACTCAGTGATAAGCATTAGAAGTACCGCATCTGAAACATTATTTTTGAAAGCAGAAAATTAAAAACTTCAGCTGGAGTTGTGAAGCCTTTGAATAGGTGTCAGAAATCGGACCGTGCAGCCCTCACTAGTACTTTATTTTATTTTGTTCTTTCTAAAGATATGCTGCTCAATCCATCCTCCCATGCACAATCGCACAAAAACCCCCGCCGTATTCCAGTCCAATGATGGAGTAAATCCCATGGCTAAAAAACCCAATATACAGCTGTGAGCAAGTGATAAAGCTACCTGCCAGCTCAGCTGTAAAGGCATGTAGGAGGTTTTTTTTCCTCCCTCTGGAACAATGTGAATAGGGTTATGATTGCTACCTGTGGAGTTTTATCACATAAAGCAAAATGCCCATGTTGTGTTGCAACATTTCATCGGTGTCTCCTCACTCTTTATTGGATATGTAATGACAGTTCAAACCTGCATGGCACCCGTCCTTTGAAATATGATGTTGTCAGAAAGCCTGACACCATCCTAGTTCCCTCCCTCCTTTTAAACCGAATAGCTCAGTCCTGCAGAACTTTCATGTGGAAAATTCTCCAAAAAATGCTGATTCACGGGAACAAAACTATTTGGTATAAGCATCTCGGTTCCAGCAATGCATAGCACAAACACAGGCAGGCTTTTAAGCAGAAAAAAAGGCTGGTTCTGGTATCTCATCCCCTCCCAGCTAACTCAGAAGGCAACTTGGGTCACGGGTTTAATGGTTTTAAGAGGTTAGTGATATGTGTATGAAAACTGGAGATCCTAAGGTTTCCAGACCTGGATCTGAAGGAGACCCCCATACGTCTACAGGACTGGGGTCAGAGATCGTGACAATGAATTTCTACTGCAACTGGACTCCTGAAGCTGGTGAGTGCCAGTTCGCAGCAGACAGCTCGAGAGCCTGGAGAACGCAGGCTAAGCTGGGACTCGGGGCTTCCACACCCCCAGGTGTGAAATAGTGAGCCTCCAGAAATTGAGAGCATCAGCCTAAGTTAAACTTTTCAATGTTTATAGACTCTGAATAATTGGAACAGGCGTTCTTAGTTTGAGAGGGGCTTCCCAAGCGGTCCTCCCCCAAAACCACTGGGAAAATAATTGTTCACAGTGCCAGAATGTGTAATGAATCCTTTTGTTAGAGGGCCTAAACTCAAGTGATAGACAGTGTGCTTCCTCAGGCTGGGGACAAGGTTCACAGAGCCTATGCCAAACTGTTATTCTTCTGAGACTCTTGCAGCCTTGTATCATGCTTTGGTTGGTTCCTGATGATTTGAGATATTGACAAGCTCCTGCAAAATGGTTACTTACAACATATGGCCATTTAGTGATTTCAGTGGACTTCATGTGAGAGCTCAATGTTCTTCTGGATTTTCAAAACCGCTAACCGTTGTCCTCACTCAATTCTCCCTTAAGCCAAAGGGGCACGTGAGACATAAAGTCAAGATAGTAATAAGTATCTTTATATAGGGTCCTCGATACTCTTCTAGGTATATGGTTAGTAACTCATGATTGTGCAAGAATGAAGATTTTACAGGCTGGGACCTATCTAAATATAAATAATCTGCTGAATTTCGTGCAGCACAACTGCGTATAAAAGTGTACATAGACCCCAGAGAGAATAAAACTCATCATTCAGCAAGGTACCACCTTATGATGGACACAGATAAATTAATTCTTACATTGTGAACAACAGGTTGCTTAGCAACAGGCAAACACAAGATAGGCTAAACTGGTGTATTATATTCAGGGCTTCAGAAAAGCTAATTTTACAAAGCCCTGGAAAATTTGAACACAGAGCTGTTTAACAGGATTCCAAAAGAGGGTCTCACTGCACTGGCACTAATACCTTTCTCTACTGGAAATACTTTACCAGATACAGCCTTGGGTTGCCTGCCCTTTTCAGACTTGCCCTGTTGTTACACCCTGGATGACCTTTGTTGTCATTTCCAACTGATCAGCCCCCAGGCTCTGGAAGAAACTCTTCTTACTAGTCCCTAAATGCATGACCTGGCACTTTTCATTATTAAATGTAATCCTATTCTATTACTGCAGTCCTTGAGGTCATCCAATTTCTTCTTTGTATTGATAATACTTCCCAAATTTTGTCATCAGCAAATTTCATTACCACATTCCTACTATTTCTGCCAAGATCATTAATTAAACTGTTATATGAGATCAACCTCCAAAACCAATCCTTGAGGAACTCTACAGGCAGTCTCTTTCCATCGTGATTCTTCTTTCAACCAAAGTGTTGTTATATTGTCTCTAGCCAGTTCTCCTCTCAGGACCTGTATTTCTTTCCATTTTTGCTATTCTTCATTTTAACTAATATCTTCCCAAATGGTGTTATACTGAATAGTCTGATGTAGATCAGATAGAATGTATCGAATCTCCATTACTTTCCTAATCATCTAAGAGTGATAAGGAGCTTTATATTGACATGGCTCATAGTCAGGAGTCTTAAGCTGGTTAGTTGGCAAATCTAGCATGATTTATGTTCATATAACAAACACCAGGACAGTGCGGAAATTTCAGAAGAATAGTTATGTGACCATCTCAGGTAACATCCTTAAAGAAATAAATGTTTCAGACATCTGAGTAACTAGTTTGTCATCAAAACCGAGCAAAATTGTGAAAAAACCCAGAAATGCTGATAAAGGATTTCTACAAAAACTTAAGATAGGAATACAATTAAAGTCAGGAATTTTAATTTCTATGGAAAACAGATCTCATCAAACAAAGTGATTTCATTGTTTTGTAAAACCGGTGAATGAAATGATATACACTTTAATACATAGACTTGGAAAGCATTTGATGTGCACTGCATAAGACTGTGATTATTAAATGAGCATCGTATCAATAAAACACATGATAAACAGGTTAAAAGCTACCATGGGTAGTACATACACTGAATCTCAGGCTGGCCGTGGGGTCACCCAACAGAATGAGCACTGCCCTTTCTGGTCTGTGTTATACATTGCAACACCCAGCAAAGCCACCCAGGTTATGGGATATGGGGCAGCTCCTCTTTTTTGTTGTTGTTGTTTGTTTATTTGTATAGTTCATGAAGTGGAATCAGAGAGACAGAGATGAAGTAGGGTACAAAAATTCCAGAAATCATGGTTATTTGGAAACTTTTAAAACTTGAAGTTTGCATATGCAAACTTGAAATACCTTTTGAAAATGTATGAACTTATTAAGCAAGCAAAGTCAGATTCATCCTGGAAATACAAGAGATTCTTTGAAATGGGGCGGGACCATCCCTGTGACCAAGCTAAAAGACTGACGGACAAGGAAGGCTGAGAACTTCGACGCAAGGGGAATCTGATTGTAATCCAGTATAAGATGCTTCCCTACTGAGATACCTTCAAGAACTATTGTCACTGAAAAGTTTTCCATTGACTGGGAGTGTTTTTCAGGCAGTTCCAAAGGAACTCGTTCAAGGTCTGATTCTATTCAACATTTTCATTAGTGAGCTAGTTAAAAATTATTACACATGACCATACAGTCAGCAGAGTAATAAATAATCATGAGGAAAAGGAATCATGCAGAACAATCTGTCTCACTTGCTATGTTTGGTCTCTGTTTAAACAACATATAATTTAGTAGTGCAAAATGCAAAGTTATATTTGTAGCAACCAAGAATAGAGGTAAAGCCTACAAGTATGGCAGACTGTATCCTGAAAAGCAGTGACTAAAAAGCATCTAAGACTCCTAGCAGATTAGCAACTAAACATAAACTCCTGGTGCAGTGCTATCACTGTGCTGTATAGGGTACTGATGAGAGTAATCCAAGAAGATTGCATCTAGGTCTAGGAGTTATGTCTAGAAAAAAGTTGTTAAAAATTCAGCAGTATAGAAAAGAATACAGAATAATTATGCATGCTAAACAAATGACAACATATTCTCTCTATCATATGGCAAACATTCTCTGTATTTCTTAGACTTCACAAAAAAAGACTATCCAAATATTTTTTGTATTCAAGAAATAGTACTATTGTCACTTTCATCTTTCTCCAGCAGTAAAATAAATCCTCTAATATCAGGAGTATAACTGTGCAGACATCTAAAGAAGAGTGAAACGATCACTAACACATTGTAGAAATGTAATAATTAAATATAAATTGCTTTTTCACACATAATATGACAAGTGCAAGGTCTGATATTTCAGCAACGACATGATTGATAGAAAGTGCTGCACACATTCCATTTCCTTTTCAATGATCTGTCCTGCCAATGGTATACAGCTCCCATTTCTACACTGATGGATCACAAAATGCTGGATCTTAATCCTGTCACTGATACATTACAGAATATTGCCTGTCCTGGGCTTCAGGCCATATTGAAAGAAATTCAGCATTTGTAGTGGAAGCTGAAAGAATGAAATATTTCTCTAGCAAGATATTTTTCCCCCTGCTTTTGAAAAGAGAAAGTGTATCTTGAAACTAATCAGTAGCTTAGAATGTTAAAAGAAATCCCAGCAGAGCTTTATGGGAAAAGTGGAGTAACAGAAATAGGTATCAGATGGATATTACAACCACATCATTATCTGGGGTATATGGCAGACTTATGAAAGTATGTATTTAGACCTTAAAAGAAAGCCAGTGCAAATATCTGAAGTGCAAATGACGTACAGAATTACTATTGATAGTAACATTAAGAATAGACTAGACTAGACTAGGCTAGACTAGAATATTTTCAGTTGGAAGGGACCTACAGTGGTCATCTATCCCAACTGCCTCACCAATTCAGGACTGACCAAAGGTTAAAGCATGTTATTAAGGGCATTGCCTCTCAAACACTGACACTTGGGGCATCGACCACCTCCCTAGGAAGCCTGTTCCAGTGTCTGGCCACCCTCTTGGTAAAGAAATGCTTCCTAATGTCAAGTCTGAACCTCCCCTGCGCAGCTTTGAACCATTCCCAACTGTCCTATCACTGGATACTGGGGAGAAGAGATCGGCACCTCCCTTTCCATTTCCCCTTCTCAGGAAATAGTAGGGAGCAATGAGGTCACCCTTCAGTCTCCTTATCTTCAAACTGGACAAATGCAAAGCTCTTAGCCGTTCCTCATAGGACATGCCTTCCAGCCTTGCTGCCCTCCTATGGATGCATTCAAGAACCTTCACATCCTTCTTAAAAAGCAGGGCCCAGGACTGCACACAGTGTTCATGATGAGGCTGCACCAACACTGAATACAGCAGGATAATCACCTCTTTTGACCAGCTGTTTACACTGTGTTTGATGCCTTCCATCGTATTTGTTATATGATGCAAAAAAATACATAGATGGTGTGATTTATGCCAGATGTGGGACGGATATTCATACAAGTTATTTAGATAAAATGCAACAGATTGTGATGGGATCAACCCCTGAGTGGGATGGCAGACAAACTTAACACAAAGGACTGCCTTACTAATCTTTTGAAAATCCTTAGGACAGATAATTTTTGGAAGCAAATGACATTAAGAGTTATTTTGCAAAGTCACTCTAGGAAGTTAGGACTAGTTGTGGAAAGCACCTGCCACTGGTTAGAGGTCTTCAGGACTCATGTTCAAGGAATACTTTATACCATATACTACTACTCCATAAAAAAGCGTACGTGCCTCGAGCTTGTGTTAGAATGGATCAAAAGACATTAAGATACTGTAAAAATGTATAGATGTACTTTTATGTTTCTCATGAAAATTCCTCTTCAATTAAATGCTTTATAACGGGTAAATGAAAAATTTTTTTTGTTTCTTTTTCTAAAGTGAATGTTTGGATTTTTTTTCTGACAGGTTCACATGCACAAATATCAGCAGGGTCTGCATCAAAAGCATGTATCAAACTTAACAGCAAAAATTACCTTTGGGGAAAAATGAAAACTAAATGGGGTGGGGGAGAGAGGGAGAGAGAGAGAAAAGGGAAGGGAAGACTCCACAGTGGTCAACTGAGAAGAGAAGTGATGGGAGTTTGCAGGCAAGTGTCCTCCCCTAGGAGATATCCACCAACTTGGCTGAAAGTTTACAGAGCTGCAAGTGAAAAGCAGACTGCAGAAATGGAAAGAGAAAGCCCTTAGCACTATAAAGGCAAAGGGACCTAAGGCACTCGGTAACGTCACTGATATGTGCCAACGCTAAATTAGAGAAAAAAAATGTCAGTAATTGTGAGGAGCAACAGAATTTGAACTCAAAGAAAGATTCTTGGGTGTATCAATTAATTCAACAGTTCCGGTCTTTGGGGAAAAATGTGTCTTTTCATTTGGCTTCTCAGATGCTAATCAATTCTTAATTATCTTTAACCGTATTGACCTGCTCCCACTGCTTGTGCCATATAGATTAATGAATGACATTCTAAAGAACACAATATCACACTTGGAGAGCAAGAGATTCATGTATTATTCACTCTACATAAATATATACTGTTACCCCTTTTTGACCTAAGCAGTTAGCCAGACTTTGGGGCTGGCAGGTTGTTTGTGTGAAGAGAATGCTGATAATGCAATCTTGTTTACTCACATCATTAAAAAAATACAAAATTCTTTTTCTGTGAAGACAGAAAGAAATAGGTCTCTTAGTTTACAACTCTGCCCTGGAGTCCTCGGTCCCAAAAGCTGCCTTTCTCAGGATCACATTCCCAAGACTGGTTCAGGCTATGCCTGGTACTTCCTCGGTAGCTCCTCTCTTCTCTCCTCTGAGTTTTCTACCTTAACAACACAGCAGCCCAAAAAACCTCACCAGCTTTTCCATTTGCTTTTCTTTCATACCCAGAAATACGTACCCAGGTTAGGAACTGAGGCTGCAGTCTAGTTCTTTGAAGAACTAAGTGCTTTTTTTCCCAGTGGTTGTGCTCCTCTCTTGATGCAGAAACAACATATTTGGAGGAGGTGAGGGTCTTCAGAGGTCAAAGCTCAAAACATAAGAGGGAAAATGTTGTTGTGTTGGCACAGTAGGGAAGAGGACAGAAGAAGTCACTGTACATAAACAGAGAAACACATGCCTCAGGAAAACCCAGGAAAGAAAGAAAATAGACTTGAAGAGATGAACTGAAATTGGAAAATTATTTGAGCACTTATTCATGTTCACAAGGTTTTTTCTCCCATGGTGTCCACAGCCAAGTGCAACAAGCTTGTGGAAGACAATCCCTCCCAATATGCTATATCGAAAAAAACTATTCCTAGTTTTGTTTGTAAGGCTGAGAAAAAGGGGAACGATATTCTGAATTTGTGCTTTGTTCAGCTGAAGATAGAAATGCCTTTCTGGTTTTTGCTGTCCTTTTCCCAAGCTAACCTAATTTCTCCTGATCAGAGATTGAGTGATTTATTCTGGCTTCTGCCAAATGTCATGGCAGCCAACAATCTGTCAGAGCCTACCCTCGCCTCTTCCATGCTCTGCTATTCCTATGAGGGCAGTTGGGACAGGTGTTTGGAGAAGGGTATTCTGACTGTATGGAAGGGAAAGGTTGAGGTCCTTAGGTCACATTTTTTTCTGCAGCTTTAGTGGTTTTATACCAAACAGGAATCTGGCTTCAGAATGATGATGGATGAGTCCTTTGTCTGACTCGCTGATCTGGACAGGAGTGAGATAAGTGAGAACTGGTCTAGCATTTTAAACCAAGGTCTGTAAAACAAAGAAGCATATTTTTTTTTTCTGTTGATGTAAATAAAAAAGAAGGTTACATGGAGACACACTAGATACACAGAAGACTCAGTGATATACCTATGAACATGGACAGTATGAAAATAACCCCTGCACACAGAAGCCAAAAGAAGAAAAGAATGTCTTTCTGACCTTACGCTCATTTAAAGCCTGTTTTGATAGATGGGGTGGGATTTGAGTGAGTGCTTGAATTTGGTGCTGTGAGAATATCCTCTCCTGAGGTCTACTCTAAAAGCACAGTTACTCTAGTTCTCCTGCGCAGAGTACGAGTGCAATAACAGCTTTCAAAGACTGCCAGGTAATAATATTGTGCCAGGAGACATGTCACCAATAAATACTGAATGGAAAGAGCATTTGTAGTGTCTTGGTATATCAAGAATTGATCCAAGTAGTTCTCACAATCTAGAAGTTTAATCCTGAACTGTATATATTTTCAGAATTTAATACTTTCAAAGGGATAAATCCCTCATCAACTATTGCCCTGTTCAAAACCTTGGACATTTCCAAGGATAGGTACATATCTTTGTGTGTGGTGACATGAATGGTGATAGCACAGTTTACAAATCTCTTTCCAGAGCACAGATTCTATTCCTTACTATGGATTTTCCAATGTTTTAAGTATCTTTATATGTTCTGCACCATACAGTCAAAATCTTTATAGGAATATGTGTGCTTATGTAACTGCTGCTGCATCAGGGCACATATGCTTGCTTTACTGCATGGGAGCACGAACATGCTATTTTAATTCTCTCTTTACTGCTTTCATCTAAAGAACAACAATTTCCCCCATCTGGCCCATGACTAAATATGTAACTAGAGTTACTGTAACCTGAAGAGAAGTGAAAGGCAGGAGGAAGATGACGATGTGTCCAGGGGAAGACATAGAGGAGGAGGTTCTTGCGCTCTGCCTCTAAGTGCAGCATGAGTGGGGGCCTGTATCATCTTCCTCTACACAAATGGATGCAGGGTGGGAAATGAAGAAGAGAAATTACAAGTTCTTGCATATCTGTAGAGAAGTGATATCACTGGGTTAAAGAAATGTGGTGGGACAGACCACACGACTAAGCCCTGCAATGCTTTTTGTCCCATTTTTTCACATCAGAGGACAGACCAACACAGGTGACATTGTAGTATATATGTTACATATCACCTGATCAGGAATACAAGAAGACAAAAGCTCCTTAAGACACATCACTTGCACATGCCCTGGTAAGCATGGGGACTTCAGCAACTCCAGTATCTGCTGGGAGGACACACAACTGGGTGCAAATAATGTGGGCGATTTCTGGATTCTGCTGGTAACTTGAGTTCCTCCTTATCAAGGGGATCAACTGACGAGGGAGATGCCCTGGTGGACCTATTACTCTCACATAACTAAGAACTGGCCAATGATGTGAAGGTCAAGGGCAGCCTTGGCTGCAGTGACCTTAAGATTGTGGAGTTGAAAATTCTGAGAAAAATGAGCAAGACAAATAGTAGAATCACAACCCTAGACCTAAGGAGAGCAAATTTCAGCCTGTCAGGAGTCTTCTTGGCAGGATCCCATGGGAGACATTTTCAAATAAAAATTGAAAACTTGGAGAACAGCTTCAATATTTTGAAATATTTATACTTTTATGCAACTTCTACTATGTGATATCCATACTTCCACTATAGTGATAATAGTACAGAGTAGAAATAGAATCACTAATCACCATCTACTCAGCTCTTCAAAAATGTGAGCTGAAATTAGAAGACTATGCTGGAGTCCAAATATGAAGACTAAGTGGTGCTTAATATTTGCCTAAGACATGTAATATAGGCAATGTAGACAATAAGGATTATATAATGCACATACTTAATATAATGAACATCTAATATGTATATGACTATTGAAAAAAAATCCATGTGTCATAGTTGGGCCCTAAATATGTATACAGCCACGTATATCAAGGTGGGAATGTTGTTAAGAAGATATAACACCTGTAAATACATCATCAAAGTGAATTTTGGGTTTTCAAGACTTTTGAAAGTCTAGCCCTTGTTAGAGTACAGATTAGGAAATATAATCTCAAATAAGCAAGTATGGACAGAGGGTGGGAAGTCACAGGAGTAAAAAGACTTTAAGACTTCTCTAGGCTTATTGTATATAGTAGAGGGAGAACATTTTCTCTAGAAGGCACCTCCGAGAAACCCAAATTAGGCTGCTACTCTGAAGCATTTAATAAGGAGACATCTATCAAATACTGAGAAAGTCTAGAGAAATTAGCCTCCTGTGCCTCAAATTAGTCACTGTAAATAACCCCTGACACCCTGTTTTATAGTATGTCTTTATATAAACCTAGATCAAATAATTGAACTGTCATAAAAATATGGCAAAAATATGGCAGATAAGGAAGGATTCTTTGATGCAAATTTGAATTTTGAACTTTAGGATGATGAATGTATGATGATATTAAACTAAAGCAGAAAGAATGCCTGTTGTTGCGATGACAAAGATAAAAGCAGAGTATGGATTTATTCTGCCTCCATTTCTTTCTCTTTACCATTAGTTGGAATCCTAAACTAATGAATAATGGAAAAAAACCTAACGTTAATATTTATATCTTAACATTTTCTTACTTTAAAACAGTAGAGTCTTTTTTTCTTACCTTTATTTACCATTTCATCATTCCATTTGTGCAGGGAACATTTAGACCCTCATTCTAGGATTCTCATGAAGACAAGAAATACACGTTTAAAATTTGCTTGGGTACAAATTGCAAGATCGGATTCTTTTTAAATCAGAACTTATGAGTAGAAAAATTCTGCCAGACTGTAAGAGAAGTTAGCCAAATGTCTGATGAAACTTGTTTACACAGCACTATAATAAAAATATAGATGTTACGTATGTGCATCCTAGGCATGTCACATCACCAGTCTAAAAAATTTTATATCACCCTGAAAGTCCTTGTAGACAACAATTTGAAGTTAATTTTTTGTTTACTCAAGGATTTTTTTTTCCTATTTACATGCCTTGAATATGTACAAGGTTAACTTTGAAAGAGGTGATGCATTCCCTCTGTGCTTTCCATATTGGGAAAGATATTTTGGATTTGTACCTGTTTTATCTTTATTTGAAAGGATTTCACAAATAGATTGTTTTATACTTATCTTCATGATCAAAAGAGAAAAAGACCTGGATAAGCCACGATCAAAAGAAATTTAAAAACAATCCCATAATAATTCATTTGAACATACATAAATAAATAAATGCAAGTCAGATAAGACTGAACAGACAGAAGGCAAATAAAAATCATAAATAAATAACAATAAACTTATGACTGTGCATAAGAGCTTTCATGCAGTACAAAGAACCTACAAATTCAAAATCAGTAGCAAAGAGTGTTTTTACTCTTTTTATGTAAAATTAAATTTTCTGCTTAGGATTGAAAAGATGTTTAGCAAAGATATCTTGTTTCTGCAATTTTGCATGGGCTATTGCATATCTATTATAGCTTGATATGCAGAATGATTTCTACAAAAGAGAACCATCAGAATAACCACCATCTATGTGATAGGAATGTCCTCAGATAAAAAAAAAAAAAAAAAAAAAGGCAAAACCAGAAAGGCTGAAATTCCAGTATCCTCAGTGCAACATTTGGTATAAAAACATTGAAATGAAAATATTGGTAACTGTTTAAGCACAGCAATTGATTCAATATTGAATATTGTTTCAAAGGCTGTGCCTTTGTCTTTAGGAAGTATGACAGTGTAGTAGATTTCAAACTGGTAAAGATTTAGAGATACTTTTTTAGTGAGCAATTGTACTGAATTCCACAGAATTTTCAGGATAGAAAGTTTATTTTGCTTATTATGCATGCTCTAAGGCAATTACAATGCTGTAAATTTATCATTGCAGTAATTTATCACTGGGGTAGACCAATAATTAAGTCAATCAACATGAGGCAAGTCTTTACTTGCTCTTTTAAATCATCTCTAATATGCCTTAGACAATCACCATATTATGACATGAAATTCACTCAGCATCAAATAGGGGACGACTACTCATATAAGCGGTGAATTTTAAAGCTTTGTGAGAAAAATCTCTATGGGTTCTTTCCAAAATCAGTGGAGAAAAGAAAGTTCTCAAGTGAAAAAACAGAGCAGTTTAATTAGGGTCCAACTCTGAACCATCCATAGAAGGAGCCTTTCAATCAGCTATAACAAAAGCCTAGGGAAACTAGGGAAAGATAAGTGTTACAGATGGCCTCCTCTGTCAGTATAAAATTGGAATCGTGGCTGTTGAATGGTTATTACAGCTCAGGGTGCAAAACCTTAAACTAATTATCATTAGGTCTGAAAAAGAGAGGACAAAAAAACCTAAGGTTATATCTAAATGCATTAAAGCAGAATGGATAATAAATGCTTACTCACACCGTCTAGTCCTGAACTTCAAAATAATGACTAGGGAATGCATTTCCTGGGATGTCCCAAGTGATGTACAGATTTATCATTCTTCCCCGATATTAGTATTACACTGAACCCTGAGGCCACTGTCAGACTTTCAACAGATAGTGTTCAACATCTTCAACAGTTAAAAGACAAGGAAGACAAGTTACATTTGAGTGGGAGATAGAAGCCTAAAGTCATATATATGTATACTAAATTACTTATCTACATCTGGCAATTTCTTGCATTTTTACAGATAAGATTGGTGGGACTGCTTGTTATTCAGATTGGTTGACATTTCCCATTATAGTATTCTGCACTCAGTTGCATATAACGTTGCAAAAATTTTATCAGTTTCAACTAAAACTTTTTAATTCAGAGTTATATTGTAAACTCAAGGAAAAAAATATTCTGAGGGCCATTTGCCCTGTAAATATCTGGTACTCAAATGCTTTGACTTGCAGCATATTTCTATGCCTTATCTAACTTCATGCAAATATATCTAAAATTGTCCAGGTTGGAAAACTTGGGATATTGCCATTTACACATGCTCTGTAAAACCTTTTGATCTTAACAGCTTTGGCTTGGAGTAGATGCTTTCTTTGCTGGGTGAGTCTGCTTCAGGCAGCAGAGAGTAATACCTTCTACTCCACTGCTACTTTGGATGGCTGTGGGCCATGAGGAGTCCAGGAGAAAATTCCATACATCTGTACATAGAGCAGGAGTGCTCCCCTCCACGTCCACTGAGCACTGGGGAAGCGTGGACATTCAAAACTGAAAAAGAAACAAGCTGAGCCTAAATGGGTCTGAAAGAATGAATTCGGGCCAAAAAAAAACCCCACCTGAGAGAAGGCATTACAAAATCGGATCTAGGAGTGCTGTGGGTAACTACAACCACACAATGGTAGAAACTAGCAAGTGAAACCACAACTGGGTGGGCAAAGACCCAGCAAGACAGAAAGAAAAACAAGAGCCAGGGAACAGGATGCAAGTAGGTACAAAGAAAGAACCAGAGGGGTTAATGAGCAAAATTAGCTGGCAAGGCACTGGGGACTGAGACTGGGAAGGGAACTGGGAAGGGCAAATGTAAGGCAGTGGGAGAGATCTCAGGAAGAGCTGAGGTACTGGAGGGAACCAGGGCAAGGCCCCTACTGTGCCATGGCTGTAGGAGGAACAGAAAGACTCATTGAAAAGAAAGACAGACCTGGGACTGAGCAAAGAAACTGAGGAAAAGACAGGGTCCGACTGGTCCAGAAGATTAAGAGTGGAGTAGAGAGTAATCCGGAGTGAGGGGAGCAGTTGGATAATGCCCTGCTGCCTCCTGTCACCAGGAAAAGGCAGAGGACGAGTTCCGGGCAAAGCCTACTCGGTCAGTTGAACAATCACCTATCCAATAAATTACTTAATAAAGGAGTCATTTGACCACCAGGTAATGTAGTCAAGTGGCCAGGGAAGGCATGCCTGTTCTGTATGTGCTAATTTCAAAGCTTAGCATCATACCTCAGATTCTGCACTGGAAAGGAACCCCAGTGCCAAGGCAGGGGTCTATAAGATCCAAATTCACTTTATTCTCCACATCTGGCAGTGACAAATGACAAGTATGGCAAGAAAAAACTTAATGTACTACTTAATCACAAATTACTATAAGCCATTACTGTGGGGCCACTAAGGGAAAGACTGGAAGATTACGTTTGACCAGTTGATGAACATGAGTCCTTGAGATGGTCATTGGTAAAAACAGGAAGCGGCCTTAGAAGCAGCTTCAGAAAATCTGTCTTGTGCTTTTCGTAAGATTATATAGAGCTACACTTTTTGTTTGGAAAACACTTCTCAAATGTAGCAATACAGTAGCGTTTTTTTCATTTTCCTGTTTTATACTGGGGAGGTATTTATCGTTCAGTATCATAAATAACAAATTCTATACCGCTACACATTAAATGATGCCAGAGCATAAAAGTGGCAATGCTGCTTCATATTTCAAGAACGTCCATAGATAAAATGTAAGATACTTCAAAGTATTTTCTGGAACTTTAAATTTTGTAATTGATATGTGAATAAGCGGTAAAACATGACAAAGACAAGGCAGTTCTCAGTGCTATAAAATTTATACAGACTAAATTCTTTTCACATATATGTGAGTGAGAGGAAGAAGCTGCAACGCCTCGCAGATCAAGCACATTACCATCATTTTCTATATGCCCTGAGATACCTACACTGACACAGTGGCTTTCAGTCACTTGTGCAAAACATTTCAGCTTTCTGACAAAACACAGAAATGCATTCCAAGTTTCTCTTTAAGATTTCCCTTCTAAGCCTCCAAAAGACTTTGTCTTTTTACTATTTAAAAAAATTGCTTTCGAGCATTACTAAGACAATATCATGAACCTCTAGCTCTTTCTACTGCCTTCCCTCAGTCTATTTGAATATCCATGCCTATAGGCTTTCATCTTGGATGTTAATGTTGCCACTAAATACCACAGCTAGAAAATCTGAGCAAGTGCAATCCCCCAGCAGTGCAAGCGGTGGCAAACATGACTTTCAACTCATTACCTGAATTTCCTGTAATATGTAATCAGGAGCACATAGTAAATGGTCAGAAAGCAACAAAAAAAAAAAAATCTGTTCTCTCATCTTATAATGTTCTAGCATTTTAGGAATTATTTGCAGTTATATATTTTTTAAAGTGCAGTTGTGATTGTCAGGTCAATGACTTCCTTCTGAATTTGCTATTTCATGTAATGATAGTTTTAAGTTTTGGGCTTCATTCAGGTATTGTCACTTGCAGGATTTTTCTCCCCTGTGGCTGTCACTTCTACAAGGCTTGCTTTTAAAAGTCACATTGTTAATTTGATACAACCTCTTAGAGTAAATCCTTTAAATTTTTTTTCAACACATTTTTAAAAGGAAAACTACAAAACATCTCACTTAGATTACAATACATATACGTGGGGATGATTACGCAGCTAAGCACTGAAATTGCAATAAGAAAAGGCTGTAATGTTTTGCAAAGCAATTGTTCTATCTTTGCTAAATTACAACCTTAATTGTAACTCAGCAAATGTTTCTAGGCATCTGTAACAAACATTATGAACAGGATGATTCTGACTACACATTTTTTTTCTATGGATTACATCTCTGTTCTCTAGTTCACCTGTCTTGCAGCCCTTACAAATTCCAAAGCAGAGGAGCACCATCTAGTTGTTTCTATAGCAAAGCTGCTGCTCTTTTCTTTAAAAGTATCTACTGTTTTCGATAGTATCAGAGATTATTATCAGAGAATCATAGAATCATAGAATTGTCTGGGTTGGAAGGGACCTTTAAGATCATCTAGTCCAACCATCAACCTAACTTTGATTAAAAAAAAAAACAAAGAAAACCAAACAACAAAAAAACCACCATCTCTAAACCATGTCTCTAAGTACTATGTCAACCTGTCTTTTGAACACCTCCAGGGATGGTGCCTCAACCACTTCCCTGGGCAGCCCATTCCAATGCTTAATAACCCTTTCAGTGTAAAAATTTTTCCTGATATCCAATCTGAAGCTCCCCTGGTGCAACTTGAAGCCATTATAAACAATAAGATGTTAAACAATCATAATGGCTTTAGGTATATTTAAGCGTGAGCTCCCTTTTGACTTCTTAATATTTATTTCTACATGAATGCAAGGAGAAATTCAAGCAAGGAAGAACTTGGCATATTGGATTTGCTTGGCTCTATTGCGTGTGTTTACAAGTAGGATTTGATAGCCAGACAGAGGACACCTCAGCATCAGGCATCAGCAGGAACGATCACAGCAATTCCTTTGTCCTGTTCTCAGGGATGTGATCAAGACCTTTTGCACATTCAGTCTCTTGTCGAAGTCCTCAGCAGAGGGGAAAGTAGCAGATGTATGAAATACAGCCTGCTAAATCTGGGATCCGCTGCCATGGCTCCTGCAGCCTGTCCTAAAGTAAACACCTATCACTCAGGTGGGTGGGTTTAGGTTTTTCACTTTTAAATTCCACTTTAAAATATTTTGCAGTGTTTGGGGCAACACAATCAGGACTTTTAGTCTTAATTTTAGCACCATTCTTCTTATTGACTGCAGCATAGGTATTTTATGCAGACTGCAGAAAAGTGCGGAGTCAGGAACTTTGTTGTAATCAGCTCACTTGCAGAATAATACTGCAGACTATCCACTAAAAAATTTAAATGGATAATTTTACCTCTGAAGTCTATAGTTTGTCAGCATGCTTCCATGCAGTATATGTATTAGTACCAGAAGAAAAGTAGTACTTGGCAAAAACATAATACCTAAAGAAACCTATATAAGTCTGCCTATAAAAGAGTCTGGCAGGGGAACTAAGAAGGTCATTGTATCATTTTTACAGTTTCCCAAGTGAAAATTATCTTCATCCTGAAAAACTTCCTAAGGCTGCACATCCAAAGGCACCTGGAGACCTACACTATATTCCAGACATTAATTTAGGAAATCTTTAAAGACTGTAATACACAGAAGAAAAACGATCTTGCCATAGGTGTTTTTCTTTGCCCTTGGCTGTAAAAAAACCCAACCAAAGAAACAATACTTCCAAGTTACAAACTAAACAGGCTCAGTCGTTGGACTGCGATGAATAAAATCAGCAAAATCAGCTATGTGTTGACCTATTCTCAGAGACAACAGAATATGAGTAAACCAAAGGTGGAGAATTGTGCACAAGTCTATAGACTTAATGAGGGGGTTGCTATGGGACAGCAAGGAAAAGCACAAAGCACATTTATATTTGTCTTCAGTGTTATGGTAGAGCTTTTAAAGAGTTATTAATTGACTGAAGAAAAAAGGTACTAAAGAGCTTGAGAAACAATACTCTAAGTCATTCAACGTAGAAGCTTGTCTAAACCTTTTAAATAATTCACTTTATAAAAGTCGGTACCCCAGGAAACAGATGGATGTTACAAATATATTTAATTGAAAGAACTGTTAGAAGCAGCTTTCTGGGACTTCTAATGAGGTCAAAGTTTAATATAAAATGAGCTAAAGCATTCTAATATTGGAAAAGGACATTTAAAGTTAAAATCAGCAAAACATATTTTCATCAACTACTGCTAACGGTAGGGAGATTGCCCTTCTTCGGCTTTGCTTTTCTAGGAACCACTAAGCTAGAGAGACTGCAAAGATTGAAAGAAAAAAATCCTTTAAAACAGCAGATGCAATCTCATTTTCTATTTGGATCCTGGAACCCCGCTGAACTTTCATAATCTGGGTCCTGAAAATTATCCTGCCCTGTCAGACAAATACAAATAAAAATAAATAAACAAACCCAGTAATAATAAACACAAATATAGATGAGCTGGTAATTTCACATTTAGAAATTAAAATACTCGTTAGATTTTATAGATCAGTGTTAGGACTATAGTGCCAACACCTACTATGCTTCAAAGCCTGGTAACCCTGAACTAGTTAAAAAGAGCTAGAAAAATAGACAGAGGAAATACTTCAATACGGATAGTGGTCAGCTACCCCCACTGGAAGTGGAACGGTGTGTCAGAATATTAAAGTCACTGGCAAATCTCCAAGGAAACAGCTGTACTATACCCACCAAAGTCATATGTTGTAACAAACAATCTCTGGAGGAACAGAGACCATCTAAATAAAACCAAAAAATGGTTCCGATTCTCTGCTTCTTGGGAAGATCTAGATCTAGAAGATCTGTTAGTCAACACTTTTCTAGGTTGCTCCTGATGATCAGCCCAGCCGTGGTGCCCCAGATTACTATGTGCTTTCTGCATCCATGCAGCAAGTCCTTTGAACATCTTGCTTAAACCCTGAGGAGTGTGGTGTCCTTCTACACCAGGAAGCAAACTCTTCCAAACTCTTCCAAAGATCTTTGTAAGATGCAGCAAGGCCTTCCTATTGCTATGTCAACCCCTTTTTGTCTACATACACAAATTAGTTGATATACCTCGCTGCTCCAGATGCTGCTGCCTTTCACCAACCACACTGACCACATTACCTCAGTATGTGGAAAAAAAAGAAGTCATTTGTGAGACTCAAGAAAGCCAAGAAAGAGTCTGAGCCCCCAGAGAGCTCTACCTAGACAGAAACAAAATCCAGCATGGTAATGTCCCATTTTATCCCAACCCTAGTCTTTATTCACAATGAAAGGCAAGAATTGTCCCACGCATCTCCAATGGGATGTTAATTCCGCATTTGCTCCTGAGTTAAGGAATGAGTATCAACCTTGTTGCAAGCAAGAGGAGACTACAGTAAAGACATCTCAAGCCCACTGTGGACAGCAGGTTCATACCACAGGAGCAGGGTTGTGTTTGCTTTGAGGAGAGGGAGAGCTATCACTCCAGAAGAACTAGGAGAGAACAGAAGGAGCCTAGTGTTAAACTGTGCCCAGGGCTCCAACCTTCTACCTAAACTATGGGTAAAGTTATGGTAAGTGTCTCACTTTTTGTTCACATGACACAGACTGCTGCAAGCTGCTATTTACTCTTGGGTCTACAGAAGCATCCTGGGCAAGGAGAATGAATGCTCTAGAACTGACTTCCTCCCTCCCACACCTTCCTCTTCCAACGCCCTGGCGAGCTGTTGGCCAAGAACCAAGGGGCAGGAATTTGCAGAGGAACTGGTGTTGCTGCAGCTGCTGTTCCTGGTCCAAAATGAAGTTTCCAGGCTTTTTTTTTTTCTTTTTAGTTTTCATTTGTTTTTCAAGAGGGAAAAGGCAGGACAATGGTGAGGTCAAAAGATCAGCAAGGGAGGTGTCAAAGGAAAGTACGCTTAGGATTCTGACAATGGGGAATAGTCAGCTCTACTCTGTTAGGGAGTAATACTAAAACTTTTGGTTCATTTCTGGGTTTGAGAGGGTTTTTTTTTATGGTCTGTACAAATTCTCTGACAGCTTGGCTTACTGCTACAATGTCTGTTTCAGGAAAGAATCAGTTTATACATAAAGCAGCCCCTAGAGTGAGGAGAGACCGACCTCTTTGCAGTGAGAGAGAGAGGTGGTGTTGCTGGTGGGCAGGAAGCATCAAGGCCATCGTTGGTGGTGCCAGGCAACACTAGCATATGCAATTTAACACTTTTCAGTTCCGGTACTGAGGAAACTCCCTTTGGCTCTTTGTGTAACAGGAATCTAGACGAGAACTCATACTGTCAGTAAGTAGTGGGTTTGCTTTGTAAATGCAGTTGGCCAATTTGGTAAGTGTACTACATGGCTGATGTAGTTTTTTTTTTTCCATAAAGATTTTTCCTTTTTTTTTAATGTTTGTGAACAAGTGCAGTAGCCAACAGTCACTGCCAAAGACTCGCTTCCTTACTAACAATCTTACCTGGACCTCAGCCATGTTTCTTCCCTGCTATTCTCTCATTTTTCTGAAATGGTCTTGCTCGCTCTGCTTCCTCTTTCCCTGTTGCAAATACTGTTGATGGGAGAGGAAAGCACACTCTCCTTAAAGAATATGTACAACTCCATCCTGTTTACTGCACTTTCAGACTGACCTCTTGGTCAAAACAGCACAGCTACACCATTTTATCACAATAAATTACAGCCTCTTGAAACAATGAAACTCGAGTTTAAATGTTTCTGCTAAGTATAGCAGGACATAAGGGCAACTAGAAAAAAAGCAATGAACAAACATTAATTAATTCTTATAGCTTTCCAATGCTACAGGGAAGTAGGAATGATTAAATCAGAGTGAGAAAACAGATGCATCTCCTAACATCTTGAAAATATATCATTGCAGGTTTCTCACATTAAAAAGTAAAAATTTTTACTTTTTATCCCCACACTACCTTGTTGGTACCTGTTTATATTCAGAAATGAAACCCTTCAGTCATTATCTATGAATCACTTTGGTTACCCTTGAATTTAGTAAATAATGTCTTTATCTCTGTTGGTCAGATAGCCTACTTTCAGAGCAGGACAGCAAGGGCAACGTTCTATGATGTAAAATAAAACTGTTGTAAAAATTGCTAGCTGTGTTTCCTTTTTAGTTTGTAAGTAACTTCTGAAACTCATCTGAGGTTGACAAGTTATGTATACTTTTAAAAAATGAAGAAACTGCTTTCTCTGCAGTATTTCAGATTAATGATGCTCCTGATTTTCTCTTTGTAACCAGAAGCATTGATCAGCTCTGATTCATGTAAAGATCATCTTCTGGTGTGTTTCTTTCTTGTGATGTGATGGATATAATCTAATTTTCTAAAACTCAATATGCTTGTTTTACTAGCAGAACTTTTTTTCTTCACTCTTGCTTTCCCCCTCCAAATCATGTCCATTTCCTGTCTTCACCAATCAAACATAACTTATTAAGCAATACATGCCTTATCCTGGTTTCATAGTCTGGGTGTAGTGATCCTGATGTTATGATCACAGACAGGTCTGGGACAAGGACATGATTTTCCTTTTTCTCTCTGAAGCCAGATATGAATAAAGTCCTGAATTTTTTTTCTCATACAACATAGGGTCACAGTCTGGAAAAAGCAAGGATCACCACTGAATAATGCAAAGAAGAGAGGCCATATATAACACAGCTGTCAAAAAATGAGACTGTAGTTCATAATATGCTGTCTTTAACAATGAAGCACACTTAAGAAGTTTCTCATCCTCAAGAGCTCTTTCTGGCCCTTCCTACTTGCTCTGAATCAGATCACTAAAATGAAATCAACATTGTTCAAAAAAATGGGTCTTGAAGAAGATGTTACCTTTAACTTGAATGCACCCAACAAGGTATCATGGACATGTAACAGCTTAGTGCCACTAAGAGGGGACAGCAAACAACAGGAGTATTACGGTGTGTGTATGGAAGGGATAATTTCTTAAGCCTGTTTCACCTTCAAAGATATTTTATCATGGATGTACTGCATGAAAATTGTGTGCCCAACTACTTAAGGTCTCTGCATTTAAAACAAGAGGAGCCAAATGTTATCCTTGGTGTTGTCACGAAGTTCAAAATGCCCCTGATGTTTATCATACTGAAAATTACAATGAGTGTAATTTGTAGTAGACTTGTTAAACTGTTGGAAAGCATACATCACCCTAGTAATATTTTCTCCATGCTTCTAATAAGACATACACATACCAGATTCAAAATTCTCCCCTTATAGGAAGAGAAAAAGACATAGACCTCACTCAAAAGGACACAGACCTCGTTCACCCTATTTTTTTCTCCTGGGCTTTGCTGCTCCTAAAGTTTCTCTCTGCAAGTTTCTTTCTGTCTCTTTGTCAGCCCCAAGAGACATTCAAATTATTTTTATAACCCAATATATTGCCAGCAAGGACTCCTTGTTCCAAGAGGAAGGCAAAGCAGATGAATTCCACATCACTGAGTATATTCCTAGAGCATAAATCCTTTTACAATCCCATTAGAATCTTTATATACTACTTTTTATTTGAGCAAGTATAGTGATGCAACTTTTTTCCTAATAATATATTCACTTCCTTTTTGTCTGACAATTTTGCTGCTATCTGCAAGTCCTACATGAGAGTGCAATAAACCGTTTCTTTGCTCAAATATTCTGCCATTTTTGAGAATGTTAGTTTAGGCATATTTTTTCAAAACCAATTAACAGTTATAGATGCTCAATCCAAACTTCTCTATAAGTCTTGTTTCAGAGGAAGGCAGATGATATTTTCTAACACCATCAGCAATTTACCAAGATAAAAAAAGTAAACATAGGCCATGAACATGCAGTGAATTTGTCATTCCACTGTAACAATTCATGTACATACTTTGCCTCTTGTAAACATTTTCTCGCTAGTCAGTGAGAAAGGGTAATCAATCATTCACTTGTTTCTAGGTAAGAGCAGTTACTTTTTGGCAGTTATTGGACAAGCTGTTGTGCTGTAAATTAACATGAATTCCATAGTGACTTCTCTATAGGCCTGTAACTTAACAACAAAAATGTTCTATACGGTAGCCACACTGAAATTTAGGCACCCAAAATTATCATTCAAAGTCTAATCACAGGTCTGGAGCCTACTACTCATGCCTGAACTGCTTCTACTGCCAGTCATATCTTCATGAGTCCCAGGCCTTATTTTTTAGCCAACAATGTGAACACTTCAACTAGATGAACAGAAATCAGTTTCAGAAAATGTTATGAAGTGCTGCTGGGCTGCATGAAAGAATAACTTTTTTAACTTTACCAACAGACATATGGAAATATAAGCAAATTAACACCATACAGCAAGAACAAGGTAATCTTTAAGTCCACATAGTGTCTAGCTTTGTGTTACACAACACATCAGAAAGGCATTATGTGAAAGAATATAGAAACTAAAGTAGCTAGATAACCACCTCAAAATAATCTCACTCTTGGACTTCATCTAAACAATCTTTACTCTAAAACTTTGAGATGCCTTATAAAAGTCAAATTACAGTCCTGTTATGAGTCAGTAGCTTTTACTATTTTCCATTCTATGGACCTCTACAGCTTTTCCAATAGATCTGTATGTCACTTTCAATTTTCCCATTCATTGGATTATTGCATAACAAATACCATTAATTTTGCAAATCCCTAAGAAGTGATTTATGTATCTGTAGCTCACAGGGTAGAAACAATGTCATAATAAATATAATCAATGTAACTGTTCTGCAAGCATTACATAATGACACTGACCACTCTTAACGGGGAGCAGCCTTGTACCTTGTTTTGTTCTTTTTAACAGTACGACAAAGTTACTTACTCTTCTGACAGGTGGTGGTGTATTCTGATGATCCAAATACATTCTACCTCCGCCTTGCTGAAAGAGAAATTTGAATCCAACTTCAAAAAGCCGAAAAGCAAACAGGTTAATCTTTAGCGCTCCCAAGTCTCCCACCTGCCATTTACCTTCTTCCTTATAATACATTTCTGAATTTTATTCCATTTAATGTTAGATGGGCCCCATTCATTACTGGGTTCACTAGAACTGCATAAAAGATTAGTTTGATCCCTGATGACCGAAAACATATGAAAATGGGTTTGCTCGACTTGAACATAAATAGATGTTTATCTAACATTTGTCATTTGCTCTTTTGCTGCTTGTCTATAGTCTGCTTGCACATGTAATGGTACTGAGAGTTATACCTAGTTCTGTTGCAGTTCTTTCGTCCAATTACTGTGATAACTAAGTGATTAACTATGCAAAGCTAGAGGCATGCAAAAAACTTCTTGCAGCTCTTATTCTAGATACTGTTTAAACATATTTGAAGAGAAGGGGGGAACTGGACAAGCACAATGAAAAATACCACACTTTCCAGATCAAACACTTTATTAGAATGTACAGCACAAAAAAGGCATTAGATAATGAGAACTCCAGTTGACTCTATAAATAATTTTTATAAATGCTGCACCAAAGACTAAGAGCTCTATAATATCCTGAAAGCCACCATTCCCAATGGTAATCTGTTCATAGAATCATATCTCAAGTTGGAAGGGACCCATAAGGATTATCGAGTCCAACTCCCTGCTGCTCGCAGGACTACTGGAAATGAAACCATATGACTTTGAAAGTCGTCCAGATGCTCCTTGAACTCTGACAGGCTTGGTGCCCTGCCCACTTCCCTGGGGATCATGTTCCAGTGACCAACCACCCTCTCAGTGAAGAACCCTTTCCTAATGTCCAATCTGAACTTTCCCAAAGCGGCTTCATCCCGAATCCATGTGTCCTCTCGCTGGTCACCAGAGAGAGGAGATCAGCACCTCCCCCTCCGCTGCCCCTCGTGAGGAATTTGTACATTGCAATGAGGTCCCCCCTCAGCCTTCTCTTCTCCAGGCTGAACAAACCAAGTGACCTCAGCCACTCTTCATTAAGTCTTGCCCTCAAGACCTTCCACCACGCTGGTCACTCCCTTCTGGACACACTCTAATACTCTGATGTCCTTAGGTTGAGGCACTGACAGGATGTGGGCAAACTATGTTTACAAGTATAGCAGCGTTCCTCGTTTTGCTGTCTGTTCCTGAAGAAACAGTAACAGAGGGCTCCTCTCCTGTGTGTACCACTTCATTCTTTAACACGTCAGAAACTCTAGTTGGCAGGTAAAGCACTTTAGGTGCCTTCAAGTGAGCTTTGGTCATTCATGTCAGGGAGATATAGGAAGTTCACAGTTACCACTGTTCTCCTTGCTCTGTGCACTGCTTCAGGAGCTGAGTCAGCTGCAGCAAATGTGAATCAGCGCCCTTCCTGCCTCAGTTCACAGCCTGAACTCCAAATTTACCCTACCATCACTTTTTCTGAGACTCACATAAACTGTGGAGCTCACAGCAGGAGAAGGAAACCTTTTAAATCGCTCTCATATGTATCACCAAGACCTGCCTGGGCACACACAACGGGACAGCGCTTTTAAACAGTACCTTTTGGGCTGCTTTGCCAAGTGAGAATAGGATCACGAAGTATTTTGGATACTCACCCTTAACGCTGTCTTTCATAGTCCGGATCTGCATCTTCACGAAGAGCTGTAGGGAAAGAAAGCAGTCTGTGGTCAGTAGTCCGGCTCTGCATTGCTTGGGAAAATCAGGAACTTTCGGCACGAAATGTCAGCAGAGAGGCCAGATAAACCAGCTTTCCCACCTCGTCACAGCTGCAGTCCTAGCCTGAACTGCGGGCGGTGGAAACCATCCAGAGGGCAGATGCACAAGCCTTCCGCACCGGCGTGAACAACACAGACACCTGCTTATTAGCATGTTGTTGAGCCGTGCTCTCAATTACACGAGGGGCTGTTATTTTTCAGCGTGGTGCTGTGTTTTTCTTCCATGAATAGGCCTCTGGGGTCACACTATGTCAAAGACGTTGTCTTACCCAGTGAGTTAAAACTTAACAAGGCTAGGTCTCTGTCCTATTATCAGTGCCTCACAAACTCAACATAAAGCTAGAGCTGTGTCAGCAGATTAACTGTGGATCTAAAAGGGGTGATTTCTTAAATTATGGGGTAGAAAGAGAAAATAAAATAGGTGCCGCTGCCTCAGCTGAAAGAAAAAAGAATGAACAGGTTTTTTCCTTTCCCAAAGAAGGTCTCGGTTTCCTTCATGTCATTTTCCTGACCATGAGCATCAGCATTGGTAAATGAACAAAGTCATCTCATTGATGAGAACATTCAACAATTTTGTAAGACTACATGATTCATAATATTACTCTTTCTTTGTGACAAGAAATAAATGTCCCTCATAATCTTTTCCACATTCCATCAAACACAAATAAGGAGTGAGACTATCAGTAAAGGGTTTTGACAATGACAAATACACATCCATCTGACAAGCTTATGCAACTTTTTTTCCCCAATATTGCTCCCAATGGCTATAAAAATAACTCTTTTTTCTTTGCTCATTTTACTAATATATACTAACACTTTACATAATATATACTAAAATAAACAGGGAACATACGAGACAAGAATTTTGCCTTGTCTATTAAGGTTTAATTACTGTGCAAAACAGAAAAGCTTTTATTGTTCTGTGGAAGTAGAAGTAGAAAGCTAAAACATGCCTTTTTAAGCACCAGTCAAAGGAGAAAAACAGGAAAACAAACAAGCCCCTGTTGGCAATCTCAGGAGGCATTTTGCTCGTGGAGAAGCAATGAGACTAGAATGCCTCTGAGAGTACTGAGGCATGACTCCTATATCTTATTTACAGTAGTTCAACACAAACGACTGCCAGCATGTGTGTTGGATTACTATGTGGTATGAAAACCAGCAGCATCACAATTTTCTTTCACTAGTATGGCCCCAATTTTGAGCTATAATTAGCACCACTTTCAGCTGGCTTCCTGGCCTGTAATTCCACTGTGTGTCATCAAAATTCAGTTCTAACCAGCTGGAGGTGGCCATGCTCAAAGATGTCCTCCTGGTGCTAACTGGTCAGGAAGAATTTTGCTGACTTTTATACCAACTAGGACAGAAGAAAGGTAAAGGCATTTAGGGGCAACGTATGGCGTAGGGAAGGGAGAAAAACTGTCAACTGCATAAATTAGGATTCCTGAGATCATGCTAGCATATAGCTCACTTTCATAGTAAAATTGTTTTCTAGACGAAGGTAACAAAGATCAAATCTATATTACTTTAATAAACCATTTGATATATGTTGTTACTGCATACTAAAAAGAAGGGAGTTTTTTCAAGAAGTTATAAATGGGGAAGGTAGATAGAGATCGTGGGTCACAGCAGAGGGAAAACTAAAGAATATTCTAATGGAGATCCTGAATCAGCAGTTAAGACCCAGTCGTAACTCCAGTTAAATCTTAGATCCAGTTAAGATCCCATCTTACTTACTATTTTAATTATGAGCTCGGAAATAAAGGAGGTGTGTGCTAATGAAATTTGCAGATGGCCTGAACAGAGACTTTATTAAAACAGAGGCAGTCCGGAATATAGAAACAATTGGATGAGCTCACATATTGAAATGCAATGAAATTAGAAACTAATAAACAAGCAGCTACAATGTCAGAGCTCGTAGGCTGGAAATACTAGTTTATTGCAGAATAATTATGTGGCCCTGAGAAAAGGCACATACGATCCTAGGGTGGATTATGTAAACTGTATCTAGAAGTCCAGCATTAACATCACGGTACACGGCAGCTGAAACACTGTACAATTTTGCATGATACTTAAGAAAGCAACATTCAAACCGAAACAGGCACAGCCAAGAGAACTGTTAGAGTTGGTGAGAAAATGAGGGGTCTGCTTTGTCAGATGAGACTATGATAGTTGATGTGGACAATCAGAGCTGCTTTCTGGGGCTTCGTCCATGAAGGCAACATACATGTTTGCACCTTCCCATCTCTGCATCTGTAATAGTCAAGTAGAATTGCAGAGAAGATAACTCCAAATACATTTTGGTATACAAGCATTCAGGTGTTAAATACACAGACTGACTGAGTGGGATTTACTACTTTAAGGGAAGCAATGCACCCCAATTTTTTAAGTTTACTTGGGACTCACGACTCACACTTGGAAATTTAAGAACATCAAAAAAAATTCAAAAGATTAAAAAAGTTGTCCAAACTGGAAACAGTCCCATAAACCCAACCAACCAACAAAAGAAATAAACATCTCCCAGTAATCATCACACAAAACTAGACTGTACTTACTAATAAGAAACCTCCTTAATTGTTCTAGGTATCTTTCACATGGTTAATGTCAAGTCTCAGGGTTAATTCATAGCCCATCATCTGAACGCCGTTTCTGAGAAATTAACCTTATCTCTCTGTTACAGCCTTACAAAGTATCACCCCAAAGACCCCTTCCAATTTATATCAATCAAGGACTGGCTGAGAGGGAAGCTTTTGAATTACCAAAGAAATACTTGAGAATACAGCTCCTTTCAATATTTCACTTAACTTTGGAAAACTACTTCATTGTAGTTTTTTGGTTTTGAAAGATTTTTTGGATGCCTGGGAAACACTGAAGTGTTCATAAGACTATTACTTTTTTGGGACTATTACTTCTTTGGGACTACTATTTTTTTTTTATTAGAGGATCAACTGAAAAGTAACTTTCAGCAGTCTGTCCTTTTTTGACATAATATAACCTGTAAAAGTCTTTCTTCCCAGCACAGCATTCTATAACTTGTATGTCCTAGTAAGTACTGACTGTACAGAACCATGTCAATTTTCAGCTTATGCTATATTCCTAGCTTTATAGACAGTATGAAATTGCGTGTCATCAAGCCAAACAACACACCTATTAAAAGCACGCTCACATTAAATTTACTTCCACCCCATTTGTTGTCATTTTCAGAAGTTCATTATTTCACCAAAGCTGAAACAGCCTGATGTACTCAAACTAGTAAAACAGCTGCTACAAAAATATATTGCTGTTTTCTGTTAAGTACTACAGGATGATAAACGCTAAGGAGGAATGTATAGCAAGACAATACTGGCACAAGACCAGACAGCTATTAACTACCAGGGGAATTTTGAAGTTCTGTCACCATCCAAGAATGAATTTTTGTAAAGCTTGAAGTAACCATGCAGTCAAAACTTCAACAGTTTAAGACAAAACTGTAAATTCATGAGATGCTTTTGGTATTGTATGTATTTGTTTCCATAATAAAAAAGATATCCAAAGTCCAGTGTTCTCATGAGTAGTCCTAGTCTGCTCCAATAATGAGCTATACCAGCTTCTTGCAGCTACTACTCTTAATTCTCTCTACCAGTGTGGAATGAGAGCATACAGGTATAACTGTACATTACAACATATTTCCCTTTAGAAAATATGGGAACATATTTTCCTGCCACTAGTTTTCAAAGGCCCAAAAACAGCCTGTGGGTTTTTTTTACTGAAGTTCTTCAGTCTTGTATCCTAGATTAAGTATCATGGCTGGACACACATGTACAGATTGATGGATTTTAATTACGCTGAAATTTTCCCCTCTGGATTTTACTTTTACTAGAACCACTGGCTGTAGGATCATTTTGTTTGTGCCAGCCATGGTCATGTGCATTGAGTCGAAGTATCCCACTGACACTGCTAGAAACTATTCACATAAACATGTAGTTTTCATCGATACAGCGAAGATAGTACCACTGTTTTCTTATGGTGGTACTATCTTAGCTGTCTCTCATTAGATGGTTTATTATCCCATACCAACCTGAAGAGATTTTTGGGATCTGTCTGATGTTGAACTGATGCTTTTACCCATGCTTAACAGAAATTGATCTGCTTGTTCATTTCCTGAACATCCTGCTTTCATTATGTGTGTTTCCCAGGTACTTATTCTACCCATGAAGCTGATCACGAATTCAGAAATGGTACGGAATCTAAGGAGACACTAACTCAGTGACAAGACCTACGTTAATTCCAGTGAGGCCAGAATTTCAGAGATCAAATGCTGCCTCTCTGATGTTATCATTTCTATATCCCCAGAGACAACAGAGCTTTCACCAAGCAGGTTATCTTCAACAGCGTTGAGAACAGAATCTCTCTGACAGCATATGTTTAATTCTGCCCTACCTCTGCTTCGGGAATTGCCTTCAGCCCCATGTTCACAGACACCACACTTAAACTAGCCACAGCCTAGTCTTTCCCTTAAGCCACAGTTGAAAACCTTTGTAAAAATACTTCATTATTGCCCAGCAAAGAGCTGTGTAACATACTGATGGAAGTACGAAGGATAAATAAATACCTAAAAACATGTATGTGTAGATTGATCGGTCACTTTATTCATTCACATAGTGAGTACAACGGTGACAGGAAGTCTGTCACAGGTTCAGAGCCACCAGAGTTCAGAAGACGCTGGTTCCCTAATACACCTTCCTACAAAGCAAAATTGTTCAGAGAAGCCACCTGAAGGCTCCTCATGGTGAACATATCCACAGAAAACTCACTTATCCTTTGGCTTTCCAAAACACTGATTTGAAATGCTGTTTTCAGCAGCATTCTGCTGTCCCGGGGTCTCCCTCAGCGCCACGCTCAGCTGGAGCTGGAGGGACACAGCACATCTATGTCTAAAAAGGACTTCATGTCGCCGGAACGACTTTTAGACAGTCAACAGCCACGACAACAGAACGCCGTCCCTCACCCCTCCGGCCCGCAGGCTCCCCCTCAACAGCCAAGACCTCTCAACCGCCGCCATCTTCTCCGCGCGCCCCCGCCGGGGGTGGCCGGGCCGAGGGCGCAGGCGCGGCGGGGCGCAGCGCGCAGAGCGCAGGCCCGGCGGCGGTGCGTGGCGGCGGGTTTGAACGGTGGCGGGTATCAGCGCCTCTCGGTACCGCGCCGCGAATGGAGCCCGTCCTGACAGGTACCAGCCCGTCCGCTGTGCGGGGACGGGGCCGGCGGCGCGGCTGAGGGGAGCCGCTGGGCTGGAGCGGCCCGGTTTTACAGCGCGGCCCCTGCGCGGCCCTTTACCCGGTGCTTCCTGGCGGGTGAGGGGCCGCCGTGGGGG
>JAHREE010000447.1:2440445-2534731 GCA_033628505.1 Tringa tobata
TCCCGGCGGCGTGGGGTGGCGGTGAGGCCGGGCCCGGCGAGGGTGTGCGGCCGCTGGGACGGGCTGGGCTGGAAGCGAGGAGGGCCCCACCGGCGGGGGAGGGAGCGGCTGCCCCTTGGGGTGGCTCCCGGTACGGTACGGGCCGGCGCTGCTGCCGCCACGTATCGGTGCCCGCCTCGGTCTTCCTGCCCCGCTCCGTCATGGCTGCATCCCGTCTGGTGCCTTCCGCATCTGTCTGAGTTTCTGTCTCGTTAGGTTGCCCTCTGATGGACCTTCTTCCTCGCTGTCACTGAGACCTTCTAGCTTAAGTTGCCCTGTACAAGAGCCGAGCGCTCCTCAGAGCTCTTCTAGTTTAAAAAAGTCCCCAAACCCTTCTTCGTTTTCCTTTCCATCAACTGTACCAAAACTGCAAAGTGTCTCATCTTTGAGAGAGTATATTTGATTAGCTAAAATTGACTATTTTAAATTATACCTTGGATCTTACTGCAGGTGCACGTTCCTCTAAGTTCCTAGTTTGGCCTTCACTGAAATGCTCCAACCTGTGTTTTTTTTCTAGGAGAATTATACCTATAAAGGTTCTAAAATATTTGATGTAAGAAGAAGGTGTTTGTGTTTTGGTTTTTTTTTTTTTTTTTCAAATGCAATGCTTTTTTTCTTGATGGCTCTATTTTGAAAAATAACTCTGGCAAAAGCTGCCCTGGTCCAGTAGTAGAATGAAGACAATTAAGAGTGCAGTGGAGTAGACTTGTCTTAAGTTCCCATGTCTATCTGAGTCATAGTACTGATAATGAGACTTTTCCCTGTGATTTGGCTAAGGAGGTGTTTTATGTTCCATATTTCTCTTGTGTGCTAAAAGTATTTCTAGCAATTCTAAAAATATGTTAATCTTTATGAAAATACTTCTACTGTTGGGGTCAGTTAAAACCTTCCTTCTGGTTTTCATTTAGAACGATAATAGTGAATCAGAAAGGCACACATAGTAACTAAGATAACTAAGCAATGTTGGCCAAGGACAACCCTTTTAAATTGACGCTTTCAATTTTATTTGTGAGTCTTGAGAGTCGTCTGACCTGCCACTTGTGTAAAATTCTTTTTGGTGAACTGGTATTCCTCCACTTTTTTTCAACTTTCCTGATTCATCATTCAGAATGGGAAATTGGCATGGCAAATGGAGTTGTGTGTTACTTTAGTGCTCATCTTAAGTAAAATTAATGAAGGGCTTGTTATGAGTTTAATTTGTTTATCCTTCCGTGTCAGTACATCTGGGTTGGTTTGTTTAAAGACCTTCTCAACCAAGGCTGATTTCATTCCTTAAAGAGATTATTAGCCTGGTTGACGAAGGAAGCTACTTAAATGCAGTATATAAAAAGTTATATAAAGTAGCTGACAGATTAGCCCGTGATAAGTACTTAATTTGCAGTGATTCAATATAAATAAGGTAGCATTTCAAGTCAATTGGAAATTAAGTAATATTTCTGCAGAGTTCTCTGAGGGTTTGGGGAAGGAATAATTCCATTATATTCTGTAAATTGTGTTACATGAACTTGTCTTAAAATTTTTTGTTAACCTGAAGATTACAAGTGATTAAATAATGACAAGATTAAGCAGTCATGTAAAGATACCGCATTGTCTGTTAAACTGGTAGTGTGTTTTAAATAGACCAAGTGAAAAGTTTTTTAACTAGTGTCAAACTTCTAAGTTTGTTCCATTGCAACTAATTTAAGGGATAGAAATACTCTAAAAATAACATTCTGCTGCTAACATCTAATGAACGCTAAAAGCTATATTTGCTACTGAATGCAATATTGCAAAAAGTAAAAATTTGATATTTTGCTGGAAACACAGTTTGACCAGTTTTACCATGGTATGTATTTCATTAGCTGTTGTTTTCTGTTTTCTGATCCAGGTATTTCTGCATTTGTAGAAGTTTGGTCATCTAACAGAACAGAAAATTACTCAAAAACCTTTGAACAACAACTTCTTGGTATGGGAGCAAAAGTAAGAGAACTATTTTGAAATAAATAGAATAGGAAGCTCTTAATTATAAACTAGCTTGCTTGTTCTGCTTGTCATGTATATTTCTTTGTAGTATGGGTTCTTAAAGTGCAGTAAGGAAGATAATCATAGACTTGAGAATAAATGAATGTGCTGTAAAAGTCTTCCTAGTAAGAGATGGGAAATATATTAAAAGCCTCCCTATATCTGTAAACTTCTTCGTATATTATATGATAGCATACATTTGTTGTGAAGTATTGGGCTTGCCACATACTGTGGGCAAACCAAATCTAAGTGTTGGATACCTGTGGTTTACAAGTATGTACCTTATGTTTTTTTGTTTTCTTTGACTTGTAGGCAGCTGCCCTATTGTTGCTATAATATTTTTTTAACCCAAGTACCATGATATTTTATTCTTCCATTCACTCTCCCACAAATGTTGTTTGACTCCAGAAAGTGCTGGTAAAAGTATGTCTGAGAGTCTTTGTGTCTCAGGGATTTTTTGCTTATCAAGTGTAATTGACGTGTAGGTGCAAAATACATTTAATTGCCAGCTGTAAAATTTCAGCCGGAGACCAGTCAAACTGGCATCTTGCCTTCTTACACATTATCACCAGTTAATGGAGATTTTTACAACCCTACATCATGATCTAAATAACACTTGCGTGAACTTGCAGTGCTTTTTAAGTAGGCATGTGTAGGTGTATCTTACTGTAGTTTAGGAAATTTTGCTGATCTCCCTAAAGCCTCTCTTTCTCTTAGGACATGGGCTGTGACCCAGATACTAGCATAAGCGAGTAAGCAATTTTACCTGGAGACATAGCTTACTCCAAAAAAGATTCATTGTATACCTAGATAATTAAATATCATGGGGTTTTGTCTTCTGAGAAGTAATAAATCAGCTTGCCACCAGAAATTTTTGAAAAAGCTGAATAGTTTTCTTAAAGCCAGATAGAGATCCAACTTATTGGGAGCCCGATATAGAGATGCAATTGAGATTTCAACAGAAAGCTAGAGCGATTTCCATTTGGCTGTGCTGAGAAGAGGCTGCTGTAAAATATGAATTGTATTGATCTCACCATGTCAGCAATCACAGCAACTGACCAAACAATTTTATATGTAGGATGTTTAGTCTCCACAAAAGGAAACTTTGGTTGTGAAGAGTGGAGTATCTAGAACTAAAAACGTATCACTTAGTTGTCAGTAGAGGCTAATCACTGAAAATTTGATCAGTTGTACGACGCAGTGAAAATGTCAGATGTGATATTAGCTGTACTGATTTAAGTTTTCTGTATTTTTCACTTTTTAAAGTGTTCCCATGTAATTTATTTTTTTTTGTTTGGAGTACCTTTAGCCTTCCCTCAAAATAAAGTGATCTTTATTGATGAGAATTATTTAGAAGGAGGAGATTAGATTACTCTTGAAGCCTCTGAGTTCTTTGCTAAATAAAAGATGTAATTTGGCATTATATTGGGCTATGCTAATGAAAACGTTGTAAGATTGATGGTACAGCTAGAGTAGGGAGAAGAAAATGGTAACCTAGTGAAGTTTGAAAACAAAAGACTACTCTAGCCCTCTGGCATGCATTGCATTGGCTTGACTAATGAAACTTGAGTTTTGATTGCTTGAGGCTTCTTTCAAAGATGGGAAAGATCAAAAGAGTCCTTGACATAATGTTTAGAATAAGTTTTTATGCTAAGGGTTTGTCTATTAAAAATGGACTACACTAGTTAGTTTAATTAGCATTTTCTGATTATCAGACTTTAAGATGAGTTCTCTGTGTACTTCTGCAGGTTTCAAAAACTTTGAACAAGCATGTGACCCATGTGGTCTTCAAAGACGGACATTTGGCTACATGGAGAAAAGCACAGAAGATGGGTGTAAAAATAGTTTCTGTACTCTGGGTGGAGAAGTGAGTACTTGTGAATATAATGAATGTGACCCATTCCAGAGATAGTGGATTCTAGTATTGTTTTATTTAAAAACTGAAGTAGTACCTGGTTGTTTTTTTTAATGTACTTGAAATAGTGATAAATCTATGAGTAAATGATAACTTTCCTGTAACATTATTTCTAATATAAAGCATGTTACTTGCATAAAAAGCTGAAATGTTGACTCTTGAAAAATGAATGTGTTGAAGTAGTTCTGTAGTATATTTGTTAACCATTCAGTGTTCCACTCCTTTGCTCTCAGATGGCATGCATAGGCAGTGAAAAAACAGATGTTTATGTTGAATAGAATTCTTCCATTTTCGTATGAAAAAACACATTTCATCAGGGACAGTTTTTGTACTTAATTCCTGTAGACAGAATATATCCTAGCAAGAAAGAAAAAGATCCATATGTAGTTTGGCTTTTAATACATTTGGCAGGTTCAGAAAAGTACTGCCTGAAGATTCTCAACTACCATATGGATAAAATTAAATTTAAAAAAAAAAAAAGTTATAAAAATATCAAATTTCAGCTGTGCAGCCTCTCCATGAGAATTTGCTAGTCCATAGCTGCTTCTCTGAGTTTACCAAGAGATAGGGTCACAGCTCAGGGCAAAAAGGAGAGTTTATGTCCTTTAGAAAAAAGGGCAGGCCACTCAGGAAGATTATAAAGGTGTGGCAAAGTCATGTAGGGAAAAGATTAGAAAGGCCCAAGCCCAACTTGAACTGAACCTGGCCTTGGATGTTAAAAACAACAAAAAGAAATTCTATAAATATATTAGTAGCAAGAGGAGGACTCGGGACAGCCTCCATCCACTATTGGATATGGGAGGTAACATAGTGACAAAGGATGAGGAGAAGGCTGAGGTACTGAATGCCTTCTTTGCCTCAGTCTTTAGTAATGGAGTAGGGTGTCCCCCGAGTACCCAGACCCCTGAGCCAGCAGATAAGGGCAGGGAGCAGAATGATGCCCCTGTAACTCATAGGGAAGTGGTGAGGGACCTGCTCCAACACGTAGACACAAACAAGTCTATGGGCCCAGATGGGATCCACCCGAGGGTTCTGAGGGAGCTGGCGGAAGTGCTTGCGGTCCCACTTTCCATCATTTACCAGCAGTCCTGGCAAACTGGGGAGGTCCCAGCTGACTAGCGCCTAGCAAATGTGACCCACAAGAAGGGTTGGAAGGATGATCCAGGGAACTACAGGCCTGTCGGTCTGACCTTGGTGCCTGGGAAGGTGATGATCATCCTGAGTGCCCTTATGCAGCACATGAAGGACACCCAGGTGATCAGGCCCAGACAGCACGGGTTCACGAGGGGCAGGTCCTGCTTGACAAACCTGATCTTCTATGACAAAGTGACCTGCTTGCTTGATGAAGGAAAGGCTGTGGATGTTGTTTACCTGGACTTCAGCAAGGCCTTTGATACAGTATCCCACAGTATCTTCCCGGAGAAACTGGCTGCCCATGGCTTAGATGGCTATACTATCCACTGGGTTAAAAACTGGCTGGAGGGGCAGGCCCAGAGAGTGGTGGTGAATGGAGTTAAATCCAGTTGGCGGCCGGTCACGAGTGCTGTCCCACAGGGCTCGGTACTGGGACCTGTTCTCTTTAATATCTTTATCAATGGTCTAGACGAGGGCATTGAGTGCACCCTCAATAATTTCGCAGATGATACCAAGCTGGGTGGCAGTGTCGACCTGCTGGAGGGTAGAGAGGCTTTACAGAGTGATCTGGACAGGCTGGATTGATGGGCTGAGACCAACAGGATGAGTTTCAATAAGGCCAAGTGCCAGGTTCTGCACTTAGGTCACAACAACCCCATGCAGCACTACAGGCTTGGGGCAGAGTGGCTGGAGCTGCCTGGCAATAAAAGATCTGGGGGTGTTGGTCGACTGTCGGCTGAACATGAGCCAGCAGTGTGCCCAGGTGGCCAAGAAGGCCAACAGCATCCTGGCCTGTATCAGGAACAGTATGGTGAGCAGGACCCGAGAGGTGATCGTCCCCCTGTACTCAGGCACTGGTGAGGCCTCACCTCGAGTGCTGTGTCCAGTTTTGGGCCCCTTACGACAAAAAAGACATTGAGGTACTGGAGCGGGTCCAGAAAAGGGCAACGAAGCCGGTGAGGGGTCTGGAGAGTAAGTCTTATGAGGAGAGGCTGAGGGAGCTGGGGGTGTTCAGTCTGAAGAAGAGGAGGCTGAGGGGAGACCTTATCGTGCTCTACAACTACCTGAAGGGGGGGTGTAGAGAGGCAGGGGTCTGTCTCGTCTCTCTCAAGTCACAGGAGATAGGACAAGGGGAAATAACCCTTTCCGTGAAGAAATTTTTCCTAATATCCAATCTAGGCCTGAAGTTGCGCCAGGGGAGGTTATCGGGCATTGGAATGGGCTGCCCAGGGAAGTGGTTGAGGCACCATCCCTGGAGGTGTTCAAAAGATGGGTTGACATGGTCCTTAGGAATATGGTTTAGTGATTTTTATTGCCTTTTTTTTTTTTTTTTTTTTGGTCAGAGTTATGTTGATGGTTGGACTAGATGATCTTTAAGGTCCCTTCCAACCTAGATGATTCTATGATTCTGTGATACAAAGCGGTTGTGAGGCCTAACTTAGCTTTCAGATGGAGTGTAACGACAGTGTTTAAGAATATGCATGTGTTATCCTCAAACACTCTGATAGATTGCTGTGATGATGAAAATTAGAATATAAGTCAAGTAAAGAGTCCCTTTCCTGTACCAATTGTAATATGCATGGAGAAACAGCAGTCTGCTAAGTGCATAAGGGGAAAAAAAAAAAAGAGGAGGGGGAGCAAAACTGAGTTTTGCAGCCTTATAAATGTAGGCCAGTACAACCGTGAAACCTGTGATGCAAATCCGTTAGCCAAAAAAAGAAATTCATGCAGTTCTGTAGAAGCAGGATTATTTTTTTTTAAGAATGGTTTATATAGAAGTTACAGCTGCGCAACCCAGCGAGGAAGAAATACCTTAAGCTCTCAAAAATGAGGGTGATGCAAAATTTTATCTATGTGAATATATCTTTCTGGGACCTGTTGCTATCTGAGTGCGTTAGAACGATGGTCATTTCAGTAGGAATCTTAGATTATAAAACTGAATATGCTCTTCAGAGGGCTGAGTATATAAATGTAGAATTTGAAACCTTAGTCATAGGTACTATTTGTGGACTTGAATATGCTATAGTAAAAAGGGTCCCAGAAAAGTCCAGGTGAGTAGCATCTGCAATGGAAGAAGGATGAGAGAAATGCTGTCTCTCTCTAGAGCAGTTCCACCACAGGAGTCTCCTCTGAAGTACTGGAAGGTACTGAGTGGATGAATGCTGTAGAAAGCTCAGACATCGAGAGAGCTGGATATGCGATACTGTAGGGGACAGCATGGAGCTTTAAGATCCATGTGTAAAAGCCTGCAGAAACTTTAACTGTTGCTGGATACCAGCAACAAAGGAAAAGACAAGAGAAGGGATCTGGAAGGAGATCTTAAGCTGTTTGGTAGGAAAGGCTAGCATCTTCTTGGTATTTTTTTTTAAGCATTCCTCATACCATGCTCTGGACAAGGCAAGGTCTTGGTCTATGGCTTCGAAGATGCATTTCGTTGGAACTGGGGGAACTATCTGAAATAGAGAGGTGTATTTCAATGCAGAGGAGAACCCAAGCTGTGAATTATGATTGAACTTCTCCATAAGTTCTTTTTCTTCTGCCTTTTAGTTGAAAGCAAAGGCCAAAAGGTACACAAGAACATGCAACTTAGATTGATGCTAGTGTAGGCAGAATTCATAGGAATATCATATCCTTGAGCAAAGTATAGGTCAGGAGCAGTAAAAGCTTACATAAGATATAGTAATGAATAGTCTCACTAGTCATAGGGTTATTCAAATGAGGCACAGACAATACAAAATTACATTGAGTCTGTACTAACATACGTGCTAAAATTTTTCATAGTAAGGTGAAGGAGCTGGACGGCCTGACTTTAAATTATATGCCTAATATATCAGTATCTCAGAGATCTGGTAGGCAGAAGACAGTCTATTGAACCCTGGAACAATGTAAACAGGAAGGACTGAATAGTATGTGCTGGTAAAATAGTGGTCATGTATGAATGGAAGTTTAGTTTGAACCTGATAACTGTGTAAGCAAATAATGCAGAGTTTGTATGAGTTGAGGTTTTAGTGTTACTAAAAAAAGACAGCTTGATTAACCAGCTGCTCCATTCAATAGCCAGTGGAACGTTCTCAGAATGGTCAGAAATGCTGTGAAATGTCATTTTAGGAAATGTCATAATAAGGGGCAACTTTCTAGTGTAGATTGGGCATTGTGTGACTCCTTTTGGAGTACAGCACAAATATTTTAGTTATTTTTTGGTCTTAATTGGTTTGTGGATTGTCCTTCAAATTATTTCAGAGAACCTTCCTGTAAGTATGGACACAGTATAAAATCAGTGTTCATACTAGAACACCAAAACCCAAGAAATTCTATGACAGTGCTCAGATTTAAAAAGGAGTCTACTTAAAATGGAAGAAGTTCTGTTAAGAAGTTAAGACAGTGAAGGGAATAAAAGTTTTGCTGGTGTCAAGGAGACTATTTAAAGCATAAGTCCTCAAGCGCACCAGAAAGTAGATGATCATCACATTGTGTGAGGGAAAATTAACATTTTTGGGACTTATAGTAAATGTTCTCATAGCATTGTCCCCTCATCAGTAATAAAAATTTAAATGGAATAGAACATAAAACCTCATGTAGTGGAATGACAGCACTTTTATCGTGGTTACATATGGAATGTTGTAACGTGCGAAATGAGTGACAGCTTTGGGATCACTGAAAAATACTATTTTAGTACTTCTTCAACTCAAATATCTCAATGAGCAACCTAAAAAAAAATCAAAACCCAACAACAAAAAGAACCCTACATAAGATAGAATTGCTGCAATCTGTGTTCAAAGTAAGAACGCTTAATACTTCCAAATCAAACCCGTAATTGGGAAACTCTACCTGTATATTCTTAGTATTGTAACTCACTCATGTTACAAATAAGATAGATAAATCATTTACATTCAGATTTGTCTACGGAGTAAAAAATTCTTATATTTAATCGTCAAATTTTCTTTATTTAGCTTCTCGGAATCAATGAAATCTCTGAATTAATGTAAATTCTAATGTGGTCTGCATCTATGGGGATTAGTGTCCAGCATTTAATAACAGCCATTGAAGTTCCACCATGTTGAATATCACCTCTATTTGATGCTCCAGAGACCTCTAAACCCAGTTAATTAGACAGATACATAGAGTGGTTTGGCTCTTTTCTTTATTCAAAACCGAGTAACTAAGCATTAGATTATAATTCTACGGATACAAACTTTGTATCAGTTAGATCACTAGGTGTCACTAGAATCACAGTTTTGAATGACTTCTGGGGGAATTCTAGTGTAGCCTATTAAGGTTCCATACTCTCCCATAATTGGTTTTATTATTTATTTTTTGAGAATAAAACTATATTTACCTATCTTTGATTAAAAGAAATTTAATTTGAGTATTAATAACCAAATTCTTGTCTCAACGTCATCCTTAGTCTTCACAAATACAGTAGATTGTATCATATTCCAAGACAACATTAGTCCCACTTTTCTCAAGACAGTCTTTGAAATGAAAAAAGGTTTGCATAAATATAGGTTGCTCCTCGATAAGGAGCTATTTTTAGCATTGCATATACAAAGAGAAGGCAGAAGATTGAGACTAATGGGTAAGATGTAAAAGCCAGGATCAAATGAAGCCTCCTTCCTCATTTGTCCGAATAGAAGAATTTCTTCCCCCTGCCCTACCACAACATTCTGTAGATTGTAGTTGGCAGTTTACTGTCATCACAGTGGCCAAGTTAAGGTTAAGCTCACTATCTAGAGAACAATGAAAGCCTACAGTCCTCACAAAAGTCAGGGCAAGATTTAAGATTCATACAGATCTGGCCAGATGTACTTTGTACAGTGATTTTTGAATGTGTGGAAAATACCATGAGAGCGGGAATCTTTGACTTGCAGAACAGCAATTTAGAGGGTCATCATTAGCAAAAAAAATGGTATTGTGTCCTATATTTGGTGTGTAATATATAGATTTTCTTTTTAGCATTACAGTAGGTAATTACATTATGAAAGATTCTCATTCTTAAAACAAGCAAACAAAAAAAAGAACAAAAAAACAAAATAAAACACCAAACCTGCTCTAATTTATTATACAGGTGTCGAGAAACAGGAGTACATGTCGATGAATCCTTATTTCCTGCAGCAGACACTAATGAAGGATTGCCACTACTGATCAAAAAAGTGAGTGTGTGATTTTTATTTTTTTTAAACTTTAAAGTTTGAACCTGACCTCCTCACCTGAACTGTTTATTTTCAGAACATTCTGTAAACTGTACCTAGGTTTTTAAAGGTAAGCTATAGAGGTGATGATGTGACATCTTATCTAAAGAAAGGGTAATAAAAGTAGAATTTTTATACTGGTAAATAAAGAAATGAAGATTTAAATTAAAATGAAAATAAACATTAACTAATCAAAAAAACATGACTGCCGTGTGGCATATGTCTCACTGAGTTGCGACAAACCCTAAAATTCTGGTATTTAAAAAAATAGTATTTCAAGCCTTAGCTTTGCTACAAGCAAGAAAGAAAAGATAGTGACTTAGTTTCCTTTTTACTAAATCTAACCTAAAAAAATCTGTTAGGTTCTTTCTTATTTCATATTAAAGTTCACTTTGGAAAATGTTAACTTCAGTGATTATCTGTGAGTCTCAAGGAGGTGATAATAAGTAGCATGAACACTGATAATAAATAAAGTAGTAGGCAAAGGGTAGTTACTTCTGGCGGGTTTATGTCATATAATTAATAGTTTTGTGTGTCTTGTAGCACAAATGTATGCAGCCAAAAGACTTTGTTGAAAAAACTCCAGAAAATGATAGAAAGCTTCAGAGAAGGCTGGACCAGATGGCCAAAGAATTAGCTGTACAAAAGACAGCAATTAATGCTGGTAAGACCTGCTTTGCACTAAGGTTCAAATATCCTAACTTTTTTTCTTTAAAGCACTTGATGGGATTGGGGTTTTTGTGGGTTTTTTTGTTTTCTGTTTTGTTTTTTTTTTACCTTTATGCATCTCACCATAGAAATAAAGTTGACTTACTTTTTACAGAGTTCTTTGCAAGTTTGTGGTATTAAGGCATCTGTAGTGATGTTAGGTTTCAAGATTTTTGGTTAAAAAAAAAAAAGAAACTTCATCTGAAGTTATTGTAGCATGTAAATATTAATGTATAAATGGAATTTCTTTGTCTGGAAGCTGATGTACCAGTTTTACTATTTGAAGACAATGGTTCACTTGGATACAGCCCTGTTAGTAGGATAAAAGATCAACACAGTGCAATGGAAAGGAGAATAAAGGACATGAAGGAAAAAAGAGAAAATCTTTCCCCTACTGGTAAGAAGTTAAATTTTATTTATCCATGAATGTGCACGAATGACTGCTGTCTTTACTGCTGCATTTTTGATGCGCTTGTCTTGCTCTTGCCTTCAGAAGCTTTTTCATACCTTACTTGATTGCATGTCCTCACTTTTTCCCATGTGTTGAGTAGATGTGAATGCTTTAGCTTTTAGTTTCTTTCTGTTTAAAGGCACAGGAAGTCGTAGAAGACAGTGATTGCAAAAAGGAATCTCTTCATTACTAGACTGCTCAAGAAGACAAATATTTAAGCTAGACTCTCTGAACATGTAAACTGATATTATCGCAACT
Organism: Tringa tobata; assembly: GCA_033628505.1. Taxonomy (NCBI): domain Eukaryota; kingdom Metazoa; phylum Chordata; class Aves; order Charadriiformes; family Scolopacidae; genus Tringa; species Tringa tobata. The sequence goes on from JAHREE010000447.1 coordinate 2,452,141, forward strand.
TGGTGAAACTTTGCAGCAACTCTCTAAATCTTATCTCCTGTTAAATTTTAATGTGATTGCTAAACTTGACAAAGATTGTAATGTTATTACTCCCTGGCCAATGGTTTAAAAAGAAGTCCAAAATGGATGACATGTATGTCTGGGTACTGAAGAACAGGATTTAAAAAAATAAATGAATTTGAATGACCTAATTGAATAAATCTAGTTGATTTCAAAATGCAGATCCTGGTGAATTAAGTCTAGATTGCCATTTTCAAATATTTTTTGTGTGTGTGTTTTCATTACCTTACCTTTCATTACCTTATGTGAAAATACTGAGACCTAAGTCATTAGGTTTTGCCAGTTATTATAAAAAGTGTTGAAATGTGGAACGTCTTTTGAGGGGGAGGGAAACTGTAGTATTTGACGTTTGATGTTTTAAGAAGTCAACTAGACTCCCAGTTTATAATTTCAAAAATAATTGTGGGAAGAAATTAAAGAGCCAGTGATACATGGATGAAAATTTAAATCTCACTTATTTTAGCATGGCTTGTATTTGTTTTCCCTTTGAGTTTTAAGGTTTTAATACCTTCAAACATTTTGAAAAGCATTTCTGCTATATCAAGGCTTTGCTGCTAATTACAGAATTTGACAGATTCTTTAGTAAAATGCCTCAACTGGCTTAGGAAGTTCTATAATATTTTCTAAATGGTTTGCCATCGTTCTTTAGTTTCAGAAAAATGTGGTGCTGAGTTATCTAGAAAAAAAATTGCTTAAAACTGTAGGATAGCTAAGAGCTTTTTTTTTATATATAAATTTGAGATACTGTTGAGTGGTCTATAATTATTTATATGGTGATAGTTAATTGGCAAAGCGATGAGTTGTCTCTTACAATTGAGGTGTTTTGAAATATGAATAGATGGTGTGGAAATTTGTATGTTTGCAAATAGGACTAACTAGTTTATTATTTGCAAATTCCTAGCTTCACAGATGTCTGAAATACCTCCAAGTAGTTCACCAGGATACTGCCCGCTGTCTACTTGCGTCTCACCTAATTCAGAAGCTTCATTGTTACCAGGTAACTAACACAAATTTTTGTATTACAGAAATTAAAAATAATACATGGCCTGCATATGTTATTTTGGAAAGTACGGTATTCTGAAATTGGAACTGTATGCATTTGCTCTGTCATTTATATTTAAAGCTAAATTATTTTAGTTTTTCTGAACTGGCGAAGTATGTGGAAGTAAGAATTCAAGGAAAATGGAGCATGAGGAATCATATTGGGTAGATGCTGTGCCTTACTGCTGTGTTGCTTTCCTCACCTCCACCTCTTTCCTCACACCGTTCCCCATTAATGGCATGGTGTCCATTTTCTCTGCTCCTACAGTGATCTTCTATAAAGTACAGAGTGCATATTAAACAGTGTGATGTGGAAAGCAAAAAAGAGAACTGAATAAGAGAGAGACTCCAGAAACTGAAATGTCTTCCAAATTTTCTATCAAAAAAAGGAATTTAAAAGGAAACCTAAAGTGTTTTCCAGCTTAAGTATTAGGGAATGAAGAAATAACAGGAGTAAAAGTAAATCAGCTTTTAAATTGTTTTACGGTTGCAGATGAATTCAAGTGGTTTGTTTTCAGGGTTCTTATTCTCAAAGCTAGGGGCTTGTTCCTGTGTTTTGGCATAGTAGCAGGATGCAAGGGAGAAGATTATTGAGAAGGCTGTTGAGCTACATCAGTGAGCATCAACAGCATTAATCATGTATGCCATGGGTATTTACTTCAGTAAATGTCAGTCTGTCATGTCTTCTGTCAGTCAAATGAGCAAAAAGCTGAAGTCAATTGCTGCTGTTTGATCTCAGTAGAAAAGCAGGGAAAAGACGGTCTTTAGAATTCATAATGAGGGCCACTTGTGCAGTCTGCCTGCTCTCCATTCAATCCCAACAGTAATCTGTGCCTCATGCTGCAGTCAAGTGTTGCATTTTGTTGACATATGGGAGTTCTGTCGTGCTGGCTTACATGAGAACGGAGGTGGCATCTTGTAGCCTGAGGCAGCTTGGTATGTCTTAATGCAGTGCTAGGGAGAAGTAATAGCATAATACTGGAACTAGCATAGCTGTGCCATCAGACTTTTATTTTGGTAAATTAGTTGTGTGCTGATGAGGTTGAACACTGTGATTTGAGAGCTTTACCTTGAGTATGTCGCTCCAGCATTACAGCTGCACAATTTAATTTTACAATAAGAATAGACCTCCACATCCCATGACGACATTCAGTGTAGCTTCCATCTCTGCTCTGTGACAGTGGCCCTTTTGTTTGTACTTGCAAGATGCATGAGAGTGTGTTGGGTAATAATGGTAACAAAAGTTCAGGAATCCAGTTTAATTTGAGGATAAAAGTTTGGACTCCCAATTGTCAATATGGGAGTCCAGTCATGTAATATGAAACTTCTCCTTTCATCTCCATATATTTCATTTTTCTTAATTCTAGCTATACCACATATTTAAAAACACTATTTATATTTTGTAAGAAAATAACATCAAAGACTTCCCCTAAAGTCTACAGGAGTACTTACAGAAGGAGTATTGCTGCAACTGTGCACTCAACGTGTATTTATACAAAAGCATCTATTGCAATAATTGGATTGTAGAATAACAGGATTTTTAAAAAGGTATTCTGAATAATCAGAGGTCCTAGCCTAGATGAATTTATTGTGAAGAGTTATGAATAGATTTTGTGTATCACCACCTCTAAAATCATCTGATAAGAATAGCTACAAGAAATAATATATTTTTTGCACATTGTGATTATTTTTAATACATTGTGTTGATGTATGTGATATGATACTATGATGTTGTATTCAATTTCATCTTAACTGCAAAAAACTACAAGGTGGTGGTAATGCTGTGGTAGTAAAAATGATTATTGAGTTTCTGGTATACTATAGGTAGCTTTGTCAATGTAAAACCTTGCTGCTTTTCTCCATAAATGTAAGAGTAAAAGGGAGTTGCTCTGCTGCTTTGTTTCAAAAAAGCAGAGCAGGTCCTATGGGTACTAATTACCACACAAGAAGATAAATAGCTAAAGCTATTGTAGCTTCCCGTCAACACAGAACATGCTTTCTTTGTAATCCATTTTCTGTTTAGTTTTTGATGAATTGCCACATTATATCCAGAGAAGTGGCCAAATTCTTCTTTTCTTCTTTGAATAATTTCATATGTATTTTACTAAGAAATTGGTACTCTTTCTGTTTTGTTGAACATATTTACATTGCCACTTTTCATATGTTGCAGGAGAACAAATGGAAGACTGCTTGAACTCAAGTTATGATTATCTTTGGGGAACTGATAAATTAAAGAGAAAGAAAACAGAGGTAGTAAAACACACCTGTGATACTGGGACCGATATTCATGTATCCATGAGTGCATCAGTGAATTCTCTTTCACATAGCTATGAGCAGAAGAGCTTAACACCAAAACAACATAGCAGAAGAAGCTTAAGACGGGAAAAAATTTTGTGCCATGATTTGGATAATAAATTGTCTTCAGAAAAGAAAGATCTAGAAAAGTTTCCAAAGAAAAATCAGAAGGATGAAAATAGCATCACTACTTCGGTTGCAAATGAAAGTTCTCTTCTCCAAATCAAGGGCGTGAGTCATGTTACTCCTTCCAAAAAAATAGTCAAGTTAAGTACTGGTCCTGCTTTGATTGATGGTCTCTCTAATTCACCTGTGAATAGTGAAGACTTAAATACATGTTTATTTGATAGAAGCTTCCCTATTGACAGAAATGATTGTGTTCTTGAAGACAAGAAGAGGAAGAAACTGCAAACACTACCCAATTTGAAGCTGGCTACCTCAGAACTGGGCACATCAGGGTCTAAAGAGTTCTTGCAGGCAATTACTACATATAGCAAGACGTTTTCCACTGAAGAAGCTTCTTATGAAGACTTCTTTTCATCATCTAATTTGAATGAAAATGAAGTAGAGGTACGAATACCAAAGGTATCACAGAATTCTCCTGAAGTTTCTTGCAAAAACCCTTTTGCAAGCTTGGACTCACTTGATGTGAATTTCTGTAAGCCACATAATACTTCCCAAAAAAGTAGGAAAAAGTCTATTCCAGCAAATGTTGTTCCAGTAAAGACAAACTTCAAACCATCTGAACATCCTGGAAATGAGCCATTAAATTGTGTGTCAGATGGTGAAAAAGCTGACGCTGCAGAAACTGTAGATTCTGGTGATGTGAATAGGCTGTTTCAGAATGCTCATGAAAAATCCTACAGAACCAATGTGAATTACTGTACTCTTAATACTGGTAAGTAGCTATATAGAGCTGGAAAATTAAAAGATATAATACTACATTAGATATACTCATGCAACTAAATTGCAAAATGAACTGCCATTCCCAAGGAAAAAATATTTCAGAATTATACAAAAGGAAGAGAATGCTGTGGTACTGACTTTATTCTTGAGTACAATAAATGAGTGCATAGGAACTAAAAGAACTATCAGATGATCCTTAAATTATGTATTTCTTAATGCCAATATCTGTCTATTTTTCATGAAACAAACATGAAAACAAATAGGGAAGGAGAAAATGTTTACTACTTTTAAACTTATGCCAGTTAATTTTAGAATTAATTCTAATTTTTAAATTCTAATGGTTAAATCATGATCAATGTTCTAGCATGTTATACTTTTATTTTCTTGCTGGACAACTTGCATGAGATAACAGATTTTGGAGGAGAGGAAAAAGGAATGGTATTCAGCAAACAAAAGTTCTCCAGTATTTATACTTTTTATTCTTTTTTATTAGGAACTTCTATAAATCTCAGTTTATGTTTCTAGTGATTTTAATAGTATTTGTGATTTACCAGTGATGGGCATTTTCCCAAGAATAATGTATTCTTCTTCGTGCATCTATTGTGTCTTCAAGTAGAACCTCAAGTTTCATAGCTCGAATGAGCTCACTTAAAACTGGAAGGAGTCAGTAATGAAAGATGAGTTGTATTTTCCCTAATAATGCAGGTTCTGTGGAAAGAAATGAAAATCCTTTTTTAAACTTACAGCTGTTACATTGTATGATGGAATAATTGATTTTTACTAAATGTAGGTTTAATATTTCCTTGTGTTTGTTTGAATGTATGTTATTTGTTGTCCCCTGTTAATTAGTAAATAAATAGTAAAATGCTCTGGTTTTCTGTATGTGGTACGTGATTTGAAAACTGGCAAATATGGTATATTATGTTTAAAAGCTAAAGAATTCTTTTTGCTCATCACATGTGTACAATTAGGAGTAATAAAATATCCATTTAAAATTTAATTATATCTGTATATATTTTAAATATCAAACATTTTTCTTGACCGTTTTTTCCCTTGTGTTTTTGTAAGAATCCCCAGTGGCAGTCTTACCCAGTGTCTTTAATGACAAGAAGTAAGATTTGATGTGCTTTCTTCCCATAGACTACTTGGAACATTTGATTTTTAAAGTAGCAGTGTAATATGCAGGCTAATCTGAAATTAACTTTTCAAGTCCTAATGCTGATACTGTAGCAAACATCAATTTCCTTTGTAGGAAAGGCTTCTCACTCAAGGCTTCCCAATTGTTCTGCTGAACAGCACAGGCATAAACATGGCTACTTATTTTCATTTAACTCCAAGTCATAAATCAAGTAGAGAAGTGTCACAGATGTAAGAGTCGGAATTAATTAGGCTTTATAAGAATATTAAAAGATGCTTTCCTATTCGGATTCACTTCTTTCTCAGCTTTGTTTCTGGAGATGAAATAAATTTTCTGTCCTTCTGATTAAACCAGCCATACCTGATAAATTTTAGTGCTCTGTAATCAGTAAGTGCTGTGTAACTGGGCTTTGTGTCTCAGTGTGTAAATTTTCAGCAGTTACAAAGTGAGGAAAATGGTGGCTTTTGTCTATCACGAATATAAGGGGGTGGAAATGCAATAATACCGTCTTCTGTAAAAAATTACTGATCTGTGTTACTAGGAGGTCTAAGAACTTCTTTGTCATTCATGTTGTGAATTGCTTTACTTTGAAATCTAGTCCATCTGTTTATAAATTTTTTAGTAGGACTGTTAGTAGGGTAAGTTGGCACGTGAACCACATGGTTTAGAATGCCAGAACTTGCTCAGATTTGATGAATTCCTGTGACTTTTTGTCTAAAAGCTACAATAATAAACAATATTGGGCAATGAATGCAAGAGTACGCTCTTTTAAGCTTTTATCATCTTAAAATCATTTAGAAATTTGAACTCAGATTAGCATCATTTCCAGTCTTAAAAATAAATTAAGGCTTAGCCAAGTGAATTTTAGATACTTATGGTGAATGTGGGAGACAAATATTGTCTTATTTTGCCAAAAGACATAAACTAAGAGCCATTGTAGTGTAACTGATGTAGTTCAACGTTAAGATGGGGAATCTGGAATATTCTGTTACTCGGTGCAAAAATAATTGTTTCGTTTAGATGTATGAGTTTTACCTGTGGTGGTAGGTGCTTAATACTGCTTAAATACTGTTTATCTCTTTAAAAACACACATGTGAAAACTTTGTTAGATTTTATGTGCCTTTTTTTTTTTTTGTCAGTTTTGGAAGAAGAAAAGTTCACTAAAAATATTGTATGATGTCCTGTGTTGATATTATATTATGTCCTTTTAAAAAACAAATAAGGGATAAAGAAAAAAAACTTTCTTCCTTGTTTCGTTTATCTTACAGGTTAATTGTAACTAATAATTAGAAAAAAAAGGGACATTTTTCTGAACAGAGGAACAGGGTGAGGATTATTTTGATGTAGTCAAATTTACAAAGCCTGATGACACTTGTCCTAAAATGCATAAAAAAACTAGGTAAAATTGTGCTAAAGCATTATCAGGTTCTTGTTGAAAACCTGGTGGGCACAGAAGCTTTAGAATACTTGAGGAAGTTGTGTTCTGAATAGCAAAAACTTGGTATTTGCCCATGCTGGAATAATAAATACACTAATAATAACAACAGAAGTTATTAAGTATTCTGTCCATATGTACCTGAAGGATTACTAATCATGACAAATTCAAACTTACTTTCTTCATCACTGGGGTGAATAACTGTGGATAAGTACAAAATGGTAGATATGATGTAGCTTAATTTCAGTGACACTTCATTATGATATTCTTAAAGCAGAACACTATACTATGGACAAAATTTTTATTAGATATGATTAATTTGATTGAACAAAACTAACTTGTAGTGCCTAATCATTACTTTGCCTTTTAACTCGAAGGAAATACCAAATGGAATTTTGAAGATAGTATTCTCGTTCAAAACTTCTCACCGATGATAAATGATCATGAATGAATAGAAGCTTAAATTGAAAATTAAAGTCACTCTAATTTGTTATAATAATTCGGAGGGCTGTCAGAATTGTTGATTGATACTGGTCATTAAGCAGTGTTTTAGAAGATAATTTAGAGGATCTAATGGACCACAGTGGCATGAGTTACCTCCATATTTGAGCTAAATTTAGGGATAACTAACAGTGGATGGAATTGCTTCAAAAAGTTCTGTTGACTTTATTCGAAATACCCTAGGAAAAGCTACTAAAGATGAAATCTCCTTACTTGTGACTGAGCAACTGCTTTAAAAAGAATCAATCCTGGGGAAAAGCAGACAATAGACAGTGAAGCTTGAGACCTACAGGATGAAAAAGCTGGCAAGTGCTTGAGAAGTTCTGATAGTCAGGAGAGAAGTAGGAACTGGATTGGAAAGAGTAGTCCTTATTTATGTAATGCATAAGATCCCCAATTTGATAATCAGAGATGGTGGGCATTGTCCCCTGTTTCTGCTTTCATGTAAATCTGAGGAACCAATGAGAGTGAACCCTAACTGGAAAGAGGTCCGAGCATACACGTCCTGAGACTTTAATTGCAAGTGGGACAAGAGCTGCAGAGCTTCAGCGTTCAGGCCATGAGTGGCACAAGGAATATTCCACTACTTCTTACTGCCCCTGCCAAGCCACTCCTCCAGAAAAACCCAAAACAATAGATCATCCTTTTACAATGACTGTACTGACTTACTGGAAATGAACAGAGACATACCTTGCTTTACCCTCATCTGCTCGGGGTAAAGCAATGGAGTTGATGTTCTCCTGACATCTTTTGCAGTCCTGTGGTGGTTTTGATTTTTTTAAGGTTCAAAATGGATGTTTAAAAATAAGTTTTCCAAGTAAAAACAGTTAAATTTAAATTTCTTAGCTTTTTTTTTTATTGTATGGCAAAATCTTTTCTCTTTTGCTTGCCGTCAGTCTTGCTCTGTGATTGAAGATGATGGGCCTTCGTGCAATACCTAATAAAACCAACATAGCTAAGTAATTATTTCTCCCTTTGTTAAATGACACTTTGTCTTTAAATATTGGATTTAAGTTAATGATTGTACCTCAAAGCTAGGTTTACTTGTGTTACACAAAAATTACAATACTACTGTGTAAATTAGTGTGAAACTTGCAACTTTGATGTGAAGAAGAGAGAAAATTTTGACTAGTTTAAAGGTTATAGTTTTAAAATAAGTAATCAATAATGGAAAGCTTTTGTCTTCTGCTGTGCTCTAAGTTTTTGGTGGTTCTATCATCTCAAGGATTAAGAGTTCAAGTAGCTGACAGGAAAACCAAATTATTCTTAGTTATATATGCAGTCAGACTAGTAATTATGGATAGTACCTTTCAGTATTTTCCAAAAGTAATCAGAAGAAGCTTATTTGGGAGGAGCTGAATTTAGGCCACTTTTTATTTTTAAGCTGCTAATTATTAAACTTTTTATGGGTATCGTGCATTTATTTGAAATGAAAAAATTATGAATGTCCTAAAGTAGATTCCATTGAATTAAATTTGGGGAAAATTATCTACTTAAATTTTCAGTAACTAAAACTTCATTGATCAAAAGATAGATCAAAGTTTTTCATCTTATGCAAGCAACCTAATTTCTCAAATTAGTCAAAAATTTATTACTTAGTGCTTATAAAAGTCATCCTGACAGTGTTGAAGAATTAAATATATATGTTAATTCAGAAAATGGGTGGTGAAATACTCCTCTTTGGCAAACAAATTAGAGTACAGCATTATGGATGGGGCCTTCTTCTAAATAATTACACTGGTGTACTGCATGCACGTGCAATCCTTGCCTGCTAACAGCTTGCTAAATTTGCTTGCAAAGTGTTGTTTGAAAACATATTTCAGACCTTCAGATCATTTGAGATAAACACAGTGTGTACTGAAAGCATTGACATTTCAATAAGAAAAGAAAAATCTACCCACCACTGCTTCAAACTCTCAAAACAACTCTGTATTTAGAGAAACTGCAAATTTTGTAATAAATAGAAAGCAATTTAGCTGATTCTCTACGTGTGGCTAATATATGGTTTTCAAAATACTGGAAATTGGGAGTTCTACAACTAGTTTACTTACAAGATCGGATACTGAAAGATGAAGTCAGGTGCTTGAATATCATTCTTTTTTTCCATAACTGAAATACAATGGAAAAATAACTGCTACAAATTACTACCTTAGGTATCTTAATTGTTCGTAGCTCTACATGCTATGATAAAATAATTGGTGGCAGTTTCATTTCACAAGTTTGCATTTTTCATTTCAAGTTTCTAAATTTATAATACACTTGGTTTCTAGGTGATGAAGTTTCAGAGTCTGATGTAACTGCTGGCTCTTGCAAAGTTTTTAATGAACAAAAGAATAAGCACAATGGGGGCTTAAGAAAAACTAGAAGACTCCAAAAGGTCAGTTTAATTAGACATATTGTTTGTTAAGCCCTTTCTTTTTCTTAGAGAATCACCGAGTGCTTTTGTATATATAAAAAAGAAATGCATTCTTTATGCCCTATCAACTTAAAAACTTTTCTGAATCTCGCTTTCCTTGAAATGTAATGGGAACAGTGTTCAAAGATGGTACCTATGACCATGGGACTCTGTTTTTTGGTAACCTGGGGTGGCAGAGTCATGCCAAATCAACATTATAGAGAAGGTTGCTAAGCCAGCTTAAACTCTTTTAGTTGAAAAGCCACTGAAGTAACCTGAAAAGATGCCTGATCTTTTCAGAGGAGTTACTACATGGAGTAGGGTTTTTTGTTTGTTTAACAGTGGATCATCCTCAGTGGATGTTTCTGCAGAATAGAGATTTATTCAGTATTTTCTTCTAGGTTTAGGTAAAACTAAGTTTCTTAATTTACTATTTGGGCTCAATTTGGATGCAAAAAAAACAGGTGAGAGGATTGGGTCAGCAGTGAACCTTTTTTATGTGTTTTCCCCTTGTGAAAGTTTTGTTCTAAGGAAATATAAAACTGATCGGGAAAATTAATAGTTCTTTTTATCAGTAAGTCATAGCATTAAAATGAGCAGGGAATTATTTTGAGAAGGGGAAGTCCTAAAACACTAAGAGATACCCGAGGTAATTAATTATATGAAATAAACTAGACAGGTTTTTCATTGGTCATGATTGGTGGAGAGAGATTGATCACAGGTTTTGATCGTCTTTTATGCAAAAGTTGTGAGCAGGTGCAATTACTAGGCTGCTCAGCCTTTTAAACATCCTGAAGATGGGATATTAATCCGCATGGACCAGCAATCTCTGCATTAAAATTATTCTTTCACTTCTTGCCTGCATCTTACAGCTTGTTACTTTTCTTAAGTATTTGTTTACTTCTTTTCCTAGATATATTCATATATGTTATTTGTATAACCAATAACCGTAAGTATTATGTAGGATGTATAAGTCAACATTGCTCTAGATCTATGTCATGTAGAAGCATTACAAGTCTAGTTTTTAGGCTAAAACACCTATCCAGAACACTTTCATTTCTTGTCACAGAAATTGGACTAAAGCTGCTAAATGTATATGGCTCTTCCAAAGGCTGTTGATACTGATTCCTCCTGTATAATTATGCTACAAGAACATTATACAATAGTGCTGGGTTTGATTTCTTTTCTCGTAAGATCCCAGTGTAAATGTTATATACTGAAGACAAATAAAAAGCAACATGAAGTTCTTTTTTGTGGTTCCCCTTTTTCAAACCAAGGGCCAAATACTGGCTTTGCAGTCAAAGGTGATGTCTTTGGTTCCGCTTGGTGTCTGCTGGGCTTTCTCTTGCGAATCATGCTCTGTGAGGTGTTTAATAGCAAAAGCTACGTAGCAGATGGAGAAAATTCCTTCTCAGTATTTAGAGAGAGCTTCCTTCTTCCATCTGTTTCAGCCAATTGATAATACAGTTTGACTCAAATGTCAGTAACATAGAAGTGCATACTTTGTCATGTCATGGAAGATACTTTTTTTTATTATTTTAAAGGTTTCCAGTTGCAGTTTGGCTGTGCAAATTCATATAGAGACAAAGTTGGGGGTTTTTTTGATTGAAACAGAAAAAGAACTTCACAAAAAAATTTTATGTGATTTAACCAGTCTGTAAACCAGAATGTTCCATTGAAAAATTTTACTTTATGTTTTTCTTGAGCAATTGTATGTTAATATATATTAAATATTTATTAATATGTCTTTTTAAGATCTATTTTCCATTGTTTGTATGCATACATACATGCAAAATATATAAAGCAGATGTTGGAGATACCTAGGAAATCTGGTGAAGCAATTTTAGGAGGATATTGTATTGAACAAAATTAGACTGAGTATCTAAATTTTTGTAAAAAATTAAGTTCTAAAGCTTCTCTGTTACTAGTCACAATATATTCTTGAAGCTTGTTAAAAACAACCAAACATTACACATATTTTTAATAAACACTTTTTTCAATGGCTGTGGTTTAAACTTTGCAACATTTTGCTAATGTTTGAGAAAGTGAAAGTGAAGTTAGAAAATTTAATTTGGTTCCTTTGCCCAAAGCAAAAAGTAAATGAGAGAAACAACACAAATATTTTAAAAAATTATTTCATTGAATCATAGTATTGCAAAGAATTTTCAAATGTTTATTTAAATCTTAAAATTTATGTTAAAAATGTAAGTGCAAAAGAAAGGGTGTTTTCTAGCTATTTTAATGGACTAACATTTCCAGAAATGTGACTATGTGAATCTCCAGAACTTTTATATCTTAAAAAAAAAAAATACACAAAAGACCAAAACCAAAAAAAAAATCAAACCAAAACCAAGCCTCTAAATTATAGTCATTGTAGGGTATATACAGATTTGTACTGAGTAGTTCCATTATCAGGCTTCAGATTGTATTGTTCTGGGAATCTATTGTGAGTGTAATCTGTTAAATTCATTCTTTAGCGATAAGTCTCTTCGTTTGGGAAGCAATGTAAATTGCAGTTATTTTTTTTTTATAGAAAAAGAGTTTGAAATCTAATACCTCTTTAAAAACCTTTTAGGTGTTTGCTGAATATAATTCCTTGATAATGTGTGAACCAAAACGTTTTAGACTAGTTACAACTCCTTCACTACAGTGTATACTGCAGCAAACACAACGATTTTAACTCATTTGCTGCAGTGAAGACATGACAGTTGGCATTTGGAGTTAACTATGTGATGGCACGTTTTTAAAAAGCCATACAAAAAATATCTATAGGGAATATGACCAGGCATAATTGTTAATATTGTTTACTTCCATGGTTATTTCAGTTTGTTTTCATTTCTTTAATGTAGTGTAAATCAAGCTGTAGCTTCTGTATGTCTATGCTGTGCTGCTGTATTATGCATTCTTCAAAACCTCACGCAGGTTGAAGTTTCTTGTATATTGCTCTAGCTGAAGTTTAAATCAAGAATTACTTTGTTCGGGTACTTCTATATCACAGTTTTAGATTACAAGTGCTCATATTATCTTTCTTTGTAGCATTTACATAGGTATACGTATTATACTCTTAATGTGGTAGACTTCTAAACATTTATCTAAAATTGTACTGTCAATTAACAAAAACTGTGAAGACAGAGCAGTTTATATTGGCAGCTGAAGGCAGGTTGGGGGAAGATAAGTAAGATTTTCAGGAATTTTTAATGGCATCAGGAATGATCTTTCTAGATTTAAAGCAGCACCACCACGCCAAAAATCCTCAGGAGTTTTGGTGTGTTGTACATATTCAAATGCATCTCATAAAAGTAGATTTATAAAACTGGCCTATAGGTTTGAAATTCTTGGGTTTGAGACATGACAACCCATAATTGAGGATAGTTCCATATTCTTCTCATGCAAGACTGGTAAGGATTAATATGGATTAATGCCTATCAATGTCAGCAGGTGGCTTCCCTGGTCTAGAAATGTAAGTTGATGATACTGGATTGCAGGGATAAAATAAACCCTTTATACATTGTGAAGCATTTTCAGTTATTCCATGGAATTAAGTCCATAGTCCTTTGTGTAGGGAGGACAAAGTGAAATAGCTAAAAATCATAAAGCCAAAACTGTATTCAGACAAATCAGTTACAGTGCTGTTAATGTGTTGGTGTGAGGGTTGAGTGCTTGTTTCATTGCTTAATGCTACAAAAATATTTACATTTGTTACATATATCATAATTGTAAGCATTTGGTACTTTAAATAGATCAGAGGAATAACAGGTTATGAATAACTAGTTAACTAATATGAAACAATTTTTTACTTGAATAAAAATATTTTAGAGGGATATGAGAGGTGATAGACATCTTTTAAAGACTCTAACAGTATGTCATCACTAGAAATGCAATTGGAATGAATTTTAAAATAAAAAACCCCTTTAAAATACTGTCTTCTAAGAGAATAGAAAAAACTCTTTAAATGTAGGAAAAAAAAAGAGTTAAGCATCATGAGGGATAATTAAAACCATATTTTTGCAGAGAAGACAGTATGGACTTAACTGAAATTCTGACAGTTTTGGTTTTAAACAGATTGATCGTGGCTTGTATTTCTGTAGCTCTTGGATTGGTGTGAAGGTAAAGTTACCAGCACTGAACTTGAGAGATTTTTGCAAGAAGAGGAAATTTTAGAAAGAATACAAGCTCATGCTATAGAACAATTAGTGTGAAGCAGGCCATGGTTAGATCCTGTTATCAAAATCCTTTATGAAAATATTTTATTCATGGCAAAACAAATTTTAATAGCCTGAAAAATCTGTAACTATAAATCATGGAGTGTCTTGCCAGAAATTCAGGAGAGTGACTTAATGTCTATATTTGATATGCACATTTGTAGATTGTCTTAAACAGATCGTATCTCTTCAGTGGATAATTTCTTTTTATGTTTTCCTTCTGATTTTGATTTTGTAGTTGCTTTGAGTAGGTACATATTTTAAGCACTGATACTTGAAATGTTACTGACTTTGAGCTAGAAATGAATATTAAACTAGTGTGAATTAGATAAGGTGAAAGCATGCAAGCTTAGTTACAGTTAATGGTGAAGAAACTGGAACTACATACATGTTTATGGTCTGGGGAAAATACTTGATGTTATGGGGTTGGTGAACAGTGGTCATTGAAAATTATTCAAATTGATTGCTTCTGGGAGCAGAAATGAGACAAGTGATTGAAGATACAAAATATAAGAGTGTTGGCATGGTACCATCAAGAAAGTTTTATGGTATTGACCAAATGTCTGGTGCTGTGATTTAGCATATCTGATTTTATACTAGAATGTTTCTTGTTGACAAGATGTTTCATTTTACATGAAGTAATCCAGAGTGTCTGACCAACTCTAGCTGATGACAACTGATCGATTATTGTTAAACTGTAGTTATCCGACTGACTCAACATAAAGTTGAAGAAACAAGTTTTTGGGAAAGAAGCTTTTGAGCAGACCACATTGTGGGACAAGTAACTCTGAAAGCATCTAGCAATAGAAGGATCTAATGTTATACATCACTGCAGAAAACTTGCTTCATTGGAGTACCTGAAATATGCCACTGAATGGGGCATTGAAATCCAACAAGAAAGTTTATTTTTACTGGCAAGATACAGCTTATGCTATTAGTATCTTCAAAATACAGCTGTGGTCATTTGTTCCAAATGTCCAGGTTTTGTAATAATATTAGCATTTGAGAAACAAAATTTCATATCAATAATTGGTGTTAGTATTTGTTTCATATAAGTGGAATACGCAGATACTAATCTGATAAAGTACTTACTACTTTTGGTATAAAGTAATGACAAAATCTAAGAACTTCATATTGGGGTGATGGAGTTAAAAATACTGAATGCTCTAAGAGTGATGTATAGGAAAACTAAAATGAGTATCAGCAAGGCTAATATGAGATGGCTAAAATCACTGAAATATATCACTGAAAAATATTCTTAGTAAATATTTGAAAAGCACAGTCTCAAAATACTGCCTGTGACTTAGTACTTACTGGTCATGCTCAAGTTTTTCAGAAGATAGCATTGTAAAGGATGCCTTTGTATCCCGTGGTTTGAGACAGTTTTATAAGTTCTGTTGTACGTTTAATCTCATAAGTATTTTCATTCAACCTTTGCCAAGGCAATTTTGGGTTCTGGGCTTCATCCAGCAGGTGAATTTGTCCCCAGCACTTCTTCCACAACTAGTTGAAGGCTTCCAGAACAGAAGCCATACTCTTGGCATCTGCTGCTGCACCTTGCAGTGCATGCTTTGTGCCATGTCCTACTGGCAGCAGCTTTGTTATCACCACTCAGGGATGCTACTTGCCAAGAAAATTTCATGTAGATGGACATAGTGGGCTGATTCATGGTCTTAGGTCCCTAGAAATCATTCTCTTGATGATAAGTTTCATGCTAGCTGTGCTGGACTACCTATTGAAGTGCTATGGTTTATTTCTTAACTTGAAAAAAAGTGTCTTTTCAAGTCAGTGCTACCTTTCTGTGGCAAAAGCCATAGAAAGGTACTGACTCTCAACTTAAGTTTAAGGTGTTCCCTGTTTTCCCAGGGAGCTGCTGCTCACACTCTTGTTGGAGTTGCTGTTTGGAACACTAGAAACTTGTACTGTGACAGTGACACAGGAGGTGGTTGTCAGGTGGTGCAGTTTGTCATCTTAGCTGGGGCGGTGGTTAAGACTCAGGAGTTGAATTTGCCCAAGTTTTTTGTTAAAAAATTTGTCACTAAATTTCTGTTCAGTCAACAGACACATTTGTTCTTTTTGAGAACCTTATTCATGAAATAGTGGCTAAAGTGTATGGAGAATTTGGGCTTTTGTATGCATAGAATTAAGAAAAAAAACTTCACTGTTTTGTTTTTGGTAGGGTTTTTTGGGTTGGTATTTTGTTAGTTTTCTTTTGTTGAGTTTTTTTTCCCGAAGATTGGTAGGTATGGTGACTTTTGGTCAGGAGACTATTTATGAGGTCTTACATAAAGTCAGAATGTATTTTTTACTATTACTTTTAGGCAAGTAGGAAATTGCTTAGGAGCTATCCATGGTGAACAATACATAGGGGTAAACACTGAGAAGAAAATCCTAGAATCCCAAGTGTCATGATTTAGGCAAGTGCCTTTGGGACCTCAGACTGGGACATTAAGTTATTTGTGGTACATCTATACCATCTCCATACTTTTCTTCGAAAATCTATGGTGTTCTTGGATTTGATGGTGGAAGGGAGGCTTAGGTGCAAGATACAGATACAACTCTTGGGTTCAGAGCATGAGAGGAACAGTGCATAAACATTGTGTTAGAAGTGAGAGCGTACAGTCTATGCTTGACATGCATACCTCACTGCTGAAAATGTGTATGGATGCTGTAACTTAACTCTAGTTATTGGTAATTCACAATTCTTTTCTAGTTTTGGGTACAGTGTTACATTTATAAAACACTGAGGTCATAGCTGTCATGCCAGAAAACCAAATAATCCATTGGAGTGCAGCTGGTTTGGCAAAGAATCCGTGTAAAATTGAAACTATTTTCCCTTTTGGCATCAGAAACCACCAGGAGGAAAAGCAACTGCTGGTTAGATCCTCCTTTTTTGGGCAGTTTAACTCTTGGAAAAATGAACACCCTACATAAACCTACTGGTGTCTGGCATGACTCTATAGGCCAGAAATCCTTTCGTTGATGGAGCTGCTTTTTAAATGCTAGCTAAACCACTCTTGAAATTTGTTGTAAAGCAATCTGAACAAAAGAGTTCATAAATTCCATTTCATCAACATTTGACATACCTTCATTAACATTTTTAAAAATTATAAATACCATGATTCTTTTCTAAATTGAAATTAAACATTTTTATGGATTAGTGGTGTGATCTTTGCTCAATTGAATTATGAGCTCAGAAAGTACTGCGTGTGGTACAGGAATACAAATATGCCATCAGTTAAATAGGAAAAACTATTGCACTACCTTACTCCTTAATAGATATACTACTTCCTACTAGTATAAAGAATCAAAAATGCTGAGAACAGTGGCTGTTGATCATAAGTACACACTACAAAAAGTATTTTTGAAAGAATTGTATGCATTATGATTCTTTCTTAATCCTTCAAGATCCTAAAAATTAAAAAAAAAAAGTGGTTGGGGGTTGTTTTTTTAAAAAAAAAGATTATTATTCTACCCTTCATCATATTGCTGTTGAACCTCAAAGCCTTCAATAAGTGTTGTTCAGTTGTTCAGCGTATTGTCTAGAGGGCTATAAAGCACTAACTCAGGTTGTTGTCTGTCTGAAGCTAGTGGGTTACAGTCTTGTCAGCAGGGAATGTACTGAAGTTTACAGTCTTGTATCTTAACACAAACCTAATGTAAATCCAACCTTGACATTTGGGGGCTGCAAACGTGTTCAGGAGTATCTTCACCTGAATTTCCACTCTCATTGCTGTGTAGTTGGCAATCTCTAGAAGACTTCAACTATCCAAATTAGCCTCACGGTGTTAATCGTGTAAACCCAGTATTTAGTAGCTGGGGTGACGCAGGATGGTTCTTTCCCTCGTAAAATGGTTCCATCCCTATAGCCTGTGCAATGGGCGCTTGTCTCTGTGCCGCAGCTGGTTCTGTCCGAGGTATAACCCATTGTGGGCAGTTTTCACTGAGCCACTGATATCTGCAATGAAGGAGCTGAGGCAGATGTCATTTCTAATGAACCTTCCATGATGGGTGGCAACCACCATTACAAAAAAAAACTTAATGGATGGCTGATGAGGGCTTAAAAATCAAACCATTAATTTCACTGAAGCTACTCCACTGTTGCCAGCTACCCTTATGGCTTTGTTTTTATCTCACAGTTAGGGCATAGGGTATTTCAGCTGAAGCTTTATGAATTGCTTTTAGTCAGTCATAAGTCAGCTGTCCAAAGAAATGGTTCACTTCATCGGATGATTATGAAAGCATAAACAGTTTTTATCATCTGAATAGATGAAACAGATTCACTCCTACATCACGCTCAATTATTTTGGTGAAATTATTCACAGAAGGGTACAAACTATTTTTGTTAACCTTGGTGAAGGTGGGAGATGGGGGGGAGAAGTTCAGCTGCTTAATATTTCAGCAGAAAAAAACCCTGTGCTTGGCTTCCTCACAGATGATTTGGGAAGGTGAGTAAACATTGTATGTTATTTGATGCCAATGACAGAATCAATTTATGCCTTAGTGTGGTCTTTAAAATGTTTCTGCTTCCATGGATGAGTTTTCTTCGTAACATAGTTTTGTCCCATGGTAGCCCTTGTTTGTGTTTCTCCTGTCTTGCGACCTTTTTTGGGGTGTGGGAGTGTCCTTCCTTCAGCTGAACTTTCATTTTCTGTTAGCTGTTCTAAAGTTTAGATTTTTTTTCTCTTCCCTTTAGCATCCTGCTCTTGAACTTCACCTCTGTCACACGTGTCACATGTTAGCAGTCTCTCCCTCTCTGTTTCCTCAATTTTCATGCTATATGGTCTAGAGGTGAAACTTTACTAGGAAAAGACAGTTGAGAACTGATGTCGTGGTTTAGGACAAATTGGCCGATGATGGTGACAGATACTCTTCCCCCACCTCTTGCTCCCAGAAGAGGAGGAGGAAAGATAAAGAGATTTACAAGTTTAGAAGGAACTAAACAACTACATTACCGAAATAGTAATAAAAGAAAGGAAATTGTGAAATAGATAAAATATATACACAACAGTGTCAAGCTCCCAGGATAGTGTCACCAGCAGGCACTGGTGAAGTTCCAGACTGGACTCAGTGATGGATGGGAATGGGATTCCAGCTCTGGAGTCAGGAATGCACAGATTGGGATCAAAGGCAGATGAACAGGCAGGGTCCTCTTTGGACATCGGCCATTGAAGAGAGTGTTGACCCTTTGATCCCTCAGCTTTTATACTGAGCATGGGGCAGATGGGATGGAATACCCTGTTGGTCAGTTTTGGATCATCTGTCCTGTCCTGTTCTCCCCACAGGTGGGACCCCTCTATGCTTTTCTGTTTCCAACCCTCCAATGGGGCAAATAACGAAATTAGCTGACCTTGGTTGTTATAGCAATAAGTATAAGCAAGAGCCTCTCTGCACACCCTTCCTTGGCATGAAGTACAAACATTGATTTTATCACTCTAAAAGCAAACAGTTTTCTCCACAATATGTCGTTAATTTCAGAGAGTTAGAAGAGGCCTAGCTAAGAAGTAAAATTACTGAACAGAAAGTTGGTTCTGTTTTACCTCAAAATGGGACAACTGGGCTGCTTCTTTTCCTGAGCAATGCTGACTGGAAAGCCAACCCCTAATTTGTAGCTGTTGGAAAGGTTTGGGCTTCCCATGGGAATGGGAATCACTGCTGCCTATGCTTGCAGAAGTTATAGTCATGGTTGTTGGCTTTTTTCATGTCATGTTGATTGACTTTGAAGTTTTTGGTTGCAGTCAAATGGGTGGGAAGAAGCATCTGCTCTTCCCTTAAACTTTGTCTGTCCTACCAGAGAAAGTCAGTCTCTAGTTTTGTGAATGATTACAGCCAGACAAACCTGTCCTCTGAAGTTGCAGAATGCTGTGAAAGCTGTCCCTTGATACACAGTTTTGTATTCTCCATGGCTGATTTTTTTTTTTTTTAATATAGGTGTTAGCTATTATGGTTGCATGTGAACAACCGAATATATCATTAAGTTGTAACCTGTGACACTGCTAGTATAAGAAGTCTGAAGTTATTCATCATCGTTAATCTGGTCAACAGAAGTTCTAGGGATTCTTATGTCTGTGGTTACAGGATTTCTCATTTTTAATCATCTTTGGCCATGAAGGAAAGCTGATGCCCAAGCACCTGCCACATCATCTTATTTTTCTGTCTTGTTATAGCCTGCTTTGTTTTTTCATCTTTCCCCATGGTAGTATTGATTTAGTTAAGATGGGTGCATTTTTCACATCTTTCAAGGACCAAAACAGAGGAACTATATTTGGTCAGGAAATTATAGTTGAAATTGAGTTTGCAGCCAGAGGAAACTGGAAAAATATCAGTATCAAAGGACTGATAAGCAGAGAAAGGACATCCAGAAAGTAAATTACAGCTTTGAATAATTGCTGTTTAAAACTACTGAATAGTAATCATTCATTGCAATTACCAATTACTTCCAGCTATGAGCCACAATTACTTCAATAGAATAAATTAATGTAGTGCAATTTATAGATTGTTTCTAAAAACAGCCTTAAAGTTTTGGATCATTATTGCAACCTTCCTAGATAAAAGTAGAGTGAAATTAGCCTGGTTCTTGAATATTGCCATGCTACACATGGCTCTCTTTTTGGCTCATGTATTAGTAGGACTGAAGTTTATTACTTCTGGAATACAGCTGTAAAGATCAAAAGTGAGTATATGAGTTCTGAACCAATTTCAGACCCGTCGAATGGACCTATGATAATCAGAGAAAAAAGGTACCAGAAGAGTACAAAACAGATGGCATAATAATCTTATACTAGCCCTTACACTTTATTTCACGTACACGCACTTCTTTCCCCTGCCTCTCCCTGGCCCCCTCTAAAGGTCCTTTATCCCTGGTATATTGGTCAAACCACATTGGATAAGTATCTTGTCGAGTCCTGAAGGTGAAGGTCTTTTTTTCTCCATCACAGTGTACATCTAAGTTTGAGAGTACCCTGAAGCTCATTTCTTACAGAACTTCAGTCAACTTTAAGGCATAAGAGGAGCATTTGGACTAAGGAATACACAATTCAAAAGTAGTATTTGTTGGTTGAAATCCTTCTTTGAAAAAAAAAAAATCCAAGGTCTGGGTTCTTGACCCAAAGACAAAATGAGATCTAATTTACTTAGGCTGGAATTTAACCAGTCACAAATGTAAAACCATTCCTGTCAAGTCAATTCTTAACATGAATGCACTTTATTCTTGACAACTGGAAAAAAAACATATTTTACAGTCATACTTTAATTCATAAGTCACCTATGAAAAACAAACTGTGACATTCTTAAGGAAACAAAATTTGAATTCACTTTCTTGAAAAGCAGGTTGTACAAAACAGGGCTTTTCTCTTATTGTCCTTCAGCTCCAAGAAACACCTGCTCAAATTTAGAAGAAAGAAAGACGTTTTGAGGTTGGATTCTTCTTTTGTGGTATGGGTCAGTTAATATGCAGGAAGTATCCCATTGTCTTTTAAGTACTGGAAAGATTTACAAATACTATTTCCTTTGAGCTACTGCATGCATGTTTTATATTTCAGATGACTTAGAAAAATCTTGTTGCTGGCAGAGTCTAAAGAAATGCTTAATGCAACTGTGCTCCTAAGAAATGTGTAAAGAAAAGCTGAAGCACGTCGTTTATAATACAGCCTGTATTCCAGACCTAAAAAATAATTCAGACGTGTGTTCTGATTTAGAATACAGATATGTAGCTCTTCAGGATTCAGAGATTAATGGTAAGTCAAGGGGGCAGTTAACTCAATACCGCCTTTTCCAGTGCTTTATTAATAATAATCCTGCTACAAACGTGCATTAGAACTCATAATGATGCTCACCAGATGTCTTTTTGCTGGTCAGAAATAAAATGCTAACTCAAAAAAAATTTTGCAGTAAAAGCAACATGTAAAATAAAACAGACATAAAGAGCATAGAAGAAAAATTGCATAGTAAGGGGGGGGAAGCAATTAACTTGAAAAATGTACAACTGAAAATTAGAACATAGTTTAAGTTTTCTGCTTGGTAACTGTAATTAAAGAGGACTGCTTGTCTTACTGAAGCAATAAAACAAAATGTTTTCTGCTTAGCAAATGACCTCTAACTTGCAAAAATACGCAATTCTGAATGAAGATGAAATAGTAGTTTGGAAGAAATTAAATTTATTCCAGTTTCTACTTTTTGTATGCATCCTTCTGCATTCTTGAGTCTCTGAATTGCTTTGAGGCCCACTGACAGAACACTTTCCAGAATATTTACTGTGCAATCTTGTATGCTGTGTGTTGTTGCATAAAAGCTACAATTCAAGGGCTGACTTTGCAGGGTAATGTCAGGACAGGCTGCAGGTTTCCTAATTTTTCTATTTTCTATATAGGGAAGTATTTTCACTTCCCTATAGATAAGATATTAAGGAACCGTTAATGAACATTTCAGATCTGAAGCTGAAGAAGCAGCTGTAGGATCTCAAGCTGTTCTTGCCTTGGTTTATAGTACTGCTTTTTTTGTTTGTTTTTTAACCCAAATTTGGCAAAGTAGTGGTCTGATTTGTGATACTTCCATGACATTTCATTTATAAAGAGTTGTAAGGATGGGTATTTTCCTGCACATTCTGAACGGGCACATCAGGGTCTGACACTGGAGCTCATATTATACAAGGACCCCAACAACCTAGCACAGTTCTTTTGTGTGGATTTAACTGCAGACTTACACACAAAGAGCTTCATTCTGATGGAAGCAAGGCTTGACTTCAGATATGAAGGGGAACATCATGACCATGCTGAAGCATACATATTTGACGCAGATGAGGTTTTTGGTGCAGAAAGATTGGACAGAGAAGAGTAAAACCTTGCTTTTAAGCCATGTGTTGTGCCTTCCCAGACTGTAACATCCTAGGACCCTTTAATGCTAAGGAGTTTATGCAAATCCAACAATGTATGGTTAAGAGGTATGTCTTCACAATTGTATAATGTGTCCCCATGTGTGATTTCAATCATCTGACCTTACCTGTGCAGTAGAGTGCCTCGTATAGCAGTGCTTATGCCATGAGAGCTCTTGTTCAATGTCTTACTAGATGTCTTTTTGAGTGTATATACTCAAAACTTTGAGTTTGTATTATTTAATAGTGATTAAAATGTGATTATAGATATTGTCCTAGTTTGAGGTAAAACAGAACCAATTTTCTCTTCAGTCTTTGAACTACTTTGCAGTTAATCCTCTTCTAACTGAACTCTCTGAAATTAACAGCATAGCATTCAGACACTGTTTACTCCCAGAATGATGAAATTTGATTATAATTTATGCCAAGGAGTGGTGTGCAGAGAGGCTTTTGCTTATACTCACTGCTATAACAACCACAGCCAGCTAACTTTGCTGTGTGCCCTGTTGGAGGGTCGGGAGCAGAAGTGCATAGAGGGGTCACACCTGCAGAGAGGAGCAGACAGGACAGGTGATCCAAAACTGACCAGCAGAATATTCCATGCCACCTGCATCATGCTCAGTGTAAAAGATGAGAGACCAAAGGGTTGGCTCTTCTTCCTTCAATGGCCGGCGTCCGAGGAGGACTCTGTCTCTTAGTCTGCCTTTGATCCCAACCCGTGCATTCCTGAATCCAGATCCAGAATCCAGTTCCTGTCCATCGTTGAGTCCAGCCTGGGACTTCCGCCGTGTCTGTTGGTGATGTGATCGTCATCCTGGGAGCTCGATACTGGTTTTGTATATGTTGAATATTTCATTATTTTCATTGGATTTTATTATTTATGTTCCATTAAAGTAGTTTAGTTTTTTCCTAAACTCATAAATCTCTTTCTCTCTCTCTTCTCTCCTTGGAGAGAGAAGTGGGGGAGAGCATCTCTCAGTTGTTTCAGTGGCCAGTCCAGCCCAAACCACAACAGATATATTTAATATATATTGTTGCATCGTTAACTATTTTTACTCAAACTCTTCAAGTATTAAACTCAAAAGTGGAACCAAAGCCGTGAAGTTCTCAGAAATTCCAAGAGCAATTAAATGTGATTGTTTATTTGGAGCTGAAAATATTGCAGTACAAAGACTTTTTGGCTAAGAATGCAACAAATTTTGATTTCAGATAAGTGAGCGTTATCTTCTCTTCAGTTGTCAGGCTAGCAGTAGGCTAAGGCATCCTTAGTAAGTGTTGCTGGCAACAAGTTAGAATCTGGAAACTTACATTTCCAAAAACGCTGCATAGAATTTCTCTCAAATAAATATTTCAATATAAAACTTTCATCGTTTCCCCATTTGAAGCTTTATTCCATTCTGTTATTGATTTTTACATTTTCATGTTTTATGTATTTTAATTTCTAAAGTATTGTATAGCTTACATAATGTTCTGAGTGCATGTTTATCATTAAAAAAAATTGAGTATGCTATATGTTGCTACTGAGGACTCAAATAGTTCTATGTTTTTCAAATTTACTCAATCACAGAATGAAATTATCGTGTATGTTGAAAAGACTGCTTCTTATATTATCTTTAATATCTATCTTGTTGATGATATATAAATTGTGTCTTATTTTTGCAAAGATTGTTCGTATAATGAACACCTATATAGTCATGGTGCATGCTATTAGTCTACAGTATATTAGTCTACCAAGATAATTCCAAGGAACTCTGTTCTTAAAGGTGACAAATTGCTTGAACACTTAATGGAGAGCAGTTCTGTACTGATAAGAGAGAACAGATGGAGTTGCATCAGAGTTTGTTCTCTCTTCTGTTCTGTGATTCATTACTGGGTAAAATGAGTTGCCCTTTAGTCTTTTGGCCCGTGCAACCAGCTGTAATCCAATTTAAAATATTTTTATGGTCTCAGCTCAATACATTACTCAAAGAAAACTGAATTGTAGCAGAGATTTTGGGAGCTTACTGCTTGTGGTGATATATTGGGGGTGGGGGGAAGGTGCGGAAATGAGAATATTTTTTGTATGATGCAATAGTTATCTAGGGAAATAATTTGAAATTCATATTTGATTTTGAAAATTAGGAGGAGTTGTTTGAAATCACTGTATAAAAGTCTATCTACGTTTTCTACAAAATTAAAATGTTTATGTATGCATACTTATGGATGTGTATGTAGCTACAAGTAATTCTTAGCCAGGATTTTCAACGCCTCTTCTTATGTGTATTTTTTGATGACTGTGTTATGCTCAGTTACGTATTTCTCTGATACTGCTAAAATTCGTGTTCTTCCTACCTTTGTGCATGGTACAGGCTTTCATGTCAGTGTTGATGACCAAAGGATACTCCTTCCTTTTCTCACTTATATAATACTAATTCTTAAAACGCTTATTTGAAGTCTGTATGGGGCAAACACTCCTACTTTGCACAGAAGCTAGAGGGGGTATTGGAGGGCAAGGGGGGTACTTTTTAAGGTGTCTTAGAATTGCTGGTTTAAGGTTTGCTGTATTTTTGGGGTATACCTTGTGTGTTATGTTACTTGGACAACTTTTATTCGCTAGACAAGATTTAAGAGTGAAAGAATGTTTACTTAAAAACCTGCACTTAAAATACTAAAGTTGTCCAAAAAAAAACCCACCCAAACCAAAAAGGCTACGGTACCAAAATAAAATAAAATTATTAAAATAATACCTTACGATAAATATATACTTGTTCCTGCAGCATCCTGCCTTTCTTTAGGAAGAAACTGGAATAATTTTAAATAACAGGTTCTCTTTATTGAATATAAGCTGACTTTTTCTTTCCATCTGATCAGAAGAAGCAAAAGGCAAAAGACAAATGCTATCCTTTTTTTCTGTGGCATCCCAGACTGGAAATCCTTTGCTTTTTGTTTTTAATAATGAATAATCCTATTCCTGTTTTCTACTATATTGGATGCATTGATACCAGACATGATAAAGCGGTTTCCTTCCTTCCTTGTCCTCAAAGTTTAAATTAATACAGCCTCTTTCCCAGGTGATACTGTAATTATGAATTTGTTTAGTCCTTTTAATGGAACAGTTTCTAATTTAAGGTTTTTTTCAAAGAGGAAAACTTTTCAGATTTTTGATGTTTTTTTTCTCTCTTTCATGTCTCTAGCCAACGAGGACACTAGTTATGACAAGTATGTCTTCCGAGTAAGTATTAAACATTTTGACTCTTTAGTCAGCACACTGTTTAAACTTGAATGTTGATAATCTTTTTATGTCTATACAAAATGAAATTTATCTTTGGGCTGTGTGTTAATATAGTTTATTTGATTTTTTTTATTCTAGCTAGAAACACATACATACATGTATACGTTGTTGCTATCTACACTGTACATGTATGTTTGTGTTGCTGTGGTGCAGACTGAAGTAGTTGTTCCATAGGTGAGCTCAGCAGGGCTTCAGAGCAATAAAAATAAAATCTTAAACAAGTTTTGAATTTTTGTGAAGGAAGTGTAAAAAGTAGTTTTGCATAGTAAATGGTTCAGACTTTCAGCCCAAGATTTTGCTTTTTCCCCATACATTTTAATTATCTCTATTTAACAAGTCATAATCTAAAACATTGGTTTAAAATCTTTTCTTTCATTAAAAATAGCTGTTAAATAAATATCAGTTGTAGGCTTTTTAGCCACTTAGTTTCAAAACATTAGAAGCAGCTGCCACTGCATATTTTAGGGGAGAGTTAATAATTTTCTGGCATGCTCTTATCATTCTCTTAAAAGTATTACAGCATAAAGAACATCCAACAAAAACACAATTCCCTATTTTATACTGCACTTGCTTACAGTTTCTTGAATTCTTTTTCAAAACTCAAGATATTTCTGCTACCCAGAAATCTGTTCCAGGTTTGAAGTAATTAAATCTTGACAGTTACATAGATATAAGTATTGAGAAACAGCACTTAGTGGCTATCTTTTCAGAAGTTCTTTGTAAATGGTTGTCAATAGCTGTTAACAAGTATACTAATATATCTCAGAAATATAAAATGGAATTAATATTTTTCTTCTATTTAATGGGACTGGATGCTAGGAATATCAAGACTATAAAATGCACCTCACAAGTCATGCAATAGAGGATCATTGTGGGGGAAGTAAAGAAAATAGCTACGGATAGGAGTAGTGGAAAACAGGGGCTGTGATCTGCTCAAGACAGATCCTGGCAGACCTAGGGAAAAAGTTCTTTTATTTGAAGAGGTCATTAACTTATTATTTCTTTTAGGTTGCTTATATGTTGATTTTTCCCACTGTTTCATTAAATAAAAATTTCTGGTGATAATTTATTTTCTTCAGAACTTCTTCATTAAGGTTGTCCTTTTGGCTGTCTACAATTGTAGGCATTCATCAACTTTTAAATGGGTGAAGGTAGAGGGACTGCTTCCAAAAGAACTAAGAAACAGAAAATAGTCTTCCAAAATACAGCCCAATGGCTAAAAGCCAGTTCTGCTACCCAGTAGCTACAGCCCCAAAAGTGGTTCGTTAGAATTTAAATTTTATGATGCATGAGTTCGGTGGTTTCAATGCATCAGGTTTTGAGATTATATTAAATACTGCTCACTGATTCACAACCAGCAGCTACCTGTTTTTCTGAATCACAAATTCAGTGAAGTTTTGCTGTAAATTTGTATCCGTCAGTTTTTTCAGTATGAACTGGTGAGTTTTCCCTGCAGTTTATAAGATATCTTACATTCAATTCTTGTACAACAGGAATTTTTCCTCTCATTGTAAGGAATTTTGTGTAGACACAAGAATGAACATAGAAAAGGCTCAGGATGCATGGAAATGCATTCTGTGAGGATGCAGTCTAGGCAGGGCCAGCCCCTGTGGGTTGCAACGTTGCAAAAACTTTCATTTGTAGGCTATGTTAACTTAAAACTCATAAAATGAAAAGTAAATATTCTAGTAACAGTCAAAACCATATAGCCAAGGCCAGAATTCACGCTGGAGTGAGGGTCAGTGGTTTGATGCTGGGTGACATGGTTTCGTAGTAACTTGGCACTGCTGGGTTAGCAGTTGGACTCGATGATCTTAAAGGTCTCTTCCAACTCTAACGATTCTATGATTCTGATGATGATCAGAATGATCATAGAGTATCCACATGCAATATCACCTTTTGACTTAAGCGTGAAATTAATTTGCTACGTTGTTTTTACTATTCATTTAAATGTTTGAAACTTCTTTAAAAAATAGATTGCTGCAAAAAAATTCTTCACAGAGAATGCCGTTTTGTTAGAGTTCCTCTTAAGTAGCGCTTGTTTTATCTGGGGTAATTTGGGAGTTTTAACTGAGTTACTTTCTATAGAGTGAAATGTAGTGAGAATGAAGTAACCCCAGACCAGAGGCTTCTGGAGATGTTCTGAGTGTGCTCATATTATGTCAGTGATCAACTTAAATGTTTTACCTGAGAGGATTACTGTTATGATAGATGTGACTGTGTTCAAGGTTATGCTTAATTTTTTTTATATTGAGTAGCATGCCATGGACACTTCCAAGTCATCCAGGGAAAGTAGAGAATGCACTGAAACTCAGCTTTCATTTACAGATCTTTAATGATCACTTGTAATAGTGATTTATGAAAACAATCATTAAGAAGAACAGTAAATTGTTCTCATGCAACAGCTTTTCTTTAGTGACACCAACATCTCACTGTTTTCACAACGATATATTTATGTGCTTCACAGTAGCTATGTAGAGAAGTCAAATTAGAATTCCAGTTATAGGTGGCCATTCTGGATTTTATATTTAATTTTATATGTTTAATTATAATAGTATTTAAGGATAAGTGAATTTTTAATTGAAACATTGGATCACATGTATAGGTAGCAAGCCAGAATTGTAGGACTTCTCTCTAAATTTAGACAGCATTTTATTCAGATGCTGAGGATCTGTTGCTTCCTAATGAAAACTTCTTAAGAGTGCTGTGTCTAAGTGTTTATATTTCCTGGTAACATTCCTGATAGTACTACAAAAGCAACCAAGAATGAGGCTCTGTTGTACTAGGCATTGTACACAAACAATATGTTAGATAATTCCTGACTCAAAAGCTTCTATCTAAACAGACAAGATAGATGTGGGGGACAAAAGAGCTTTGATGTACAAGTAGATATGATTGTGTGATGACAGAAAAGGGTCTGTTTGGATTTTTGAGAAGGCTAATGAATTTAGACCTAGCAAATGGGTAGAGGCTCAGGAATGGATAAGAAATGATTAATGAGGAAAGAAATGAGGTGAATTTGAGTTAATTTCTGTTGTGTGTATATGCTTTTATAATTCACATATTTTTTTCCTTCTTTTTAGAATGCAAAATACAGTAATGCAGGTGGTGAATAAACTTGGAGACTTTTTGTTGTCAGATGATGTATGTGAAACAACAAGCCATGTAGTCACAGGGAGTCCTCGTCGTACCTTGAATGTTATGCTGGGAATTGCTCGTGGGTGTTGGATTGTTTCCTATGAATGGGTAAGAAATATTTTTTAATTTTGCTACAGAATAAGTTAAAATTATTTTGTACAGCTGAAATATCACCCATATACCCATGTTTATGTCCATGTTGCATACAGTGGTGCAACGTTGTTGAGATATTCAGGCGTAATTAGTTCAATTATTGGAAATTTGTCTGTGTGAAGCTCTGTTACGTTACTCACAGTCTTTCAGTACTTAATATAATCAAAGTATTCCTGTATTATACCTCGGTATGTATTTTAGAAATGCCTGAAGTCTTATCTCGTGGCTGAGAAACTCAGGCCACGTGCATTATTTTTGGACAGATTAAAGGCTAATCAGACCATTTCTGCTCAATGTTAGCGAAGTCATATTATTCAGTTTGAATTTTTTATATCCTGATTTAATATATTTTTGTTGTGTTCTGAAACATGTATTGTGTGCAGCATTGGTAAAAATGAAAGGAATTGTTAGATATTTTGCTGCATAGTGGAAACACTATTAAAAAAAAGACCAATAGCATCCTTGGGTACGTTAAGAGGAACATATCTGAGCAGATGGTTTGGACAAGACATTCTCCACAGATCCATTCCAGCCTCAACTATTATATGATTCTATGCATCTATGAATGAAATACATTAAAATATCTGTCGCACACTTAGCTTTGTATGGAGTTTTAAACAAGTATATTTGCTATAATTTGCTTTCTCATAACAGGGTAGTCAAATATGAAAGCTGTATATTTACTTGAGAAAAAGCTTCAAATAACAAAATAGCTAAAGGTGTATGTAACTACTGCAAAAAATCCAGTAAAATAGTTTTCTGTCTTTGTGCATAAGGTAGTATTTGGATAATCAGTATTCCGGCAATTGCTATTCTGGAATTTCATTGCCTATTTTATGCACTGTACTTCTGTAAACCATTCCATGGTGAAAACATCAAGATGTGATTTTCATAGTCTAGTATTGACTAAAAGCAATGCCAAATTTTCTCTTGCTATCTTACAGCCTGTCTTTGAGACTCATCACAGGATCATCTGTAGCCCTCATATAATGCCAATAAGTTAAACGGAATTGTTCCAAGGATTAGTTTGTTCCTGTAAATATTAATGGGTCAAATGCTGAAGCTGTCTTCACTCATTTTATTAACGCTATTTAGACAAAGTTCTAAAGTTACTAGGAGAGCTGTATGAGAAGGAACTAGAGAAAAACTTCATTTCTCCAGATCACAAGTTTGTTCAGTCTTATAGTATCTGCCTATATGTGAATATTGCTGTTTTTAATTTTTTTAGAACTGTGGTAAAATCTTTTACTGAGGTGGGGTACAACTTTGTCCATAAATGCCTAATTACTCAAGTAATTAAGTCATTTATTTCACTGAAAGAAAATATTGTTATGAACTTTTAAAGAAATTATTTCCTAATCCGGATAAATCTATGCATTTTATCACATAAGATCATTATTTTCTTATTTGTAAATATGTCACTGGCATAATTTTGCCATCTTTTTACACAAATTTGTTAACTGAATACTTTAACTAGAGAAGAGAAAGCTGAAGCCTTACTTAGCCATCATGAGAAATTCCACAGAAAATTAGTCAGGAGAATTTCATTTAAGCAAAATAATCTTTTCCTTTTATTAATGCTACATTACTGAATCCTGTAAATGCCTTTCTATACTGCAGTCAATCCTACCATAAGTACTTGCATTGGTAAAATAATTCAAATTGGATAATTAAAATAATTAATCAGTGTGGAGAAATCAGTAATACCTTTTAAACAAGTTATTAATTTTGAGCCATGATGTTTGTCTTTTGGAAGATGTTTCTCAATGCTTTAAGAAGCTGAAATATTATTTACCTCTGCCTTTTGACTTATAACATGGAGAGATAATGTAGGCTGCAATATGTTTTTCTTCTTCTGAGAAAAACTTAAAAGGATCTTTTTAAAAATAGATCTTGGAGAAATATTTAATCTGTCGTTAGACATTTAATCTTCATAGCACTTTGCTTACCTATTTCAAGATGAGTTATCCAAGTACAAATGCCATATGATCATTCAGTGTGCTAGCTGCATGGGTAAGAGGCCTTAAATAATGACTAGTCAAACTGTGTGTTTTCAGACTCTTGAGAATTTGATGTTTGCCATAAATTTTCCTATATAGTGTGAATAAAAGAACATAAATTTGGATATGCAAAGGAAAATTTGCACTGATGCTATCCTTATAGCTGTATAACCTACAGGACACCTGTTGGAGCTCCGTGCCATACAGGTTGCCTGCTGCTGAGTTAGATAAAATAATCCATACTTGTGGATTAAGTAACAGAAGATTGATCAACTTGATTCTAGAGTCCATAGGAGAACATTCTTTAAGGTTTTAAGAAGTTCACTGAAAAACTATGCTTTTCCCATTTTCATCTTCCCTCCGTATTTCCTCCTTTCTTGGGTCCTTCATGATCAGCGTGACTGTATTCTACAAGAATCTGATACATTCTTAATATCTCAATGTTATCAGCTGTATTTTTATAACTTCTGATACTCCTATATCCAGCATTCATGCTTGATCCATACTGTACTGCTTTGTCATTATATTTTAAGCTAAAACTTCCATAACTGCACATTTGAAAATTTCTAGATAGCTCTTTCTTCTCAAACTAAATGCTGTTTTATTCCGAAGCATTTCAGCTTTTCTTAGTTCTTTTCCACATTCTAAGGAACTGTTGAAGATGAAGATATTACTGACGTAACAAGAAAAACTAGTTTACTCAGTATTGCAAATCATATCTTGTTTTTGCTTACATGAATTTGAAGCACATTTTTAGTGTTAATGGTTGAAAATTTGTCTCTGGCAAAGTCAGAAGCAAACTTGCAGTGACTTAAAATGGAGAGCTCTTGCCTTTGTGTTCATGCAAACTGAATGTTTTAGTGAGTGGTGACCTAATTATTTACTGCAGGACCTGTTTGTGAACTCTGTATCTAATTTTCCTTTATCTAGGAAAGTAGAGATGATGCCTTTGTACTCAATTCCAGAACCATGATAGACAAGCATTAATCCATCTTTTGTTAAGATAAACAAAATTCATTTCTAAACAAAATTCTGTAAATATTAAAGGGACTTCTAGAGGTTGTTACTGTAAAATTGGCCTGGAAAATGAAATGGGATTACTTAATCATAACTAATCTTTTGGGTTTGTATTTTAATCTATTTGGGTTGTTGGCCAGTTACTCTTGGTACAAACATGTTTTCAGTATTATAAGGACATGATGTACACATCATACAGCATGTATACATCTGTTCATGCTCAAGAGTATTTACAAATATATTTTTTTCGTACAGCATGTCTCGAAGAATTATATTAGAAGTTACAACTTTCTTAGTTCAATTAAAGTTGATTTATACTGTGATTAAGAGAGAAATGGTCTGGATTAACAAGTTTCTTTTACTTGCAATAAATACATATAGCTATAAGTATAAAGCTAACAGGTCTCAATATTCTTATTGTCAATTGTAAAAAGTAGCTGTAAAAAATATACACAGGTACCACCTTAAAATGTGTAACTTAGAATCCTAAGTTGCAGTCTTACCTGTATGTTTTTACGAAGTTGTTATACTTTTCTTGGCTAAACAGAGTATTATCAGATTTTGAATATTTTTAAAGGTCATTGATTTATTATGTGCTTAACTTATTTTTTGGTTTGGTATAATATAATGAATATAGAAATTCTTTTTTTCTTTGTACAGCTGTTGCACTTTCAAATATTTGGTTGTGCGTTTCCTAAAAGTAAACATAATATTCTTTGGATTTTTGTAATAAAGTTCAACAATAAGTTTGAACATGTGCTGCTTTTCACTACCAACAAAAAAATCACTGTTCACTTCCAATAGCCTGCAAAATTGGACACCTGCCTTCCCCTCACAAGTAAAACACCACTTGCCACGTCACACAAAATAACAACTTTTCTAACAGTTCATATTAGAGATTTCTGGTGCCCCTGAGAGTTGTCAAGCATAAGCTACTTTGGACTAAAAACTATAGAACGTGTTTTTCGTAACAAAATTTCTTCTAAATTCAGTTTGCAATTTGCTTCTTGTAGCAACAGATTTAGGGTGAAAGAGCCCTTTACAGAAACTTATTTTCTTACATACAATTAGGCCATTTTATAAGATTTACATTACTAATTTATAATCAGTCTGTCCAGCTTAGAATCTTACTTAGTGAACTGTAAGATTGTAAAGGATAACTTTATCATGCTTGATATCTATTGTGCTTATTTTTGTCTAAGAGGAACATCTCATAGCACTGCTTCCCAAATTTTATGAAGTAAAGTTTTATAATTTAAATTAAAACTAATAATATATGGATTTGTATGGCATCTTCCAAAAGAATAAAAAAAAACCCCTGAATATTTCAGTTAATTGTGAATCAAGCATGGGAATAATTTCACACACTGATGAAATTCAGCTAGTCCTAAGGTGAATAATGGCAACAGTTCAATGGTGCATGGCTGTGCTAACAGTAAGAAACAGACATCATCTATTTAAAATGGCTAGAGAACTATTTAGGGAAAATGCCACTGCCAGAGGTAGAATTGTCCTAAACACAGGGATTTATTATCTAATGAATTCCATATATCCCTTTTTGGGGATATATGTACACTTCTTGTTCACTTAATACTGCCTGGGGCTGTAGGAGCAGCAGGGCATTGAGGGATTGCTGTGATTTTAAGGTTGCACATACGAATTGTGCTGTCTCCCACTAGTAGGTAACAATGCTTTTTTTTTGGCCCATATTTAAGGCGTGCCAAATGCCAGCTACAGGAGGGATGTTGCGAAGCTCCTATCTGTGACAGTGGACAAACGTGGGAAATAAATTACCAGTCTTTTACCTATATGAGAAGCTTTATGGCTCAGCTTACAGTGATGAAGCTCTGAGAGGAAAATGATCTCTTTTTCCATCAGAGAGTGCTTCAGAATTTAGACAAACTAGAAATTAGTAGGAAAATGACCTTTGTACGACTCATGGGTGGAGTCATGGTAGGAACTTAATCCTCTTTCCATTTTCCTGTAAAGATAACACTTTTACCACTTGAGAGATTGCCTCTGAGAGCTCTTTGTGAGGCTTTTAATATTATCGTCTGTCAGTTGCAATTTATAATGATAAATTTTTTTGAAGAATTGCTTAGAAAATCAATCCAGAAAAAATGCTGGATGGAGTAGTTTCAAAAGTTTTTTTTAAAAAAAAAAATATTAGAAGTAGTGTATTTTGGAACCTGACATATAACCATTTCAAGTAGGGGTTTTTTTCTGTTAACTGATTTGTGATGGCTCTGATGGAAACAGAAGTCTGAAAGTAGTCCAAAGTGTTAGGGTTGGTAGTCTCCAAGTACTGTATTGATCCAGTATTTCAGAGCTCAGTTGAATACACATTATCAGACAGTCAGTACTCTGCACTGTCAGCAACCTTTTTTTGTGCTTTAGAATGTGACATTGACAGAGGAGGATACCAAAGAGAATGAAAGTGAGCTTTTCTTCTTTGTAGGCTGATTTATATATGTAATGTGGACTATATATCATATTTGCATAATCCCAGTCAGAAGCAGGGTTGAGAGTAGTCCAATATTTTTTAACATCATTTGTGAACTGGATGATGGGGAGAGCGCACCCTCAGCAAGTTTGCAGATGTTTTACAAAACTCTGAGGAGTGTTTGATACACCAGGTGGGTGTTCCCGTACAGAGGGACCTTGACAGGTTGGAGAAATGGGCCAAGAGGAACCTCTTGAAGTTCAATGGTTAGCTGAACCAAGACAACAGAACTGATATAGTATGACTTCTCTTCTTAAATCTTTACTCTAATTTTATGTATTGTGACGCAAAAAGTTGACTTTTCTAATGGACTCATAAGGTTTTAAAATTTAACGTAGCTATGCATAGAAATTTCACTTTGGTATTTTAATGGTTTGTTCTGGTTGCAAAATTTCTATCTTTCTGATTGCTTGATTTTTCACTGAATCCTTTGGTTTGGGTAAACCAACTATAGCAACTGCACTGTTACTTCTAATTACACATTCAAAGAGTTTGATATTTTAGAAATTATAAGAGTTCTACTTACTGCTTAATTTATTTCAGGTTTTGTGGTCTTTGGAATTGGGCCATTGGATCTCAGAGGAACCATATGAGCTTTCATCCAGCTTCCCTGCAGCTCCTGTAAGTTTAATGGCCCTTTAAGCTTGTGAACTTTCTTTTGTTTATGTGGAAAATGATTGGCTCTCTAAATAGGCTTTCTGAACAAGAAGGCCTACTAGAAAAAATGTATTTTAAAAGCAAATACTGTAAGGAGTCTTTTCTCCTTTGACCACTATTTTTTGAAGTGTGTGCAAAAGCTGTGGTATGCACGGAAAATGCAAAATAATGATTCACCATTTCACATCTGAATAGACTAGCTTTTTATTTAAGTATAAATGTCCTTTAATGTATTTGTGGCATATTTTATTTCTATCTGTGCTTGTATATCAAATGGAGAGGCATATTAATACCTAACAGAAAGATTGTTCAGGTTGTGGACTCAATAGTTTCAGTCCAGAAATTACTTTGACAATGGAAAATTACTGTGGGCTTTTAAAACTGCTAAGTAGGTAAAACGAAGCATTTTTCCTGCCTTTAATGATTGTTCTCAAGTACTGAATTGTGAACTAGTGAAAAGTGTGTATGCGGTGGCACGGTGTATCTGTGCAGAGCCAAGTGTATGTGGACTCTACATGTTGTGATTTAAACTGTAATTTTATTTTGGTTTTAATAACAAGAGGAATTCTAGCAGGTTACTAGCCAATGACTCTAAGAGTTTTGCCAAAAGATGTTTCACAATTTCTCTTATATTGTAGCAGCTAGTTAAATATATTATCATCTGCTACTTGTTGCTCAAAGTTTCATACGGGCTTTGAAGAAAGAGCATTTAATGGGGTTTGAACTTTATATATTTTTATTATCATTTTATTAATTTTTAAGAACTTATCTATAAATCTATAATTTATGTAACTTAACATGTTCGAAGTGAAGACTTTATTTTATAAATTGTATGGTCTCAAAGAGTAGGGAAACTGCAGCAGTTATTCTGAAATAAGCCTAAAGAAATTAATCATCCATTATAATGTCATATTTTTTCTGAACAGATAAAGTAGATATTTTTTTTTATAGTAAATACACTAAGAATGGTAAAATTTAATGTGAAAATAAATAAGAAGCATTCTGCATTTGTATGAAAAAAAGAACAAAGTACTTCACATTAATGTGATCTGAGTTTCTGTTTCTTCTCAGACTAGCTTGTTTAATAACCAAGTATGGTATCAGTAACAACTTACATAGCATTCTTTGGAAGTGATTCCTGTTGGGGTTGTTTTTTAGATTCTGTTTAGTTTTTATTCCTGAAACAGAAGAGGGTTTGAGAGGTGGTAAGAAGACAAAATTGAGGGAGGTTATGCTTGTGCTGAGAATCTGAATCGCTTCGGTTTGCAATGTGCTCCTCTTGGAGGAGAACAAAGTCAGTGTCCAAGGTTGTATTTCCATCAACTTTCCAATCATTCCCTATTTGAGTCATTCTGGTTTCTTAATGTAACAGATATCTTATTTTTAAAGATACAATTATTATTTAAACATGAACGGGGTTTATATTCCCTTTCTTATTATTTCTTTTCTATATTTAGAGAAAATGGAAATGCATTCTAGTTTTATGTACCATTTATTTGATTACAGGAAGGAATTAAAAGAAGGGATTGTTTCTATACCTTAATTGTTTGTACCAAGTCCAAAGCAGTTGTTGCAGCCTTCTTTTTCCTTTTCCCTTCCAAAATGTCTTCTCAATTCACTTTGGTGTTTGCAGTTTAAGCCATGCAATCTCACTTAGATAAAATGTCCTTTAAAAATATATTCACTCTAAAATTTTACATTCATGTGGATAAATTATTCCATTTTCCCAGAAAATGAAATTCAGTCTCAATAAACAATTGATTTGTTCAATGTCTACATCAAAGTCTTCAATCACTTTCCCAGAATAGTCATCAAAAAGCCTTAAGCTTAATAAAGACTTTTTTCCAACAAACCAAAACTAGCCATGCAATGTTTAATTATTCTTGTTATATAGTGTTTTCTTACAAAAAATAATGAAGGTTAACATCAGAAGGTAGAACTATTTTCTTTGCCAGGTTGAGCACTCATTCTGTGCCAGATTTCATCATGGTTTTGAAGCTTTTAGTTTAGTTTTTTGTTTTGGGGGTTGTTTGTTTGTTTTTTTTAAACATTATTAGGCTGGATATGCTTACTATCTTAAGCATTGGGAGTATTTTCTTTATTTGTCTGATTAAATGCAGTGAAGCAGGAATAACAGTAACCTAGACTCAGCATTTCTATTAAATTTCATAGAAAGGAACCTCTGTAGCTTGTCTAATTCAATGCTCTGCTCCAAGGGACTTGTCCAGTCCAGCCTCAGGTTAATAAACGAATAAATTAAAACGGAAATACCATTTCCCTAATTTGAACTTGTGTTTGCCGCCTCTTGTCCCATTGTGGGGCACCTCGAAGAAGGGCTTGGCTCTGTCTTCCCTGTGGCCTCGATCAGGCAGTCATAGACAGCAGTAAGGTCTCCCTGACCCCTTCTCTTCTCCAGGCTGAAAAAGGCCATCTCTCTCAGCCTCTCTTTGCACATCTTGTGCTTCTTGTTATGGCTAGCTCCTTTACTAGCTTGGTGGCCCTCTACTAGACCCACTCTTTAAGACGTTTCTTAGAAATTTATAATAATAACTTTGAGAAGTATTTTTTTAGTTTGGGATATGTTTATCCTTACAAGTTTGCTAGGAGAAACAATAAAAAACAGTAATCTTAAATACATTCAGATTATTTGATGCATTTCTTCAGATGATGACTATTAATTTACATTCATTAGATTTATTTAAAATCCGATCATGAAGTAATATTAGAAGTATTTTTGTCACTGCTACCCTTTAGTTATGCTGACCCATTTTCAGAGAAGAATGGTGGTGGTTTGAGTGGTGGGGTACTCTGACAGTAGCTTTAATGACTGTCAGTATGAAATGAAGTGTTTTCTTCCATCTTTCTTAAAATAATTTACTGGTTTTAAGATACAATACCTCTGTTAAGTAAGCCTCCAGAAATACTGTGTCTGGGGTTTTTGTTTTGGTTTAGTATGAGATATGATTTTGCCTTCCAACTAATTCAGTCATCTGCTGAAATTAAAAATTTGCAAAATTATTACTTAAGGCAAAGACTAAGCATAAGAATTACAACTTAAAATTGATTTGGGGGAAAATCTGCACTAAATTATTTTGCGTGATTTATGGAGAAATATCTTCTCAACCCTCTCAACTGCAGTGCAGAGTACACAATTTTAATGCATATAGTAATTAAAAAGCAAAAAATCACCCATTAGAGTAATTTATTCACATTATGTGATACATTGAGGGCTTACCTACAGAGAATTTCTAGGGAGAAGTCCTAACCTTTCTGAAAAGAACCCAACATTATGACCCTAGATAATTTTTTTCCCTGTTTTTAAAATGCAGTAATTTGTATTTTAACTCATGAGCACGAATTTAATTGTATCAAAGAATACGCATGTGTTTTTCAGTTAGGTTATTTTTATAAAACGTATAGCTGTACTACAGCACCAGGTGATAACTGATTGTCATAAACAACTGAACATTTGGTGTTAATGCCGTTGTCTCGGTTTGTAAAATACTGATCAGTTATTTTACAAGTAAAAAGAAGGAAAGGAAAAAAGTACAATCTTCATAAAAATATAAAGAAACACATACTATATTGTAATGTTCAGGGATTTTTTGTAACTTAAATATAGTGACTGTAATAAGTACAAACTGAAAGAAATGGTGATTTTTGTACATGGTATTTCCCAAGAATAAATGCAAAGTACTTAAATGCTATTTGTCCTCTGTTAAATAAAGTAATAGAGACTATTGGAAAAAATCCCTGAATAAGTGGAAGAAATTGTTTAGGAGACTATGGAAGGAAAGAATGTATTCTTCAACTACAGTATTGAGCTAATTACAGAATGGGTTTTTTTTATGTACATAAAAGGCAAACATGACACAGAGATAAATAGTTCTAGATCTAGTTAAGTGTTTTATATTAGAGTAATGTTTAAAGTTCAGTGATGAGGCAAAATGCATATTTCTAAAACTATTTTAGATATTTTTCACAGTTCCAGTTATTTACTAACACATACATAACATAAATGATCGGTAAAACAGAGTCCTTAAGTTGTCTGACAGTTTCTTGGATGTTCTTTTTATTCAGTCATTTGGCCAAATCACTGTTATACCAGGCTGATGCTTTAGACTTTGTGTCTGGTTGAATAATAAGAGCTTTAGCTGATCAAGGCTATTGCAATTCAGGAATTGTAGTGAACTGATCCCTTCAGAACATTTGCGCGTGTTTTCTGGGCTTGAAAATGAGACAAGTTGCAGATGTGTGTTTATATGCTCGGCAAATGAAGTCTTTGAAGACTATACAATACGTAATTCACATAATGCAAAAGCATTTAGAAATCTGCTGGTCGGATCATCATAGTCGTAGCTTTGAGAGAGTATCCCGAGCCCTTCCAGTAGTACCACTTGATACCGTTGAACTTGTTGTTGTTCTGTCGTAATGGGTAATACATTCCGTTGAGGTTAGAAGGACCACATGCATCAAACCACCATCCTGCAAGCCAGTAAACAAATAAAACCATCAGCAGATGAAAATGTAAGCACAGGTGATTTTCATAATAGTATAGAAGGACACTTTCTTCTCTTGAAATTAAAAAGAAATCTAAAACCAGGTTTTCATTCGTATGATTTGAAAGTGTTGGTATAACATATGTCCCTCAAACTCTGCAAGAAAATATATTATGTACCCACTACATACTCTTGAATCCTATGAAATGCTTAGTAGTTTAAAAATGAGAAAGGATGGCTTTCAGTCAAGCTTAATTTATTACCGATATCAAACATTATTGTTGACAGTCTCAGGGCAGAACTTGAATTGAACTACAACAATATTGAGTCTTCTTTGTTTTTTATCTCCTCTTTGGTAAATTCCTATTCTTCACAGATTTAAACTCCTTTCTTAATTGTTTGTAGAGGATTAATTCAGTCACCCATTTCAGTTCTCTGTGCAGATTAGTTCAAAACCTCTGTGCTGAAACTTGGTAAGAAGGAAAAGGAGAAAAAAGGAACCCAAACTTATTTTTTACCCTTGCGGTCCTGACCTGTTAGTGGGTCATAAGGAAAATTTATTTTTATTATATAAGATAATATTTTTATACTTCTGTTATGACGGCGATAATGCATGTGTTCTGTTTTACAGGGCAGTAATCCAATTATCTTTTTGGATAAACTGAAGCTGTCTTTTGTCTTGCAACTTGTGCTATAGGGAAACAACCCACTGCTTAAGAGATAACAGGCAGAGAAGTCAAATTTACAAAGCAATTTGTTTACGTTTCAGAATGTGGAATTCTACATTGACAAATTATAGAATGGCTTGTGTGGTTCAAGATAAAAATACCACCTAAAACTCCAGTAACTAGTGAACAATCTTTAGAAAAATGTAGATATTTCATATGTGGTGTATCTTAAATTTATGTATGTATTGCCATTTCATAATCATAATGAATTTGTACCCTTCTGTGGCATGTACAGTATACAGCAGCTTTTGGGGTTTTCTTCTGCTCTGGATAGTTAGGGAATAGGTTTGTGCCTAAAGAATCAGGAGACATATCCCTGATCAACTGAACCTCTAAAACAAGTTTTCTGTGGGGGTTAAATGTTTTGATCTCTGGGACTATGTTATCTCATTCCTTGGAAGAGTCTGCTGTGACCCTAGTTTGTTCCACAATTACAGATTTTCTTGTACCCCAACTTGAGAGACTAGGTGTTTTTCTCCAGTTTTAACTTCTCTTGTTTTACTTTAACTAACCTTTGTCCAATGATAAAATATTTCATTTCTAGTCACCGTACTAGCATTTATATCCGTGAGTTTTGGACTTCTTCAATAGTCAAAATTCACTTAGTCAAAATTATTACTATTTATCTCACAGACAACTTCAGTGCCAATAAAAATAGGAAGACTGAGAAACATAAAAACATTCCTACCTCCTGTTAGCATTTGTGAACATTTGCAAATACATTTGTCATTGTCTGCATCCTTTGTGCTAAAATCATTTCCTGGTTGGCTTATACTACTTATTTTGCCCGCTGTCCCAGTAAGTCCTTTAAGGTAGATCCTGTAGAAGTGAAGAATGGAAAAACAATTATTATATGGAAGTTAATGGTAGTTGATCTGCAAAATAATGATGGAATAGTTTGCAATAAATATCCTGTTCAAATATTTCAGTTCTCTTCTGGCCAATGTACTGTTGTAAGCTGTTTTGCAGCATAATGTTTTCATAAGAGTGGAAATGGTTCAGCACAATATTCTAATGAACAGTCTCCACATTTGTAGAGATGACTGGTTTATTCATTTCATATTAGAAGAAAATGACAGCATGTAGATAATAACTCCTGGAATTTTTCATATATATCATGCATTTCTTAATACTGTAAGTACATTGTGTGCAATTATTTTATTTTAATTGAGTACAAAAGTTTAAACTTTTTCGATTACTGTTTTACTGTTAGCACCACATGGCAATGTAGCATTACAACTTTGCATCTATAAGAGAGAACCTGGACTACTAATTACCAACTACTAACTGATAATATAGGAGTTTCTCAGTATTTCCCTTTTCACTTTCCTACTTACTGTTCCTTGTAACATCCTTCATAGGTTTATTAGTGTTAAATCATAGAATCATTTAGGTTGGAAAAGACCTTTAAGATCATCAAGTCCAACCATCAACCTAACACTGACAAGTCCACCACTAAACCATGTCCCTAAGCACCACATCTACATGTCTTTTAAATGCCTCCAGGGATTTTTCAACCACTTCCCTGGGCAGCCTGTTCCAATGTTTGATAACCCTTTCAGTTAAGAATTTTTTCCTAATATCCAATCTAAACCTCCCCTGGCACAACTTGAGGAGATTTACTCTCATCCTATCACTTCTTACTCAGGAGAAGAGACCAACCCCGAACTCGCTACACCCTCCTTTTGGGTAGTTGTAGAGAGTGATAAGGTCTCTCCTCAGTCTCCTTTTTTCCAGCTCCCTCGGCTGCTCCTCATAAGACTTGTGCTCTAGACCCCTCACCAGCTTCACTGCCCTTCTCTGGACAAGCTCCAGCACCTCAATGTCTTTCTTGTAGTGAGGGGCCTAAAACTGAACACAGTATTTGAATTGCAGCTTCACCAATGCCAAGTACTGGGGGATGATCGCTTCCCTAGTCCTACTCACCACACTACTTTCTGATCAGGTCAGGTCAGGTAAGGTCATTGGCCTTGTTGGCCACCTGGGCATGCTGCTGGCTCACATTCAGCCAACTGTAAAGCAACACCTCCAGGTCCTTTTCCACCAGGCAGCAGCGCTGTATAGGTCTGTTGTGACCCAAGCACAGGACCCAAAACTTGGTCTTGTTGAACCTCATTCCATTGGCCTTGGCCCATCAATCCAGCCTATCCAGATCCCTCTGCAACACCTTTCTACCCTCAAGCAGGTCCACACTCCCACCAGATTTAGTATCGTCTGCAAATTTACAGAGGGTGCACTTGATCCCCTCACCCAGACCATTAATAAAAATATCTCTCTGTTCAGCTAGGCCAGTCTTTTTCCCCAGCAGCTTTTTTTCAGCGCATGGGGATGGCCTGCTCCTGTGCCATTAAGACTTCTTTAAAAATGTCCAGCCTTCCTGATGATCTTTGCCCTTCAGGGCTTCTTTTCAAGGGACTCTGTCAATCAGGGTCCTGAAAAAAATGAAGTCAGCTCTCTGAAAGTCCAAGGTGACAGTTCTGCTGACCCCCCTCCTTGCTTCTCCAAGAGTCGAAAACTCTGTCATTTCATGATCACTGTGCCCAAGACGGCCTCCAGCCATCTCATGCCCCACAAGACCTTCTCTGTTCACAAACAGCAGGGCTCCTTCCCTAGTCAGCTCCCTCACCAGCAGTGTCAGGAAGTTATCCCCAACACATTCAAGGAACCTCCTAGACTGTTCCCTCTCAGTCTAATGTAAGCAGAGAATGTTCATTTATTATTATTATTAATCAATTTTTAAAAGACGATTACATGAGAGGGTCTGACTGGATACCAGGAAAACCTTTTTCACCATGAGGGCAGACAAGCAGTGGAACAGGTTGTGCAGTCTCCACATTTGAAGGTTCTCAAGATCCAACTGGATAAAGCCCTGAGCATCCTGGTCTGACCTCATAGCTTTGAGATCAGGAAGTCTGACTCCAGTGAAGTCCATTCTGATCTCAGTTTCTCTATGAATCTATGAATTTTTAGTTTTATGATCCAACTCATATTTTTTCCAGCATTCAGAATGTATTAATGTTTTCACTGCAATGAAAGTTGCTCTTAATACTTTCTTAGATTTTTTCCTTTTTCATAATGTTAAATATATTCTTTAATCCATTGCATTCTATAATGCATTCCATGTTTGGTTGCATTTTAAACTAAAGTATCTATTTACAGACAACCATCTTAGTTTTCAGTAATTTTTTTTAATGTTTTAAGTGGACAAGTAAAGTGACCCATTTTGCAAAGGTTGCCTTCATAAGTATTTTAAAGCATTACTTTAAAAAAATCTCTGCTGTAGATTCTGACTATTTCCAGATGAAAAAATATTTGCTTTGGAGTTGAGACAATTGTATACTACTAAGGCATTGAGATCTAATGTTTTGGGGGAGGGAGATGCTGATAGTTTTGGATTGCTTTGCATATAAGACTTGAGTTAAAGTCACAAAGACTGAGACACCTGGGTCTGTTCAGCCTGGAGAAAACTGAGAGGGGATCTCATCAATGCTTATAAATATCTAAAGGGTGGGTGTCAAGAGGATGAGGCCAGATTCATAGGACAAGGGGCATCAGGCACAAACTGGAACACAGGAAATTCTGTCTGAATA
This sequence comes from Tringa tobata, assembly GCA_033628505.1. Classification (NCBI taxonomy): domain Eukaryota; kingdom Metazoa; phylum Chordata; class Aves; order Charadriiformes; family Scolopacidae; genus Tringa; species Tringa tobata. The sequence goes on from JAHREE010000447.1 coordinate 2,496,540, forward strand.
TGAGGAAAAACTTCTTTACTTTGAGGGTGACAGAGCACTGCAACGGGCTGCCCAGAGAGGTTGTGGAGTCTCCTTCTCTGGAGATATTCAAACTCTGCCTGGATGAGAGCCACTGGGTGAATCTGCTCTGGCAGGGTGGTTGGACTAGATGATCCCTTCCAAGCCCTACCATTCTGTGAACAGCATCAGATCTCTCGAGTGTCAGATTGACTTTGTTTACAACAAAGAGCTGCTAGACATCTTGGAGAAATTAATCTAGATTTAGGTAATTTTTCTATCCAGTCACCTAAAGCTCCATGAATCTCTAAGATTCTTAGAATGAATTGTTTCCTGGACAATGTAGTACTAAAGCATCTGTTCTACTGTAGACTCTCTAGTTTCTTCTCTAACCAATCAAAAAAATGTCAACGGCATTTACAGAGGGACTGTAGAATGAAGTATGACCTGCCCATATATCTCAGCTATGGCTGATACTGTTTCAAAGTGTGTAACACTATGATACTATTTAAAATGTATAATAATATGATAATATTTATTTATATATAAAGTATTTACTTAAAGTGTATGTTATTTCCTATTTTAACCAAATATGTAAGAAGAAATTGTGAAGCTCTACATTTTACAGAATGATGGGAGCATAAGGAATATGTCTATTAAAATCTGGTGTTTAAAGTGACAGATTTGTAGGAAGTAAGACTGGACTTTTGCTATTAGCTTCATTTTCTCAGGTAGAATTTTTATTCTTTGAGAATTCAAGCCAGTGGGTCACGGAAGGAGAAGGTAGCATTACCTCAGTGTGCTCTTCACAATGACAGTACAGCTCCTACTAGCCACTGACTTAAGTGGTAAATCTCCTTGCAGTACTGTTCATCTAAGTCATCTGCCTTGCAGAAATGTATTTATTGCCTAGAATCAGGATTTGATAGCAGCTGCAGACAGGTTCCTATTACCCTGAATATCGTGCACTGCCATCCGCTATATTGGCAATGTATCCCATACCATGCCATCTTTGTGTTACACTCACCCAGTGTGCCCTAATAAAATATACATTGTCTCTGCTGGGGAAAAAAAAAATTAAGATTTTTTTAAGAAATAGGTGAAAAATGGGGCAAACATTATTTTCTGAGTGAAGTGAAAAGATGTCATACTTTGTACAAAATCAGGTCATGCATCTACACAGTCTAGAATGATTATTATCAGATTCTTTTTATTCAGAACTGATTTTTCTGCTTACCTGTATTTTAGCTCTTCATTTGCTAGAGAGAAGTGGTCATACAATGAATATGCCTCATTTCCTTCCCAGTCTTTCAGGTGTATTTTAAGAACGTAACGCTTCTGATTAGTCAGTTGAGAAACAAACTCATTTCCCAGCCAGTACTCCCCAGCAGGATCACCAAATCCCTGTAATTCAAGTTGTATATTTAAATAGCTTTGTTTTGTTTTTTCTTTGCGTTTGAAATGATAACTTTATCAGTTTTTAAGTTTAATAGTTTTCAATCTGTCAACTAAGACTTTTACTGTGTCTGTGAGGGTTATGGATCTGCAATATTTCAAAAAGTTAGTTTCAGTAAAGACAACCTCAGGAATCTGAAATAGTGAATCAGTATTACTTAGTAGATTTGGCGATGTTTCTACTGTTGCCACTAGAAACACAAATATAAATAACTCAAAAAATGTGGACATATCATGGAACAGTTGATTTAAGAAAAGTGAGGTTTCTCTTTAAAAACAAACATCGCACTTGCAAGTCTGCTGAGGCAAACAACTTCTACTATGACATTCCTAAATGAACACCTAAGGACAAAGACAACTTCTAAAACCTGCTTACGTTCTAAGGATGCTATTAATATTACCTTATTATATCAGATTTCAGATAATAATAACTAATATTTAGCCTTCAGAAAACATTGTTTACCATCTTGTACTCTTTCCATGTCCGGTGAAAGTCCACACTGCCGTCCTCACGTCTCTGAATAACAGTCCAACCACCTCCACCAGTTTCCATGTCACAGTAGGCCTATGACAAGCATGTAAGCATGTGACACTGTAAGTGCATGCAGTCATGGGAAAACCAAAATACAAAGCATGTACTTTGCATAATTCTGTAGGACAGAATCATAGATTGATTTGGGTTGGAAGGGACCATTAAAGATCATCTTGTTCCAACCCACCTGCCATGAGCAGGATCACCTCCCACCAGACCAGATCGCTCAAAGCCCCATCCAGCCTGGCCTAGAACACTTCCAGGGATGGGGCATCCACAACTTCCGTGGGCAACCTGTTCCAGTGTCTCACCACCCTCAGAGTAAACAATTTCTTCCTAATAGCTAATCTAAATCTACCCCTTTCAATTTAAAACCGTTACCCATCATGCTGTCACCACACTCCCTGATAAAGAGTCCCTGTCCTATACAGTGGCATATTTTAAATTGAGTAAGTGCAAAATGTGTATTAACCTAAAAATGCTGGTTTTCATAACTTCCATACAAATCAATTGTGGTTGTCCACAAATAAATGTGTTTCTTAAGTATATATCATGCTTAACAAAATACAAATAACACCTTAAAAATAGCTGATAGCTGGTGTTAAAGGAAGCAAGAAATTAATGTAGCTTCTGACTCTATACTTTCCTTCTTGGACTGATATTTTTGTGAGTTGCCTGATTAAATATTTTTCCTGAAAGATGTTTTCACTTCTTCAGCTTTTTTTTGAGAGAGCCATTCAAATTTCCCATGGTTTGTGAGAGTTAAGTTCAACAACTGAGCAATCTGAAATATGTTTTTATTTCCACTGGCATTGTCCATTACCTTTGCAGATGGTCTGACCTCAAAATTGAATCTAGGTGTAGAACTACTATTATCTGAAAGTTAAATCTTGAAGCCATGTTATTATATATACAGACCACAATGAATAGCTTATGTTTTAGAACAAAAAAGTAACAACTACAAGATGTTTTCAAATATTCATAAAATCATCTTTGATTTTACCAAGTTACTGTTAAACATTTGGACATCCTCAAAAATAATGGAAAAAGTAGGACTTCAGAGAAGCCAGAGTTTTCTTCTGTCCTTTGGCAGTGTTTTGTGTCATTTTAGGAAGTGTCCTCCTTACTAAGTTTTCAAAGTAGTTGGCTCTCTTTGGACATGCATGTATTTCTGGGTATACCTATTTTATGTATGCTATACACACATATTTATATAAATCAAATGGTATTTACACTGCAAGCAGTGGCATACATAGTATTCAAAGGCTTCAGACTTTTGAAAGGAAGGAAAGCCCTTAGAGCTGCAAATATTTACATATTAGTTTTTCCGTAGGCTTTAACACATTGGAAATCCAAAGCAGACACTGCATTTGAAGGTTGTATCTAGACTCTTTGTTCAACACCACAGAACTGTGAGACATTCAACTGGAGATTTTTAGGAAGGTTAAAAGAAATAAGGAAAAGTGTTGGATTAGGGATTACTTGTTAAACTATGTCATGTAAATGGAATTTAATTGAAAGCCACAACTTTGTACTGATTTGTATGTACACAATTTGTACTGATGTATGCTATTCCTTGTGCCTCAAAGCCTGTTTTTTGTTTGTTTTTACTGACCTCTGTACTTAATGTTTGGTAGAGATTTGGTAATATCATATAAAATCAATTTGGTAATACGATATGAATTCAACTTAGTAAAAATGAAAAATGAGAAGGAAAGGCTGAAGATAAGGTATTGTAAAAGATGATTGATCTGTTTGAGAGAGCTAACTCATGTGATGTGTAGTGCGTATGTGAAAATTAATTTTCACAGGAGGCTATGAGGAGGGATACTAGGGATGGGCTAAAGGAGATGCATATATTTTATTAAGCATTGCTACAAGTTAAAATGATGATTTAATAGTTGTCAGATATCACTGGTTGTAGAGAAAGTTGTTGACTCTGAAGCTTCACCCCACTGAAAGGACAGTATAAGCAGCCAGACTGAGAATAGAACTGTTTTACCTTTCTCTGAAACATGTAGTTTTTAACTGCTTAGAGGGAGGCTGGGAATTAATTTACATGGGGCACTGGTCCAGTCTGATATGCTATTATAGATGTTAAATGATGGTTTTGAATGTTATGTGCAGTTTCCTTGATGCCCATCACCTAAATTTCAATTCAGTTGGAATTGTTACTTTAAATGCCTTGAAATAGCACTTTATTTAGTTCTAAAGAGATTAAAATATTCTCAAACAGTGAATGACTGTGAATGTCTTACATAAATTATTCCTATTACAGCCAGTATCCATTTTATATATGAATGGTAAGACAACTAGCTTTTGTAGACACTATAGACTCTTTAGGATAAATGCTGGTGTACTTCAAATTTATTACCCAAAGGGAGAAGCAATTTAGTAGTAACTGAAGTCTATAAAAATATCGTGTAGATTTTTCTTACCAGTAACAATTTTATAAAATTTATGTAAATTTGGAAGTATAATTTTTCCAAAAAAAAACCCCTCATGTAAGTCATCTGTAATGTTTCTAAAAGATGCCTGTTTTATGGCCTTGGAAAGGAAAATCCTTTTCTTTCCTAGGTGGAAAGTGTGGTGCAGGCGAAGGGAATGCACTGGTTACATCATCTCCTTCTAGTATCATAGTAACTGTTTTAAAAGCTGAGAAAATTATTGTTGTTGGAGATTTCAGGATATTGTTTCTAACTGTTGTACTTCATGGTTGGACACTTGCTTCCTTGAACTAGCTAAAAAGTGAAAATTCTTTTTACCAGCTATTAAGTCGGCGTCATAGAGTGAAATGTTTTGCTTTCAGGCTTGCTTGGCAACCTTGTCATTCAAGCCCTCACATATGCAGCTTTGCTCATGAAATCATTCCTTTGCTTTCCAGATAATTTCCCTAGAAATCAGCTCTCTGATTAAACACGATGAAAATACTTACTGTATAACTAGGAACTTTAAATTTACATACAGACTTGGTTTTTTAATTTGGGAAAAATTCAAGTCAATGAAAAAAAATGGAAATAAAGATTACAGAAAGAAAATGGATTAAATTAGTTGACCTATTTTTATTTCTTTTTACTAAAATACTTCAGTGAATGATGTATATTCATAAGTAATTCTAAGGATGGAGATAGGCTATGCAGTAAAATGAAGATTAAGAAAAGGATTTGCTTAGTTTAAAATAAACACAATAAATTGCTGTGTCAGTCTGCAGAGGGAACAATTTCGTCATGATGTATGTGAAAGATGAGTGGAGAGGAAGCATTTATTTGGACTGTAAATTCTTTTTTTAAAAAAAAATCTTCATTCTCCAGTAAAATGATATGCATATAAGGCTTTCTCTAACACTCATTACTAGAACAGAAATCTTCTGACCTTTCAGCCTAGCCTAGGTTTTATATTGAAAAGGAAGAAATGTAACATTTCATAAAAGTAGTAAAAATAGATACCAAGATTAGGCAGGCAGCAGGAGTCTTCAAACAGATGCCAAAAAGAATAAAGAGATTAGTCTCTCAAATTACAACAAATTGGCAGGGGGAATATTTGATTTGTCTTGTGAACTGCTTCAGTACTTACAGTTCTAGCAGCTGTAGCACTGTGAGAGCTAAGGTCAGCTCTTTATATTTTTCACCTTCAGCTAAAGATCAGTGCTGTATTTTTGAAAATACTGTAAAGTACATGTAACTAGTCCCCTTTCCAAAAATGATAAGCGCATAGGCTGTGAGCAGTCACCTTGGTGTCTCCACTGTCTAGGAAGCTGACTTTCAGAGCAAGTAACTTTTCTTCTTATTTCTTGTATGTTAGGATGTTTGTGGTGCAAGTGTTTTCAGACCTACTTTCTGAATGGTAAGGCTCTGGTTGAGTTATCAGGATGAAGATCCACTACTGTTTTTATGGCAGAGCAAGTGCGGTTAGGGGTAGATGGTTGGACTCGATGATCCCAAGGGTCTCTTCCAACCTAGATGATTCTATGATTCTATGATCTGTGCAGTGTGCCTTTGCATCACTTCTGGCTGTCATCTGAACACTTTTGAGTCATGATGCTCAGTGATTTCGTATTCTGCTATTTCCAGCTTCTAGAGATGTGACTAGATACGAATTGCAGTCTTTGTTTCCTTGTTGTGGAAAAAAAAAAACCCTGCATGCGTGGTTTATAATGTATTTTAACCTAATACCAGTTACCAATGAAAAAGACAGATGATGAAACTTCTGAAATTCACAACCTCATCTGACCTGTTCCAGTATTGGAGAAGCTACACATATGTTCTTTTTTAGTTCTTGGGGTTGGAAACAATTTGTGTATGTGTATTTTAGACATAAGGTCGATGGAGTGGGCTCCTTTTGAAATGACTAGCTAGACATTTCTTAGGGAAGTTACGCAAACTCATTTGCTGGTAAATTCAAACTTGTCCAAATCACTTTCTGCAAGAAAGTTTTGGTTAAAAAGACCTTGACTTGGAATGTGTGTCGGTTCCAGGATGAAAATTCAGCTCAACGGGGGTGGAAATGGGGAAAAGCTTAGGTACTGCCACAGCCAGTGTTGGTAATGCTTGTAACAGTTGAGCTAATATATTAGGGTCACCCAGACTCAACTATTCTGCCTGGTTAAGACCAGGAGGTTAATTGGTTCAGGTGACTGCTGCAAACATGAAGCTATTGCCTTCCCGTGAGTTCGCCTCTGCCATTTTTCCTTGTGTCAGCAGTCTTTTGCTGTTTTTCCTCAGTGTTTTTGAAAGGACTTTGCTTTTGTCCTGGTGCAGAACAGGAAAGCTTGAGAGCTTGAAAATATTAATGGAATGGAATAATTGTTTTCCTCTCGGTTCTCGTATGCAATTCTTTAGTTTTGGATCGTGATGGGAGACAATTAGTAAAGTGGGATAAGTTACAGATTACACAGAAGTTGTTTATAAGCCTGTTGGGAGGTCAGGAGGTGTTACAAGAGGAAAAGACAAAAACATAAACAGCAGCACAGCACTTTTGGCAAATAAAAAAGGTCATTCTGTTTCCTGGTCCGAATGGCCATCTACATCATAAACAGTTGAAAATGGTGTAACGTGTTGATTATCCCTAAACCTTTACTTCCCTTGACAGCTCCTCTTATGCATTTTTATTTGTATAAAAAATCTGCATCAGATTAGAACTTTTTAGTCTCCTACTTTTCATGTCATATAGTAAGTAAAACCTTTGTTGTCTTCTTAAGTGTCTTTTTCATTCTGAGGTGGGCAGAATAAGATTAATTTTTTTTTTATGTTATTAAATGAATTTTTAATTTAATTAAAGTATTACATTTTAACTACTTTTTTTAACCTAGTCAATTACCAAAACGGGTATTTTTGTTAAGTGTTTTAGGCTTCCATGTTCAAAGGAAAAGATTTAAGATTTTGTAGTCTAGGAAAATTTGCGATTGTAGTGTTGTTTCAGGGATAGAATATTTTGGTAGGTTTTAGTTTTGTAGAAATGTGCGTTGCTCTGGCTTCTCAGATCATATAAATTGCCTAAACATTTATGGCTTTGACAATGCAGTGTCAGAGTTTAAAATTCTGCAATATGGCATGCACTTGTGTCTGCTTTTAGAAAATGTGCATACTCTGTATATTATATTTGACAGTAAAATTAAAAACTAAGGTAAAAGCTTGAGACAAGCAGTATTAAGAAATTCAAGGAATGTAACCCTTCCTGAGATGTCTAAAAAAGACTGCTGCCATCTTTTACTTTAGAGATGTAGTAGCTTACATCTCTTTTAGCATTTAAAATTGTGACTGTAGATATTTTTGCTATTTGAATACCAATCTGCTTCATACCTAATAAAACACTTTGTTGCATCTTATGTAACTGATTTTCCAGTGAAACAGATGTATTGAATATAGACTAGACTATTCCAAAGGAAAACCAGCCTCCTTTAAGAGAAGCAGATTGTAGATATCATCATTTCTCTAGATGGTATCTGCAAAAATTCCAGGGTTTATGTATTGTATTTTACAGATCTTATCCAAACAAATTGCTTATTTCCTTTAGTTGAGAGCTTTGTAAGGGTAAAGATCACAAAGTTGGACTTGGGGTAGATGAAGTTCCGGCACTTCAAAGACTAGTCACTGGTGAACTTAATTTCTAAACCTTTGCTATCAAAACTTAGGGGAAAAAATGTCAGAGTTTTACCAATTGCTTTTCCACATGTGCCTTCATTTTTCTCTGATTTTGTACATTTTCTGTTAGGTTTTTCCCCAAGTATTTCTGATAGAATAAAGTAGAGCCTTAGGAATTCCATACAATACTTCAATTTTTGTAAGGAAATGTCAACAATATGAAAATATAAAATAAAAACATTAGAAAACTATTTAGTGTTTGTCTAAGAAATATATTAAGCATTTTTGTTTATATTCAAATGTCCCTTAGCCTCCTCAGCGTGCTCTGTCTGAGAAGTTGGAAGCAAACATTCATCATCTGAGCTCCGCTCCTCAGAAAGCTTACTGCAGTTTTTGATTCTTTATCCTCACAGTCCACCCGGGACTTTCCTCCCTTTCAGATGTTATTGATTGTTTCAACTGAATTATACTCTCTGAAGCCTTCTAATTTTATTCACTTCACTAGATGGAGCGTTTCTACCAGGCATCCAGTGTTTCATCCACTGAGTGCCATTTTTAGCTCAAGGCCTCTTCTGTAGAGGTATGCTGTATTATTGACATTAAATTGACATTAAAGTTCATTTCAGTTAAACACATAGGGGAAAAAAATATCCACAGAGGAATTTTAACTGATCTAGTGACACCACTGCAAACTCTTACCTTTTATTTAAATCAGAGCAGTATTTTCTAGGAGAGTCTTCTCTGTTACCCAGTGCCAGTTGTGGGGATCTAATTGCTAATCTAATTGTTATACAAATGCCCTTAAAACTTTGTATAATAAGGAACTGGAACCCATACACGAGTCTAGAACTGGTAGATTGCTTACATTAATTACACATCCATGTATTCTTGCATGACCCTGATTTTACCTCTTTTTGCCACCTGAAGGGACTTGGGCATATGAAGGAACTTAGAGGAGACAGGAGATTGCTGATCATGCAGAGCAACCGTGTTGGAGTTAGAGATTTTAGGAAAAAATTCCAGTACTGTATTGCTATAATAGTGTTAATTATGTGGAAATGAGGAATGAAATTCTGCTGTGCTGAAGTGAACAACAAAATGCTCATTCATTTCCATGGAGCCAAGATTTCACCTGAAGGACTTTCCTCTCCCTGTGAGATACTCAGATCTATAAGTGATGAAATGCTCATAAGAAACGTGATAAGTAATAAACTTCATTATCAACCAACATTTAAAATAGCATATTTACCAGATCAAATAACTTTTTAACACGCAGTATGCCTAGGTAGCACTTTATAGGCATCCTACCTTCTTTTCTTGTGCGGTGTTTGGAAATGTTAAAGTGTAGATTCCACTTGTTGTTAGTCCAGATTTGAAAGCTTCAGCACAGTCTTTGAAGCTGATTTGCTCCTCTTTAGCTATGAAGTTGTTCTTAGCTGCTAAAAATACAATAGAAATGGAAGGCATCAGAGGAGATGGATGGAAGTTACTGAGAAGCAATAAATTATGTACTCAGCTTAAAGCAGTTCTGAAAAATACACCTGGACCTGAAAGAAATGACAGATTGAGGTATTAATTATGTGTGTTGTTACTTTATATTATTTAGAAACACTATTCTGACACGAGCATGTTTGCTTGATAGGCTGAGAAGTGCTGACACTTATTCCAATGTTGAGTAAGAAAACTTAGGATACAGCATCTCATTCAGCTGAGCAGTTTCTGCTTCCATTCATTGCCTTTGCTGGACTCCTGCATGCACTGCAACCTCTGCATGCATTAACTGCTATTAAAAACATATATAACTAGCAGCTAATTATATTAATAATGACGTTTTGCCAGTACTCTCATCCTGTGAAATCTAACGTAAGAGTCATGAAATGTTTTATAATACAGCTGATTGGAATAACTACTCTTACAAAGTTTTAGCTAGTTTTTTTGCCCCTGTGCTGAGCAGGAACAACTTTGTATGCACCAAGCTGAAGCTTGGTAGCTCAGCCCAATCCACTACGAAAACAGCCCTTCTGGAATTCATTTGTGTAAAAAAATACATTTTAATATGCCTAAACCTTCTTATTTTACAGAACAATCTAAGGCTCATCTTTTTGTTCAGTTCTTTATTAACTATGGAGGTTGGAATTTCCTGGCATTTCGCCTGCTGACTGATATTTCATATTTGACCCTTTTGGGGTTGGTTCTGTGTATTTTCCCTTTTAATTTAATCTAACAAACACAGCCAGTTAGTACAAAGTTTTAGGTGTCATATAAATACATGGTTCTATTACAGTTGCTTATTATCTTCTTTTTAGCTTGCTTATTCATTATTTACCTGTTTACATGCTTCGCCTTAAATATAAAAATAACACGTTCAGTGTTTTAATTGCTTTTCCACACTCTATTGTTTGTATACTGTCTTAGAAGCTTTCCCTGCTAATTTTGTCTTTTTGGCAAACATTCATTATTTTTTCCACTCTGGGTTTAACAGTGTTGTAGCCAACATGACTTGTTTACTTATTTGTGCACTAGCATAGCAGATAACATCAGCAGGAACATGTACAGCCTTGGTAATGGTATTTAAGGGGATAGTGTCAGTTATTAAGACAAAAAAACGCAGGGTTTACTTTGTTGAGAAAAACCTACAACATCATATAAGTTAGGACACTACTGAAAGCCAGGACTTCCAAACACCCTTTTCCTTTTTTGTGATCCAGCTTACAGTAACGTAGCCTAGTCCATCTGTACTGTCTTTTAAGTTATAATGACAACTATTTTAAAATTCTCCTAGCATTTAATTTTAAATCCTTTTTTTTAGAGGTTCTAAATGCTTGTGTATTTCCAGCCCTGAGAGCTTTAAAGCAAACATGTCAGATTCTTTACTCTTTTATATAGAACAGCTATACCTTCTTAATTTGTCAAAGTTCCATATTAGACATGAAATTCAAGGTAAGGAATTTGTTCATTTGCTTAAATCCTGTTTAGCCATAAATTTCACTTTATGGTTTGTGTGGTTTTTTATGGAGCATGTGAATCTGCATAAATTTGGAAGCCGTGCTCGGTGGCTATGATTTGTTGCAGGGCTGTCAAGCATTTAGGGGTGAGATTACAGCCTATAAAATTTGCTAGGCTGAGGGGTTTTTAGGATGAACAGGGAAGCTCCACGGAAAGACTGGAGGACTTTTGGGAGTCCTGGGCTGGGGCTTTCTGCAGTTTGGGGCATACATAGGTGCTAAAACCTGCGCCAGCGCTGATTCCGTTGCCTTTAATAGCCACTGTAGTTTATCCTTTGATCAGCAGAGAGCAATGAGAGGTGGCAGAAATAACTTCTGTAAGCCAGGAAGAAAAGCTACAGGGCTTACATCACGCAGTCTAACCTAGGTACGTGCTCAAGGGAGTGTGTATTGCCAGGTGAATGAATGGCATGTGAGATCAATGATACCTGGCATCTCTTTGTTTTGTTGAACCGCTGCAGAAGTGGGCAGGCAAACCAATATAAACCACAGGAGAGAAGCAAAATGTTGAAAAGAAACCAAACAAATGTTGTGGTTGTTGTTCCCCCCCCCCCCCAATCCCTAAAAAAAAGGTCAGTTAACTCGCAGAATTTAAGGCCAAAAAAAATTATACTTTTTGAGAAGCAGAAGGATGAGGAAATGGGCTGTAAGTCTTTATGGGTAATAATGTACACAAATTAGGGAATGTCACTCAAGTGATATAAGCATGTCTGCTTTTACTTACAGTTTGGTGTAGATATCATGGTAAGCAAGTTATGAACAGTCTCCATCAGATCATGTTGCTGTTTTTGCAGAACTGAGTTGTTTACTGTAGCTGTAACTAACTGCTTTTCTAGTTCTTCTATAATAGAATTCTGTCTGGCTACTAGGACTTGAAGCTGATCTTTTTCATCTTTTATGGACTTCAGCTGAAGCGTGTGCTTGTCTTCCATCTCAAGAACTCTTTTTTCTAGAAAGCTAAATAAAAGTTTACAGTTAGGCTCTCAAAAATCTTTGTGAGTTCATGTAAAGAGAATCAAGCCTGTTGCAGAAGCTTCTTTCTTCATAAGTACTCAACTTCGTTCTCTGTGCATGCAGTAGAAAGCTAAATGAAAGCTGAGTTTAGTTTGATATATATGCTTTAATTTATTATATCTGGTTGGTACATTAATTAACAGCATTATTGAGTATAGCCTGTATCACAGGCTTTTAAAGTGTAACAGTTGGGTGTCTGATAATTCAGTATTATGAAAGGAAAGGTACAGTTTGGTGCTGAAAAAAGAATAGTAGTGCTGGAAGTACAGGGAGTGTAAAATGGATCTACACCCAAAATAACCATTACTTATAGCTATGAAGTGTCTTGAATACCATTCTCTCACAGGTTAGGCATAAGAGTGAAAGATTTCATGTTTTTACCTGGTTAAAAGATGAAACTTATTTAAAGACAAACCTATGAACATTTCAAATGTCCTGTAATTATAATAAAATATATACTTAAATACATGTTAAGCTATTAAGATAGCAAAACGTGTAAATAGTTACTTGAAGATGTGTTACCCATCTCCAGTTCTGGAGCTGGCGTGAGTAAGTGACTGACTGGAAAATGACTTCATTGGTAATTGTCATGATGCAGACTTTGAGAAAGCTGATGTTAAAAGATGCATGGCTGGAAATGAAAAGTTCACCTAAAATCCATTACTGTTACTGAAAAAAATCCTGAACCCTGTAATTATGTTTCAAGCAGATTAGCTGGATTTCAGATCATTTTTTGCCAGGTGAGAAATAATGCTTTTGTGTTTATGTGGGTTTTACAGGGGTCTGCTGAGTTCAAAACACAAAAAGAAGTGACATTTTAAAATTCAGTATTTACTCTGCTTTCCATTTGATAAGGATGCTTGTTTTTATTAAGCTGGTAGATAAAATCTTTAGGGAGCATATATAAATGTAGTATAGTAGTGAACAAAAATGTCAAAACATGTCTCCTGGTTTTTTTAAGCTAATTCTTTTAAAATAAAAAGCACTTTTCGCATATGGTTCTCATTGAAAAACATGTCTTTGAAGGAGAAAGCTTACTGTTATTGCTCCTTTTAGATTTCTCTGTGAACTATTTATTGCCAAAGGTAAAATAAGACCCTGGTGATATGAAAATGAAACTAGCTGAAAAAAGGTATGAGCCTTTGGACAACAGCTGACTGCAGAAATTTACAGGAGTAATAGTTGGTTATCGGTCTGAATTTCAAAAGATTGATTAGTGAGGAACAATGAATGTAAGTAGTATTTGACTTTTCTCACCAGGTTAGAAAAAAAATGTGGTAATGACGTGACTGCATATTAGGATAGCTGTGTACTACATGGAAATAGAATTTTAGAGATGTGGTTGCATTGGCTTAGTTTGGGACAGGCTATACATAATCCGTAAATTCATCTGGGTAAGTCTAAAGAATATGAATTGGCTACAGCTGAGGCACTGAGAACTATTTCAGTTTTAACCTTAAGTTCCTCATATAAAGGAGAACTTTAGATGATGAAGAATGATATACAAACAGAACACAAGAAGAATAAACCTGCACGATTCTCTAGGCCTTTTATAATATATGACCCATGTAATGAGCATAACTGGGTGTGGGGAGCTTCTGTACAAGGCCTTATTTTCCTACTTGAGTATACTTATTTCTAAAACCATTAGAAGGTCACTTCAGGGAATAGTGTTTTGTTCGTTTGATAGGCAAACTTACCTGTTTTTTTCTTGCAATTTAGTTATCTCGTTGGTCTGATCTGAAATCTGTCTTTCTAGTTTGTTTGTTGAAAGAGAGTGTTCCAAAAGCTGAAGTTCAAGTCTGGTTGTCTGATTTAATACCTAAATAAAATTTATAAAAATATTTGAAAATCAGTACACTTCCTTTAAATAAACTGTAACTTTTTTATGTTGTGGAATTATGCAAATCTCTACTTAAGCCTGTAATTAAAAAATTATTTTTGAACATTTAATTTGGGCACAAATGCTGATAGAATTAGAATGAAGAACAATACACAGATTTGCACTAGGTTTGTTGTTAAACTACCACATATCATTGGAAGTATTTCAGTAGTATGCTACGATCAATGGCTGAGAGTTACTGTGTACTTTAGTCTTGATGTTGTACTTTCCCTGCTGTTATCATATTCTTATTTTATTACTGGAACTATTATGGTTGTTGTTCAGAGAATAATTTGATTTGTTTTCTCAGTCTGGTGTAGAATGTAAGTACTTTGTGTATCTCTCCCTGGTTGAAATCTTGGCCCAGTCCTGAAATCACTAGATTGTTCCCTCTTAGCTGTTTTCCTTAATCCCAAATGATGTCACGTGAACCACACTTTTGTTGACTTGTTCCTTGCATTTTAATGTTACCTTTTCTGTATGTATCATTTACTGTCTAAATTTATTTGTATCTTTAAATGAAGGAATGCGAGTATTAGGAAATGTGGAAGATACTTTTCTGTTTGTATTGGATTGCATTACTTTGAGGCAAGTTTTCTAGAAATATTTTCTCATTGTTTTAGAACACCTTTTTTTAATTCAGCAGAATTTGGCTTTCCTCGGCAGGAAGAATTGATTACTGATGTCCTTCATGTTTAACAGTCATTCAGGACATGATTTCACACTTAAGTGTAATTGAAAACTATTGCCAAAAGTAAGTGTCCTTGAGAGAGCAATTGTTTGGTTAATTTCCTTATGTTGTTAATTAAGCCCTTAACCCAGTCACCAGTAATTTCAAGCAGAGAAGGAAAGTTACAGTGATAATTTTCTTCCTCTAAGCAGAAAATAATTGAATAATTTCCATGGAGACATTGCTGTGAATGAAAAAATACATTCTCTGAACATGTGCAAAATACTGGGCTCCTGAATAATGCAATCAGAAAGTTGAATTCAGTACGCCTGTGTGCTATGAACTATCAGTTTATCAAAGACTTCACAAAGGCCTCGTTTGGGTTCAAAAAAATAATTTAATTCATTGGATTGTTTCTACAGATATTTAAATGTCTAACAAGGATTTTAGGTTTTGCATGCTGTGAACATTATATAAAATGTTATGTGCTGCATGCTATAGTCATTATTTGCTTTGGGAATTACATGTCTGAATTTTCCTACCATGTTAGCAAAGCTACAAATACATACCATTCTACATGGATTGGACTTGTCCTTACTTGAAACCTGCATTCTGTTTCACAGAATGTCTTATTGTAGTTAGTGCTTTTCAATTAAAGCAATAATTAAACCCATTAACATTTTTTGTTTGAAATAATTTAGAGAATAATATATAGAGTAGCAAGTTTATTTCTATCTGAATACATTTTTCTAGTAGCCTCCTTTTCCTTTTTTTCTTGATCCATCTCTGATTTGTTTCTTTTTCCCTCTGTTAAATAACAATAATATAGTGTATTTTGCTGGAAATCAACTATCATCCCACTTACAGCATCTGTGAAAACATTCATTAAAGAGAGGCATTTTTCTTGATAAGAATCTTAAAAAAAAAAAACAACAAAGGAAAATTTAAATGTAAAAAACCAATTAGCCTGGTAAATGGAACAAAGGCAGTTTGAAGGAACTCTCCTTTAGCTAAGATCTGGTGGTGAGAGGTGAAAAACAACAAAGGTACACAAGAAGGGCTGTATAAAAGCATATTAGTACCCAAGTGATGCTTGGATATAGTATACTAGTTTGAAGTATACTGGCTTTAAAGATGACTGTAGCATGAAGTATGGTGGACCTACTTCAAATCCTGCTGCAATGGAAGTCTTTCAAGCCACAACAATGAGCTTGAGATGGAACTATGTATTACCAACTACTAATGTTTCCTTAAGATGGGTAGACTGTTGGTTATGATTGACTTCTAATTGTTGAACTGAATAGTGTAGCATTAGACTGTGTTAAACGTATAGTTGTAGGTGTTTGGGAAGCAGAAGCATTTTTAGGTTGAAATTCATTACTTACTTGTGCTTCAACATCTGTTAATTTGCGGGTCTGTTCAGCTGTTTGATTTAGTAAGTTTGTGCCTATTTCAATCATTACTGCAGTCTGGTTCTGCACTGCAGTTTGCTGGATCTCTACCATTTCTTTCTTCATACTGTCTTGGATGTAATTCTCAAGCTACATGGGAAAGGAAAGAGAGAAGATAGTTGCATTCTTTAAATGTTGGGGGGGTGGGTAGCACAGTAAGCCTGCTGGCTGCCTTGCTAAACAAATGTGTTCCTTCTCCTTGTCTGTTACGCATTTATGTGAAGTTTCCCAATGTTAAGCTCTGTGAGAGGAAAGGCACATATGACAAGGAATGTGTGGCCACCCATTTTCTAAAGGCAGGAACAGAGATTTGCAGGAGGCAGATAGAAGGCACGGCGGCGAGAATGCTGGTGGGCGCTTGGAAGCTTCTCTGCCTTAGTGCTCCCACCATTGAAACCATCAGAGAAGCTTCACCAGCTTTGGCAGCAATGGGAATTTTTTTAGAAGACAAAAGCTTAGGAGTTTAGTCATCTTCCTGTATCTAGACTTAAATATTTTCAAAAGCATTTTTCATCACATGACTAGAAGTCAGAGAAGAGGTCAGATGTCATTTAACACTGTTATGTGCACATTTTTATCTGAGAGAATTTCAAATAAAGACATGAAATAGTAGGAAAACCTATAAATACTTTAAATGCTTAATATTTAGGAATGCAAAAACTGTTTTAAATACTTGATTCTGAAGTCATTTATGTGTCTAAACTAGTACGGCTTTTTTGGTGGTCATTTTATAAGAGTAACACTGCTCTGTTAGGAAAGCAAGGAGAAGATAAGTAGGAAGGAGAAAATTCAAATAACCTTTCTTAAAGTCTTTCTTTCCATGTGTCCGGATTATTCGAAAGCAGTCTGACTTTTCTCCATGCTTCTTTAATTTTCTCAATAACTTTGCAAATATTTCATATTTCTTTAATGAGTCATTGCTAATGTTTGAACTCTTAAAAATCGAGGCCACCCAATTTCTTTTCTTCATTGACTGGGGAAATTTCTAGAAACTTCTACAATCAAATTTCTACTTCACTTCAACATTGTTCTAACAAGAGAACCATAATCATTTTTGAGCTTCATGCTGTACCTACAAAGAGGATACTAGCCAATAACAAATAACTAGTGTCACCAAGCACAAATTATAAAACATCACTAACTCCTAATCTAAGAAAAATGGTAAAACATGTTGATATCTTAATTTTTTAAAATATTATTTTGATAATGCTATCTTGATATGAATAATGGTTTGTAGTGAGGAGGAGCTGTAGCCGTTACTGCATGGCTACTTTCCATATCAGTGAGGAAAAAGATTTAATATTCTATCAAACTGCTGTTCAGATATAGCTGGTCAGAAGTGGAATGGCTAAAGATCAACTGGCAGATCTATCAGCTTGGAATGTTTCCCCCTTAAATATTACTTAAGCAAGGACTGGATTATTTTATTTTCCTGACTTCACAATTGTTTTTTTAAAAGTGACAAATGAAGAAAAGAGGGTGTATCAAGAAGTTGAAACCTCTAAAACTGGAAGTACTTTCTTAGTTTGAAGTAAGCATTATTAGTTTTTGTCCAGTGTGACCAAACTTTCAAAGCAGTATTTGTGCATTTGCTCCATTTTAACCCGTGCAGCTGGTGAACTGCAATGCACAACAGAGATTTCAGACCTGGCACAAGCTTTGACCTACATCTACTATACTCCTGTGTAAGCGTGCTTATTTTTCAGGTGTACCACACAGATTTAAAACTAGCTTTTAGACAGCCTTTAGATGCTCTTTGCATAACACCTTATGCTAAAAGTAAGCATACAATCAACTGGGATTTGGTGTGATAATTTAACGTATCTTCAGTCTCCATCACACTGGGGCAATTAGAGTTGTTCCCTATTTGCAGGACCAGTTCTTAAGGGTTATCTTTTGCTCCTGGATATTCCTCATTTTCAAAAGCTTCCCCACCCAGAGACAAATCTAATTGGACCAAACAGGTTGGATTTTTTTTCAAATCTTGGTGACATTTTTTAGGTCAGCTGCTTCTTTTCTGCTGAACTAAGATCTGTGGCTTTTAATTGAGTAGTAATTGTAAGACATCTTTGATCCTTAATGATTAGGCTATGAAGTGTTGGAGTATAGCAATAATTTAATTTAAAAAGTCACCATAGTCCCAGGAGATGTGCAAAATTCTGAAGACCTTTATATAGATAAAAATAAGGAATTTTTCACTGAAGTTAGATGTTGCTCCGTGAAGACCATGAACAATTAATGTGTCACCCTCTGAAAATGCTAGAGATCTGGGGATTAAACAACTTATATGAATCCAAATTAACTTTAGCAATTGAAGCAGGAGAACTGAGCATCATTGTGGACAGCTTGGAAAAGACCTTTGCTCAAATGGATCTCCATGAAAAGAAAATGAAGGGACATCTCCAGGACGCATTTTATTTGCCTCGGTACCACAGTCAGGTATTGTAATGCCTTTATAAAGATCAAGAATATGGCTTTGCCCGGCAGACTCAATGCATATCTGCAGATAGAAGGGACATTGGGCAAATAAAAAAGAGGACATACAGAGGAAAAAAAAGGAGTGAGACATCTCAGGTATCAGAGAGCTACCGAATGAGAAAGCATTGAAAATATTGCATCGTCTTTCATTTAGAAAAAAGGCCCACAAAAAAAAAAGGCAATAAAAGAAGGAAATAAATAGATGAGCAAATAAAGGTTGATCAAGAGCTTTGATTCTTTCATAAAATAATTGTGGATATTAAACTTCATTTTTCAAGGTTGGTTCCTTGTTCACTAGAGAGACAGAATCTGACAATCTCTGAGCAAAGTCATCTCTGCAAATAGGATTACAGACTGCATGACTTCTTTGAAAATGTTATCACTGAGTTATTCCAACACACACTACTAGAAAAGGAGTTAATTCTGGTCTTAAAGGTAAGGTAAACATTTTATGGTAGGCTTAGGCAATTGCCCAGTTAAAACACACAGCTGTAAGGTTGCTCTGATTACAGTACGCAAAACCTGTGATTACAATTTGAGGCATCTGGTGGTTCTGGATGCCAGATTTTTATACCCCATGTCACTGTGCTTGCACCCTTAGAAAGCAATTTTGTCAGGCCACACAGATCTGCATTTTCATAATTTATCTTATTTGAAAATCTGTAAGTATAAGCCTATCTCCAAGTACCTAACCTCTTTCAAATAAAATCTCATTCATGTGATGGATTCTCAATCATTGAAGTATTCTCCTGACTCTAGTTTAACAGTTTGTCTTCACATCTGTTTTTCAACTTAAAAGTATTAAATAAGTAACTTAGGGAATATGGTATTTCTGCTTACTTGAAAGCATGAAATATGAGCATCAAAAGGGATTTATTTTAAGATTTAAAGCCAGTTTCGTGATCTAGCTCATTTATTGTAATTTAGAGCAACATGAAATATCAAAATGATATTGACCTATTAAGTGGCTTTGGAGCTTCTTGTGCTTTTTTTCCCCCCTAAAAATCCTACAAAGTATGATTACATAAACCCCTTCTGGTCTTTCCTTCATGTTCACTAATCCTCTCCCATTTTTGTGCATTCTCTGCATGTATACGGCTAGAATCTCTTTTCCTGACCCGAGCCAAGATACACCCTCTTTGCTCATATTCCCTCATCCCTCTTTGCTTATATTCCCCCCTCTCTTCATCATACAATGCAAAACTGTAGAAAGTAAGACTTTTTATAACTACATTTCATAATTTTTTTAGTGGCAGGTGCTTACTTTCGTCTTTCTTCAAAGTTTAACGGCAGAAGTACTTTCATCCAAAATGCCAAAATCATCCAAAATAATCTCCCACTGACCTTAGCAAGAGCAGACCATGTTCCCATCGCATACTCTCAAAAAGCGAGGCTCTTGGCTTTCCCTGAGAGGGAGGTGGAAGAACTTTTTTAATACAGGCTTCAGTTAAGGCAGCCAAGGCTGAGCTTCACCAACACCACTGGGGATTAGCAGCAATTTTGCAAGACTGCAGTTCTTCATGGCACACTTCTTTGTGGAGTACTATTCATCAGCTCCTGCCAAGGAGCCTCCTTCCTTTATACACAGTAGCACACTCAAAATTTCTGAAGGGGGGAGAATAGCTTGCATCATTTACAAGAGGGAAGGGCACAGGAATTAAATGCTTCAGTCCTCATCCATGAGTTCAGAAACTTGGCAGTTTGGTTTGTGCAGCATGTCGCTCTTCTCCAATATTTCGCTCAAATTTGGAAGGTGCAGCAGGGATTATTTGCCAGATTTCTCCTTTGCCACATGGCTTGTTATGGGAAGATAATTTTTAATCTCTTTTTAATTCAATTAATAGCTGGCATGTAAGACTTGTGTTGATACATGTTAACCTCGATTACATGATGGTTGTTTTGAGCAAAGTAACTGTCAACTGTAGCTGACTATTAGTGATGCATCTTATTTGAGAATTTCTGCTTTTGAGGGAGCATGTCAATCAATGAATCCTATTTTAAGGAAATTGCAGGGGTGAGGGAAAGAAGTGTATTAATATGTTCAGATTTGAAAGAAGGAATAGTTAGTTGATAGCATTTCAGTGATACTTCATGGGATTTTTTCATATTACGATTTATTTTTTGTGTAAGGCTTTGGCTGGCCTGTATTCTTGAAGAAAGAAAATATAAAAATGAAAGCACAGATGGGAAAAAGCATGTCTTTTAAAGTATGCTTAAATTGCAAAAGCAGCTGGGAAAATAAAAAAAATAATTTCACAATTAAGGTTTGTAATATAGTTATGGTGATACATTTTTACAGAGACAAAATTCTCTAAGGTCATCAGTTTGGGGCTTTATTACTTCAAATCATATAAAATCATAAAATTTGATGAAAATATTTTAGCTAAGTTGCCAAAAAAATGAGGACAGATCAATCATATTGGAGCACATTCCAAAACATTGCTTTTATAGCCAAGATTGTCTTTTTTTAAGCAAGCTTGAAATTGGCAGGGAAGAAAAGACAACATGTAGAGTATGTATTAAAAGAAATTTGTTTTCTAACCACTGGCAGAGACAGTATTAATCTTTTATGAAGGGTTGCCAATACTTATTTAAATGAAGAGCCTTCCTGATTGCTATTGTATAGTTTGTGTCCATATTACAGAACAATTTTGCAAAGAATCAATAACTTTGTGCATTTTGTAGACACTTTAACTTACAGTTTTTTTTCATTTAAAGTTATAAATGAGGTTTTGTTCTTTGCTGCCAAATGGTTAGTCTGTACTAATTAAATGGTCGTGTTCCTGGCAGCATTTATAGCTATATGAACACATACATCCCTTCTTTGCCAAATGCTACCCCATACAACTGGTACAACTGTTACTGCCTGCTAGTTTTATCTTACAGAATTTGTCAGTTACTGAAGCCATCTTTCTAAATAAAGTTTGGTGCTTTTCTTAATCTTTATAATCTGATTCTATCAACTGTAACATTTATTTTCAGAGAGGTAACGTTAATCATGAGTTTCTACATACTGGTATGTCCCTTAGAAGAAGTAGATAGATGGTTGGAGCTGTATGATGCTTTGTATTCACCCCTAAGATAATCAGGATCTATCAAGATCTTCTGTCCTTGAATTAAATATGGATTACTAGACTAAGCAATTTACCACTTTCAGGGAATTCATCTATAAGTTTGAGAAAGCCTAAAAGCAGTGGTTTCAGAATTTTCTCACAACTTCTCTACTGAAATCTGAATATAGTCTTCTTACAATAAAGCATCCATTCTAAAACTGTACCTGCTACGAGAAACAGCAGAGAGGTCAAAGTTTATCTGCAGTCGTATCTCTATAGCCCTGTATTTAGATCAACAGATTCGTTGCATGAAAAATGTCATTAGCCCCATAAACTCAGCAACTGCTGTGTGTGATACACTGTATGAAGCTCAGCTGCACTTGGGTTGTTCATTCTATCTAGCAGCTGATTGCTGGTCAAATGGAGAGCTCATACACCTCCCTGCCCCAGCCACGTGTTCCTGCTCCCTTCCTTGCACCAACTCTCACGTTTGTTGCTGGACTTTCGACTAAGCCTGGAGACACTGACCTAAAATAAAACAAGGACAATTTCCTGTCAAGTTTGTGGATTGTGGCTCTCTCCTAGGTGTCAGAACTGTTACTGAGGTACCTGTGGTGGCTGATAGTGTAGAAAAGTCATTTTAAAAAGTAATATGATTTAAAATTATTTGCTAGAGTTTGAAATACAGACTTTGCCTAATACTCTCCTAAGGATATTGGTGCATTGTGGGTCATTATCTTCCTCTGGTTGCAATGACAACTGATTGTTTTCCTGCCATTAATCCGTAGTCTTAGATCCTTCATATTCTTGGTGGCAGCAATCTGATAAATATGGAATAATTTAACTAAAACTCGCTTTCTTCATATTTTCAGGGGGGGAAACCAAAGAATACGCATAAGGTTTCCATGAGAAACAGCTGTATATCTATTCAGACCCTGATTGTGCTTAGTAATTAATTTAAAAAATAGTTCAAAGAAGTATTGAACAGGTTGTATTAGAATACATATTACATGCTTAGTCATCTAATTTAGATACAGAGGAAAATTGCAGGGGTAGTGATGTGTCTGCGGTGTTTTTCCCCTAATTTTTGTTTTGAATTTCCAAAAGTGGAGTAGATCCAGTAGAAAACCTAGCAACAGAAAGTACAACAAGCAAATACAAGGCATTTTTCAAATAGGCATTGAAACCAAAGTGTTTGACATATTTTAAGCTGTCAAAAGCTTTTTGAGTTACTGTTCTTGTATCCCTACTAAAATTGTCCTGTGCTTTATTCAAAACTTATCTTTCTGATAAAAAAGGAACTTAAACAGCCCTTCCAATACCTATGGTCATCATCCTGACATTTTATTCCCTAAGATATTTAGTTTTTACACAAAAGTGAGCAAGATGGAAAAAGAATTTAAGCATCCATAATCCATTTTGCTTAGTTCTAGTGACACTACAAAATAAGAAAACCACTGATGAGTCTCATCAGTTCTTTTACTTTTTCAGAGTATAGATGAGACCTTCCTACTCATCGTACTCTAGATGTCTTGAGTTATCTTTAACCAAGTAGCACTTGGTTGCTCACCCTGGTTTCAGAGTGGCAGTGTTCTTTGGATTGTGGCCACAGCTGGTTTCTTCATGAGCCATGTGAAATAGAATTTAGCCCAGAAATTGAAACATTTTTTTCAAACTCTATGCCAACGTGCAACTGTCTCATTGTAGCAGATCATCCATATACACCACACAATCCTTACATTTCTAATTCAGTGATACATTTTTGTATATAAAGACCTAAAATACAGTTTTGTCAAAGACTATTTTAACAGACTTCACTTTCAATTAAAATACTAAATATGCAAATTGTTTGTTCGTAGTATAATTGAAGTCTGCACGCTGGGAAGGGTTTCTTGGGGTAAGACTGTCTTTGGGTAGTCTTGAACATGCAAAACAGTGAAATGTAACGTGATCTTTATGAAAAGAAGAAAACACTCTCACAGTTTCATCACAGCAGTTCATATAGGCGATATGAAGTATTTTACCTACATATACATACACCACACATGCTGCTTAACAGGCATGTATGTAATGAATGGAGTACCATATTGCCAGGCTCTCCATGTACTGGTGTTATGAAGATAAAATACTGTAAAAATGTCAATTTTGCAGACAGTTTTGTTCTCTCTAAAATAGTTTTTCGTACTCGTTTTCAGAGTCTATCAATATTAGTTAGAGTTAGGATAAAAACAGAAGAATCCCTATCCTTTCCAAGACACATTTATCTTGACAAACATAAGGGAACACATTTTTAAGGGCATTGCATCAATCCCCATCAGTCAGACTTTAAGCTATTTTAAATCAGCTTTTAACAAAATGATATATTTCTCTATGTTTTCTGGAAGTCCGTTATCAATTTTAGTAGCTTGTAACTTTTGGAAAAAATTAGTACACCACAGAAGAAAAAAGCAATCATGTCTAGAAAAGAGACATTTGAAATTGCCTTTTTTTTTCTTTCTTTCTTTTTTTTTTTTTTTTTTTTCCTGGGGCAGGAAATCCCAACAGACTATGTGTTGTTTCTCAAGGGAGGGAAAAAAATCTTTTGGGAATGTATATGGGAATGCTTGAGATGTCTCTATGCTATTAGCTTCTTACATGCCCCATCGAGCGTGTCTGCCTGGCCAGACCTCCAGCTAAGAATTTTCTCTTATCTCATTTTCCTGTCAGCAAACAAAAGGTGAAAGTAACACTCATAAGTGAATACTAGCTGAAAGTCAGCGGTGATTTATTGGAAAATATTGAAGGTAAAATTATGTAATAAAATACTAAAAGTTTAAAAATGCTAACTCTTTAAAATAGTAAATACAGGCTTTAAAGTAAATTATACGCAGGAGATGGTTCCGTTAATGCCACTTGTGCACTAAATGAAAGCTTTATTTATTTATTTATTTATTAGCAACTTATTCTCATGTCTGATTACGTCTCATTTAGAGGAAGCTCTTTGTTATGCTTTTACAATTTACGCTCTCTAGAAGGAGGAAAATATCCCCCCTTCATCAGCAATAATCTACTTGAATAAAAAGAAATATTTCCCTGATATTACATGAAACTAAATGCATGAAATGCCTTAATTGTCTACGGAGCTATTTATGAAGAACGACTTTCACTCTGTGTTGTTGACTGGAGGTATTTTGTACCTAACACGACAAAGTATTACAGCATGATCATACTTTCTACTGTATGTTGTGAACTAATGACAAAAGTTACCATCAAACTGATGACCTAGAAAAAAGCAAAAGAGCGCACAGGAAAAGGGAAGATGAGAACTTTGAGAGATTAAACTATCCCAAAGGATGTCTTAGAGTTGAGCTCCCACCATTCCAGACACTGAGCTTGTATTGTACGTGTGATATCGCACTACAGCTTTCCTAACTGTGCATGTGTTTTCACGTGGTTTGTCACTTGGAGGATGACATATGTTCTTTATGTTATATATGATGCATATACTTTTTACGGTGCCTATTTTTAGGAGATGTAAATAAAACCGCAAATGGAAAAAAAGTGTTAACAGAAACTAAATAGTCCATTTGACAAACCTTTAAATAGTATGAATTTCTGTATTATTAAAATCAAAATTTAACAACAATATCTTCATAACTAAAATCAATTACGTGGTAATTAACCGTTCTTATTAAGGGTTAAGGACATCCATTAAGGCAGTAATCTAAGATTCTGAATCACCATTTTTCAGGATCACAACTAAGTACTATTTCTCTTAGAAATCAGGGAAGGAATTCATAAAGTTCCCATTAGTCTAAAAATAAAGAACAAATAAATAAATAGCGTGAGTCATGAATGGCATTTTGCCGAAGTTCAGTAGCACTGAAGCCAGGAAGACAAGAAGCCAATGATGCTTCTGCCATTCACTGAAATGAATATAAATATTCCTCGTTATGAGCAACAAGCCACCAACAGTCAAAATTAGGATTCCTTATTTGTGAACAGGATAAGAAATACTGCTAAACAATATTTAATTTTTAAATACTAGGTTATAGCATTGGGTTATAATTTCACAAATTGAATATTCAAACTTTTGGAGACAAGCCTATGTGTTTTCAGTGATTTTTTGCATGCTACCATCAGGGAATCAGGACTTTACCAGGCTGGTGTAAAGATGAGATTTGAGCCCACATTTGAATAAACACTCGCTATCCCAGATCTAAAATAATCCTTTAGCGTTTGTGTATTTTGTCCATTCCACTGAGCAATAGGCAGCTAAAATAAACTTACTAT
The DNA here is from genome assembly GCA_033628505.1 of Tringa tobata. Classification (NCBI taxonomy): domain Eukaryota; kingdom Metazoa; phylum Chordata; class Aves; order Charadriiformes; family Scolopacidae; genus Tringa; species Tringa tobata. The sequence goes on from JAHREE010000447.1 coordinate 2,522,429, forward strand.
CAGGTATGCTGGTGGGAGTACTTAGGACATTTTTTCATAAAAGATGTTGTCTATGTAGCCTTATAAACTTTATGAAATTTTTAGTGAATCGTTATCTGTCACAGATTTTTCTTAATATGAAACCATTTGTCTTTTTTCTCTCGACTTACGATATCAAGTGAATTTTTTTATGAATTCCTCTTTCAACAGGACAGCCTATTTTAGAGAATAGCTCATGATGTGGTGGAGCAAATCATAATGCAATTTTTTGAGGAAATACAAAGCAAATTCCTCCTTTCAATATACATTATTAGGGAAGTGAAAAAGAGCTAGGCATTCACAGTCCATTCTCAGCATTGCTTTCTAGGGAAGCAGTCATCTTGCATTCCACTTCCAACCAGAAGGAAGAATGATTCCGAGTTCAAGGATCAAACTAGTTAGGAAGCTGTGGAACACAATTAGTCCCTTTTGTAAGCTATAAAACTGGGTGTCTCCTGTTTCAAAGCTGTGTTCACAGAGCATCTTTCAGCATGAAAAATCATTAGATTTTTTTTTCAGATGTCACAGATAAAGGAAACTGAAAGCATTTTGAGTAGTTCTTAAACTTTCCAATATACAGGCTTCTAAATATAGTTTATAGAGCTCTTGTAAGATTCTTTTTCTTGAAGAAGAAGCCTCAATGATGATGCCACCGAGACAGAACCAGTCATTATTTGAGCTGAAGGCCTGCCAAGTTTTGAACGCTCAAGACTTTAAGACAGTGCACGTGTCAGTTGCTGATTTCAGTTCTGAAGGGCTGAATTTCTCTACTAAGAACTCATGCACTGATTTTCCCCATACATTTGCAAAACAAACAAACAAAACAGAAATGAGAACCACAGATTTCCTCTCTTAAGTTCTGTGGTTCTTTTTTAAAGACATGCTGAATCTTTCCTTCCACTGTTTCCGTAGCTAATATGCTAGATGGACGGGGCAGAGGATGTGTCTGAAAAGCTGCTACATTTTCATCACCAGCCTGAAGATTGCTTGCTTGCCAGACCAGACCCATCAGAGAACTTCCCTGAGGTTTCAAAACATTGGGCGGGGAAAGCAGGACCCTAAAACCAAAATGGTCTTGACTGTGACTACAGAAAGTACTATGTTTTGCCCTAAGTAAGGGAAGCTCAGGTGATCACCTCTGCTTAGTTAAAATACTGAGCATCTTGACCTGTTCTTGTCAAATGACACTGATTTATTTTCCTTTGCTGTTCCATTAGCCCAGTTGAGAGTCTTTCAAGCAAAAGCTTGTGAGGAATTCTGTGCTTGAAAGATAAAACAGGAAGCTACTTGTTATGAGAGGACAAACACATATATTTGGAAATAAGATCAGCACGTATAGGCAGCGTATTGCAGAAACAAAATGTAGTGCGGGATGCATTGAAAAAATAAATTTTAAACTATGTAATCCTGATAAAAAATGTATTTTTTTTTTGCCTCAATAGCGAGGATTAGCCATCTAAAAGCAAGCAGTTCAGTTTGCTGGCACAGAACCAAGAAGAAAAGTCTTTCCATCGCTTCCAGAAGTTCCTCTTTGTCTCTGGTGCCTCACTGAGCGCTCAGGCAGTGATGGAAAGTCACCTCTTGAGCTGAGTTCCAGTCATTGCTACAAAAAGCCCGAAGCCAGGCAGCTCCCAGTTGGTGCCCTTCTATGAAGACCAGAAACCGAAGCCAGATCCTTGCAAAACAAACTAAGCTATTGGCATTAACTATAATAGAATAGGAGGAAATCTCAGCAAAAATGGCTGAGAACCAAAGCTATGCACTATAGGATTGGTATTTTACGGGAGGAAACTGTCCCTGTCTGTCAAGATCTGATGGGATGGGCCACTGGAGAAGGAGACTTTTAAATTTAATTTCAAGTGACTCCCTTGGATGCAAGACTCTCTTCTCAAGATGAGTAACCACATCCAGCAACAGAGAAAGTACAAAGTCATTGATACTGCATACAACTAGCCAGAAAAAAAGAAGCTATCTCTCTTAATACCCAGGAGAGTATGTAGGTAGGCGAGGATTAAAAAGAAATTTAACAATGAGGACAGAAGAATCCAGAACTGAGAATCCTGAATGGTAAGGGAAGTAGAGAAAAGAGTTCAGACTGGAGAGCCAGGAAGCTGAATGGTTGTAACGAAGGGAAAGAAGAAAAAAAAAAGAAAGGAACTGAATCTGTGTGAGCAGAATTTTTAAAATGGATGCGTCAGGGATAGGGATTCACAAAGGCAATGAGCATCAAAAGGGGGCTGAAGGAAGGAATTGTCTGGTTGGCTTGAAGGTTAAAAAACATTGTGAAGTTGGAAGGAAATTCACTCAGGAAAATGGTGAGTGCGAAGGGCTTGACTGGATGAGACTCTTGGGAAATGTTACTCCCACATGGACAAGAGGGACAAGAAAAGGAAAATGTTTATTTCCTTGTGATTAAAATTATCACTCTTTTTTCTATTCCTGTATTTCCAATAGTTATAAGTGGTGCATATGAAGTAAGCCTTACAGCACGTCCGATTTACTATTTTACTCCATTATCAAATTCAAATAGTTTAAAACCAAAAAGTTTTACTTTTTGAGTCAAGTGAGTTTTTAGATACATCAGATGAAATCTCAGTTTCACTAAGTAGTCAGTGGGATTTTTTCTACTTGCCTAGAGTGGAGCTAGGTTTTTGTAGGCTGTCCTCAGAGCCTTTTTAAAATAATAAAGTTTACCATAACAAAGAAGCTGAACTTGAGACATGGGTAAGTTTTCTCTAGATGCAAGTCAAACAAACTGATGTGTTAGGGGAAAAAACCAAGGTATTACAAACTGTATTTAAACTTTCTTCTGTAGCTGGTAAACTGTAGTTGTCAGAACCCTTGCTTGTACGTGATAAGATTTAACAGGGTCAGATTGTTTATATTTGTTGCAGTTCATACTCTTTCTAAGGCTTAGGTTATTAGTCTTGGGCTTTACCTTCTAGTTATTTGAACTTTGTTTCATCATGTCAGAGTAGCTTTCAGAAAACATTCCCACTGAGGCTCCAGTAGCAGTTACAACGGGGTTTTTTAATTTACTATTACTTTATAGGCAATCATTGTATCTGACAAAAAAATGTGGTATCAGGATGGAAATTTGACATAAGTGAAACCACAGGGATGGTTAATATGCTCAAAGTTCAGACCTCACGCAAGGAAGCTTAGTCATAATTTAAATCAATTCCTTAGGAACAGAAAAATACAAGATTTTGTCTGGTTTTACTTGTTCACTTAAGCTGTCTTTTGCCTACTTCATCCATTTTTTTGAAGTTATATTAAAAAACTGGAAGTTGATGTTCCCTTCGAATAGCTGAATTACCCTGTTTAAAGAAAAGCTTTCTGAAAAGAAAAGGAAAAATGTGGAAATTGTTTCATTAAGTCTTCACCAGAGAATTTTCTTGAATATTGAACTGTCTCTATGGACAGGGTATTCATTAACACAATAGGGAAGTATGGCAAGTGTGTCTTCTGTTGGTACATATATTTCATTCTTCATCTACAGCTTTTTCTCATGTTTGAATGTTGACTTTTTGTACAGCTGAGCTTGTCAGTTGACAGCTGATACTGTGGAAAAATGAGGCTACTGCTTCTTGGCCGATTGGCACATTCTCCTTAAGGGGCTGGTTTCTATTTCATGTCCAAATAGTGGGTTTGAACTGCTACCTTGCAGGTGGTTACAGCTTGCAAGTGGAAACTGGGGAGAAAATCGTTGTGCAGAAGCAGTTGTACAGAGCATGATGCTGTAGTTCCGAGGAAAGGACCTAAAGGAAGCGTATGAAGTGTCTTAGTATGAACTCTAGAAGTTCTATGGATGAGGAGAAAATGATTTTTAGGTGCCAGCTATCAAAATTAAACCTCTTGGCTCACTCATATACCTCAGTGTCTGTCTATACATCAAGTCATGTGAGGAAAGGCAGGCTCTGGTACACTGATGTCATGTCACATGTAGGGGAGCTGCTGGTGGGGTAAGGGCTATGGCTATTGCCCAGGAAATGTCCTTTCCACTGAGCTGGGTGTCTCCCCATTCCCACACCCTGACAGAATGGAACAAAAGAGGCTTTTTCCTTCCAGGATCATGCACGTCAGGTGCAGGCCTGACCCAAAAAGCAAGCACAGCGATGAAGCTGATACCGTGCGTGCAGGAGGTGAATGACTCTTAATGCCTGCAGCGTGAGAATGAACAGGCCCGCAGAGCTGTTGTTTGCATGGGGCTTAATACACTGCTCTGGCATTTTTTACATTAGAGATTTGAAGAAGATCCTACCATTTTTAAATGGATACAATTTTTCTTTCTCCAAAGATAAGAACTTTTAGCTTTCTTCCTGTCAAAAAGGCCTATTAGTGGAGCGATAATTAAAGATCAAACATTTGCCTACTATGTTTTCATGTGGTTTTGACTAACACTTTATTCAAAAAGGATACTAAAACATTGCTTCTGAAGTAGCTCAAATGGTGACAGTTGTGTGACTGATTATGCTGTACCACACCTGAATGCTCTAATTTGCTAGTTTTGACTTTATACTGAATTACTCTGATCTTTGTGTAAGTTTTAGCACAGCTTTGAAATGCACGTAGCTGTTTTCAATTTCCTGATAATTACATTATTAAGACACTACAGAGTCTAAAAACTGAATTAAAGAATTTCAGTTGCAAAACAGAGAGCTGTGACGGATCAAGCTAGGCTTCCCTCCCACCACCACCTCCTGAAACCTAAATAGTAAGATGTCATAGCTAGCTATTCACTAAAATAGTCTGTTGAGCTCTCAGCCACGTTACCACAACACACCGATTTTAATCCCTGACCAAAATCAATGATAGAAAGTTGCCATGTTGTTCTCCTGAGGGTAAAGGAGCCCTATATAGTTTCCTTACTTTTTTTTAAGCTGTATCATGATGCTTGAGACCTGAATACAAACACAAAACTGACAAGATTTTTTTTTTCCCTATGGTATTAAAGGGAGTTTGAGCAAAGTTAGGACACTGTATGCCGCTTGAGTTTAAGAGGAATCTCTAGAGACAGCTGAATTGGAAAGACAGTTGCTGTCATCTAAGAATTCTGAAGTATTTGCTCATCTAGAGAGGGAAATGTTTCATGCCTTACAGCTTCTGCAAATAATAGAACTGTAAAGAATTCTAGATTTCCTCCATACTTCTAGTAACAGAGAGAAAAGTTAATGGAAAGAAGGTTGCATATTCTATCAGCCTTCTCTTTTTAGCATTAAGACCTTGTAATGACCTTAGTAGGCTCCTGGAAGATTATTAGATAAACTGATGAAGCTTCGTATGGGCAGTGTAAAGACAGCAGAAAAATTCCTGTAGCTTCCCTCTCTTTGTCCAGACTAAGCCATAATGTGCTAGAAGTGGGAATGAAAACAGACAGGTATCTGCTAATCATACCAATTGCAGGATACATTTGCTGAGCTTTGTAAACAACATTTAATTTTAGGGTTAACCTGTTCCACAAACAGCTAAAAACTAATAGGATTTTCATTAATTATTTTGAATGTGGTAAGAATTAAAAAAAAAAAAAAAAAAAAAGGCATTTAAGGAGCAGTAATGTATTTTCCTAGGCAGCTTAAAAACTGACACAGTGAGTGTTTGCAGAACTATTTAGGTGTAGGGTTTTGTTTTTTTTTTTTGTTTTTTTTTTATACAAAACACAGATCTGGATTTTGTAACTTTAAGAATTCTTTAACATTTCCTATGAGCTTAGTTTACTTGGAATAGACTTTAAGTTCACCAAACAGTATTTCATTTATTCTCACTAGAGAATAAATGCAATTCTTTTTTTTTTTTTTTTCCCTCTGCCCCATTTCCTAGAGATATGTCTGTTAAAGGAAATGAAATTATCACAGTATTTCCAGTTGTAAAGCAATTTTTCACTTTTGGTGTGTCTGTGAGGTTATTTGGCTTAATTTGTTCCATTGTGGAATGTGCCATATCTCTAAGGCATTTCTGAGTATTAAATTACTGTGCCATACCTTTTTTTTCCAGATGCTTAGTCCTATGGTATTATCTGATGTCCCTATTATTTTTTTCACCTGGCATTTATATTTGATTAGTCTGAGAAATTCAAAGAATAAAGTGGCAGATAAAATCATCTGTGCTTATTTCTGAAACTTCTTACTCAGTGCCATAGAAACTCTCCTTTTCTTGAAGGTTATGTTGGTATTTATGGTCCACTGACAAATTATTTTCTCAGTGGTTTAGCAGTTATTACCAGAGAGAGATTTCCCAGGGTGCATTTTCTATGTGTGACATCCTTGTTTCATATACTAGTACATACATGAAATGTTTTCTTCTTCAAGAGCCATCTCCTCCCATCTTCCCTTCTGAAGTCTGTACAGGTATCCTTAAGGCTCTCATGAGTATCTTATTGCTAATTAGATACCAGAACCCTTTTTTTTCTCTGAAGCACAACTTGCATCTTCTGTTCCAGGAAGAATTTTTTTTACAATAAGGGTGGTAAGATGCTGGAGCAGGTTGCCCAGAGAAGTTGTGGAAGTCCCATCCCTGGAAGAGTTCAAGATCAAGCTGGATGGGACTTTGAACAACCTGATCTAGTGGAAGATGTCCTTGCCCATGGCAGGGGGGCTGGACTAGAGGATCTTTGAAGGTCTCTTCCAATCCAAACCATTCTGTGATTCTACGATTCTGTCAGGATTCGGGAATGGGGAGACACCAAACTCTTTGGAAAGGCCATCAGGACTGATGTGACTCTTGTACCTAAGCTGTTTTAACAAGTGGGAAGCATAATGTTTATCTAGCTCTTGATATCCTATTTGCAGCCTAGTCCACATTTCTGCTTTCTGCCTATTGTCCCTTGATTCTGAGGCTTACAAATTATGGTGCCAAAGTAGTATGTCAGGACGAGGGCTGTACAGCATGCTAGCTCTTGAACCTTCTTCAGCAACGTTGATAAATCTGCCTCTTCAAGGGGAATTTCTTTTTAAGTTTTCCATTCCTCTATTTCTCTGTCATCCAGGCTGAAGAGACAGACTGGACTTACTCTAGGGAGCTAATTAAGATAGACTGAGTCATCTGATGAAACTCTGGCTTTGCTAAGCTCCAGAGAAGTATCCAAATGGCACCTCTCAGTTGTAGACCCTAATCTAAGGGGTCTGAGATGATGCTTTCTAAATCAGCTGGCAGCATTTTGCATGTCTAACCCTATAATAATGGTAATGGTGGAGGAAGACAATCTTACTTTGGCCCCATCCCGGCTTTCAGCCAAAGCTATATAAAATTCCATGAAATAACAGATACAACAGGAGGTTCTTGCATTATAGCATGTAAAAGGTTGAGAAATAAGTAGTGGTTTGCTAAGCTGCCTTGGTTTACTGAAAGAAGCACTGTAAATCCAATAACGTATAACGTGGTATATTTTCAAAACCACAAATAGTATGAAAAGGGCAGGAAAATAGAGTCACTGAAGATTCTAGGTGTCATTCATACTGAAGGTCTTCTGGGCAAAATTCCATTCTAAGCAATAGATACGTGATAGCCTGTTTCTTGTGATTAGAGGTCAAGCAAATGATACCAGTTGTTTCCCTTGGTAAATTATGGGGAGAGGCACGTTATTGAATTTGTTCACAACAAAAAAAGGAACAGTAGCAGGGTATTTTTTCATTAAGAAACACCATTTTGAACCGCAGTCTCCGCAAATGTTTCTAAGATATTCTAAAGGTTACGCTGTTAAGTTTTGTACGTTAAGTGGGTATGCAAACAAAAAGGACTGGAAACTGTCAACTCAAGCAACTCCAGGCTCATTTCCTACCTATGCACTTAAAGAAAGAGAAAAAAGAAGAGAAACAAAGCATTTGATGTCATTAATTAGTGGAGAAAGTCTCCCAATTTGCCGTTTGGCCCAGTTAAAGATGATAAATTTATGATCATATAAATAACAAACAAAACCCATGAAAATATATCTTGAATGCTAGTAAGAGACTAGTTCAGTAACACAAGCCTCTCTTTATCCCAATTTTTTTCTGATAACGTCTTGGAGAAGGCAAGCTCTCAACTTCAATTTTGTCTTGTAGATCTGTACAAGAAAGTCTCTTCGTTTTTATTTTGCACAATTTCATACCTACATAACCAATTTGGTATTTGTGGAATGATGCAGAAACAACCTTTACAACATAGCTTTTAAGCACGTGCAAAAGTGTAATTTCAAATTCTTTCATGGAAATTTACCTACAGGAGACACAGCAATAAACTGCATAGTCAGATCATTTAAAGGAGCATGGAAACTTTATCCAGTAACATGTACTAATCCGAAAGTAAAAAAGTATTTTCTTTTAGGTCCTGCCAGTAGTCTTTTGCTTTGCAAATACACAGTTGATAGAGAGAAACAAGCACTTTTCACAATAAGTGAAAACAGATGCATTACTTAGGAAAGGAATGCAGCTCTTGATTCAGAGTCAGAATCATCTCTTGCGTACTTCAAAATCCAACCCTGTACAATACATTTGTCCTTATCCGTTGTGTGCAGATGTTTTTGGATTATGGCATGTCAGAATATCTTTTCTTATTTAAGCTATGAAGTTCAGTACAAGTATGACAATAATTATAATGTTTCGTTGGTAATTACTCATCAAAAATTCTAAGCATTCATTCCCGTATATCTTAAAACATCTGATTTTGTTGTGCTTAGGGAAGAAACACGTTTCAAAGTGACAAAGCTTCCAGGATATCATGACAAGGAAAACCAAATCTCAGTTCAGAGTACCCAAAGATAATGCACCTCTATCAGCAAAGTGTCCCCCTCCTAGTCTGCCAGGATGCTTCAGGACAAAGTTCTGCTCTTAGCTTTAAACGTTGACTCCTGACAACAAACTTTTATTTTCTGATCTTTTGATCTGCTGATAAACTACAATTAAATTGCCTATATTCCATTTGCTAGAATTAATTTGTTCATATGTTGTTTTCAGCTGTTTATAACAGGAAAGACTAAGAAAATATGACCCGTTTCTTTTACACTCTTGCTTTGAACAGAGTCATAGCCCCTGAGCCATAGGATCTAGTTTATGCACTAGTAAATTCAAGTTAGTGTTTGGTTATTTCAATGGCTTAAAACCTGAAAAAACACGGTTCCTTGAGTAGAAATGTTGTCATCAACTCTGATAGAGATTTGTTTAATTGTGGAACTTAGGGGAACTGCCTGTCTTCTAGGAATATCTGAAATCCTGATGGTTTTACATTAAAAAAAATCTAAAGTATAATAGCCAACTTATGTATATACATTTAAAATTTTGTATTGTACCTTAGGTGTACACCAGTGTGCTATCCTCTCAAATTAACTGAAAATTCTATTATTGAGAGGTTTGTTCTCCCTGACTACATGTGCATTAAAAAAAAAAAATAGCCTTACACTTCAATATACAAATTGATCCCAAAGTAGGGAAAGTCAAGGAAGAAAGTTCCTTTCAGGTATATTATTGCACAGTTGATCTAGGGTTTTGGCTTTGCTCTGCAGCATCGCTTACTGGCTTATGGTAAATGCTGGATTAGATGGAATAGTGGTTTGTTCTGGTTTGTCATCTGAACGCTTAAACATAATCTCCTTTTGAAAAGACATTCATTTTTATGTATGGTACGTACAGCCGTGGCATAAGGCATTAATAAAGTTCAGACTAAAAAAAAATGTGTTTTCATAAAGCAGCAATTTGTAGCAATTGTAGAACAAAGTCTTCTGCTCCCTATGCAGGAGCAGATCAGAAAAGAACCTGGCCCTACGTAACTCAGTTTCTTCCCATTGTGTGTTTGTCTATTAAGCAGATGAAGCGCACACTTCCCATCTGTTCCATTCATACAGCCCAGCGTTCATTCAGAAACAGAATGTTTCCTTTAGTTGATGGATTAAAGGCAGGAGGGGTGGGGGAGGAGTATAAAAATGTTTGGGGATGTGCAATACTTCAGGAACAATGTTTAAAGGTTAAAAACTTGTAATGTATTTTTTTTACACAACTTCAAAACAGAACAGGTGCTGACTCTTAAATAAGCAAAAAAAAAATGTTTTAAAAACCAAGACCTAAAGCAGTTTTTTTTCTGCAATTGCTGAGAAGTTAGTGTCAGGTTATTTTTTAAATCCGTCTTATATTGTGCTTTCAATATGGTATAAAAATTAAGTGAACAATTATTTTTTTTTTTGACATGTCTTGATTAATCTAGTACTCTCTATTTTCTTAAATTAAACCTAGGAATGTGTATTAGTGACCTTAAAAAAACAGCAAGTAAACTTTGTAAGTAACTTTAAAGGTTATTGTTTGCTTTTCATCTTCACTTGCAGACCAGGTGTCTCTAGCAAAGCAAATCTGAGGAAAAGCTACTTTTGTTGGAGGCTCTTTGTGAGCAAAACAGATGACATAAGATAAAGAGCAGGTGTTAAAATAGTGAAAAAGGCAGTTATTTTACAGGATGTTCAGCTGTGTCACGACTAGGAAAAAAAAAAAACCACAAAAAAAACAGGCTATTCTAAAAAATCTTATTTGGAAATCTTTGCTCAAATAAACTTTTCTCTGTCTTGTAAAATAGAAACTCTGCCTTTTGATCCCCTAAAGAATGGCTTAGATATACTTATCCTACTCTCTTGTAACTGATTTCCCAGGGACTGACAGGAAAAAGCATAGTTTTTACTAAATAAGGATGCTGGAATTTGCTTACTGGTTTCTGTTTACCTGATGCCACTTATGATACTGTGTTTGTCTATTTAAGTGGCATTTAGCACTGGAGTCTTGTGTGTGATTTTACTATTTATGTTAGGAAATTGCTTAGCAGCTGGGTAGATTAGACTGGTTTACTTTGTGTGTTTTTCATCCTGCACTGCACATCTGTTAATGTTGGTCTTAACATCACAATAGTGAGCGTTGTAAATTAGCAAGTAGAAAGGTAAGTATGTGGAGGGAAGTATGTTTGCCTGTGAGATTAAAAAAACAAAAGCCACTAAACTGACATTTTTTTGATGTCTAAATTGAACATCCTAAACCCAGAAAGACAGATTTAGAGGCCCACGTTGCAGCCTTCAAGTATATGCATTTCAGATTTAACCTTCAAGGTTCCTTTTCAGGTAGATGCCAACACTCTGCTGTCTGCTTTGAAGTGTGACTTCTGTTTCTCACACACAAATTCACTAGCAGGTTTCTTTGATTATATCATGCTAGTTCTGCAACTTTGTAACTGATGAGAGAAGGGAACCCCAATGCAAAATTATTTTATAGTCACCTAAGAAGTGGCTACTCATTGTAGACAATTGTGAATTCTCTCCATTCTCAACAAATACTTCTTTCTTTGTGAAAAGAAAAGTCTTATGACATCACTTGAACACTTACTTGGAGACACTATGTCAACTGCTAAGTTAAGTCCTCAAAATATTTACTGCTTAGAAGATGGGCATCTTGCTATGGGACATAAATACTCCTAAGTTTGCTATGCAATTAAACTATACTAACACACTTTTTCAGGTACCAGTGAAGTAAAGGTTTATTAAATCAAAATCTATCAATGGAGTTGCATTAAAGGAAGCTATGTGGCATCTACAACACCTTTCCCAGAACATTTTTCCCTTGAATATTGTATATTTCAGTGGAAACGTTACAAGATGCAAAGGATCTATGATGGATAGAACCTATGATTCTATGATATCTGCTAATGAATTTCCTGAAATTCTGTCACTTCGCTAGACTAATTTCATTGCAAGTCAGACTTCCAGTCTTTGCTTAGAATTACAGTTCTTCATCAGCGGGGCTTAAATATGTTAACTTCTGCATGCAAGTTTTGAAACAGTGTTTCAAATCACATTTTTCAAACATGCCTGGGATGAAGGTACATTCGGTAGTCTTTAAATATAATAGCTCGTTAGTTAATTATAAATTAGTAGCTGGTTGCTTCATGTCAGAGATTTGAGAGATGCTTGCAGTCTGCCTGCCTATGTAATTACTTTTGTCCCAGTAACTTAAATGTAATGACAAGCTGTAAAGTATGAGCTCTGCGCAACAGTTCTTTGCCAGTCAGTAAAGTTACATTCTTAAACTTCAAAACAACTTTTGGATTGAATGGTAGCTCCGAAATTTAGTTTAGATCGGGCGCTTTGTGAATTTTAGAAAAAAAAAAAAAAAAAGAAGAAACCACCACGAAACGAGGTGCCGTAAACGGGGTTTTCGGCGGAGAAACCGCGCTCCCCTACCTTCATGAGCCACTGCGTGTTGTTCTCCATGATGTTTTCCAGGAGCTGCAGCCTCTGAAGGGAGTCGTCGTAGTCCGGGGGCGCGTCCCTCTGCAGGGCGTTGG